>OZ020625.1:5260776-5625957 GCA_963971575.1 Liopterus haemorrhoidalis
AAATAATTATAATGATATAGACAGAGAAAGCATATAGTATTGTATATCGATTCTTGTAGCAGCGAACAGTCACCTATCAGCAATCCGACTATAGCTCTGAGTGAACTAAAAAAACGATACGGCACTCTTTTCACTCTTTTTACTTTTTTTACTCATTTGTCAGTTTGAAAAGTCGTAGAAAACACAATTTCTCCACGACCGCTATAGAACTTACCAATTCTAAAATCAATTTTGACTACAGAAAGTTAATATTCTAACACAAGAGTTGGAATGTTATTCTAAAGCACTTTATTTCATTCCATCACTTGTTATGGAATAACTATTCCATACTTGTTGTCTTTTGTTTTTGTAGGGTTACATTAAGATATATGCAACGTTTACATTAAATAAATGCAACATAACTTCCTAACCTAAAATAGTGGTCGATGTGCGGCAAATTAAATTAAAATTAAACAAAAAATAAATAAAAATAATAGTTTAATTAATTGATTAATTTGTTATGTAATATAACTTATTTGTTAAGATAAAATGTTTGTTAAAATAATTATTTGTTAATTTTTTTTTCTTTCTGGTGGTCCTGGAGAAAGTAGGGTCTGTGACTCGGTTGGAAGAGAAAATCCGATGCTCGTGGTTCCTCACGCTGGCCTGCGGCTCGTGCTGGGAATGTTCCACTCGCATCGAATTTTCTCATTCCAACCTTGTTACAGAATATACGTCAATATATGGCCATAAATGTGATAAATTAATCTGTTTAATTATTACCGACCGCCAACATATATAAGGAAGTGATTGTGTTGTAAGTGTATTGTGATCGTATCGATTTAGACATTTCGAGATTTCGATGGATCTCCACAAATTGAGATCCCTACATAACGTGTTGACTATTTTTAGCATGATGTCTGTCGGTCTGTCTGTCCGACTCTTCGTCTGTCTGTGTACACGTGCAGAGCAAATTCGGCTAAAAGGACTTTTATGAAACATCATATTTAAGCTTCTGCCATCAATGGCACGAGTTGATCAACGAGTTGTAAAACGAGTTGTAAAAATGGGAGTTTACTCTTGTCAAAAAATATTTTGAAAAATTTTATTGAACAAAAGTTACTATAAAAGCAATAACTAACAACTTTTATTTGAGACATTTTTTTGGTAAAACGAAAGTCTCAATTTTTTCATACTTATATGTAACATTTCCATGGTCATGATAAATAATATCTCTGTTAGAAAATATTAGGACAAGTTATTTCTACTCTGCTGCTAGAATGTACTTTATACAAGTTCTTTATGATGGCGGTCGGTCCTGTGGTGGTCACAGCTGATTTTCTGTATGTCTTATTTTTAAAATGTTTTTTTTTAACAGGCACAAGCAAGTACTTCTTTCAATAGTGAAATTCTCCACCAGGCAAAACATTTATTGGAAACAGAGAAGGAATCCATGTTAACAGACAGAGATATTGAAAACTTACGACAAAACTCGGTAGCAAAATACGCTAAAGAAATAGAAACATATTTAAAACCAAAACCAAAAAGAAAAACTCTGTGTAATTCAAATGATTTGAATTGGCTTGATGATAATTTATGGACCGTTCCAAATCCAAGAAGAAAATCAATATATACATTTAATAGAGATAAATGTATAGAGAAGAGTATTGATAAAGTTATAGACTTAAATAAAGAAAAAAAGAATGAGGATATTAAAAAGAATGATAATAATAACGGTAGCGTTGGTAGGTGTATGTTTTTTAATCCAAAAATATCCAAACTTGCGTAAAATTAAATTAAAAAATATTCTTAATTATAATACGAGGGTTGTCTTTTATATTTCGGGATTTGAGATCAAAAACAATTATTTATAAACAAAAGTGGCTTTATTGTTTTTGAAAATATTCTCCATAAAGATCAATACACTTTTGCATGCGTTTGAACCAATTTTCGAAGCACTTATTCCACTCCGAATGAGGCTTTTTCCACTGCGATTGTCACATTATGTGGGATCTAACGCGAACAAATCTTTTTGTCGGCCAAATTTTCATGCAATAGGGGATACGCATAAAATTTATATTTCCTTAAAACTACATTTTTTTGATATGTTATTGTTAGTTATGTCACCTAACAAAACAAAAATCACATTTTAATTAATATTATAGCCATATTTTTTAATTAAAATATTGTAAATTTGAAATAAGCCGACCACGGCGCGAAGGTTGCCGAGTAAATACGACTTAGTATGACGTCAAACTGCTGGGGTTTGACGTCACAGATACAGATTACAACATAATCTTTAAAACGTTTTACGTGTGTATATTGTATTGTTCGAGAGTTTTGTATTTGTTTTTAAACAATTTTTCACGCATTTATTATTAAAATGGCAGATAAATATTTTGTTAGAGCTCAGAGTGATAATTTAGCCAACATTGATGCATTTATGCACACAACATAAAGTTTACTTTTTTCTGAAATATCGGTTTTATTTCGTCTCATTGTTTCCAGCCACAAATTTCGCCTTTTCTGTTGTTTTTCGCCATCAGGTAATGATATAAATTGTTTTTTTGGATTTCTATTTGAACTATTTGTGCACATCAGTACTAAACAATATTTTCGATTATGTTTCGAAGTACTGGGGCCTGGATCTTCTATATTTTATATATTTTAATATAAAATTTAATTCGGTAAACATGTATCGGTAAATTGTTTTTATAGAATTAAACTTTATTTTAATTAAAATCACTCTAACTTTACATAACCTATAAAAGTTATACAAACAAATAAGTGCACAACAGACTATGTACGCTGGGTAGACTAGTAGTGTCATGCGTCAGTTAGAAGGGGTATGACGTCACACGTCGTTTTCGCGCGCTACATACATTTATGATTTTTTTAAGCCTTCAAATTAAAAAAAATAAAATAAAAACTGTTTTTTATGTTTATAGTAACAAGAGGAATATAATAAAAAAAAAATTTAAAAATCATGCCTTTCCCCTATTATTTATCAACAAAAGTGGCTTTATTATTTTCCAAAATATTCTCCATGAAGATCAATACACTTTTGCATGCGTTTGAACCATTTTTCGAAGCACTTTTTCCACTCCGATTGAGGCTTTTTACACTGCAATTGTCATATGTGGGATCCAACAAATTTTTTTGACGGCCAAATGTCCATGCAATAGGGGACACTTCCTAAGCGCCCTGATATCTGGTGGCAATTTTCGGAAGATACGAAAGTGACATTGTTTTGTTTTGTTCAATGGAGAAATACGTGTTTTTTTGTTGTTTGTGTTTTATTTTTGTGAATGATGGCAAAAAATAATCAATTTTGTTGTGTGCCGCAATGTAAATCGTGAATAAGGAAGAATCCTTTTTAAACATTTCATAATTTACCTAAATCGAAGAAAATATCAATTGAAACGACGTTTGGAGGCAGAGAGAAAGTGGATCGTAGGTTTTTATGGACCTAAAAAGTAAAAATGGGCAAAAATCCAAGCCCATGCATGCATGTTTGGTCGTTGCTTTTTATGGCAAGTGATTTTTTACGTCCAAGAAAAGACTGAAAAAAATCATTTATCCCACCCAACATTTGCCTAAATCATCAGTTGATATATTAAAAGGCCCTTCTACTTTTTCAGGCAGAGATATTAATTTTTACTAATATATTTACCATATTTTTGTTGTTATTATATTGACAGACAATAAAAAGAATTAAAAATACAATGAAAAACTGAAAGTTTCCTTGAAATTTCTTTAGAATGGTATATTATTACATATCTTGTAAATCGTAGATTACCTTTAAATTAAAATAAAAGCTCGGAAAACAGGAAAAATACAACTCGTGTTCATTATCACTATGTAAACAAATACACGAGTAACAGTTTAATGTCACTTTCGAGTGTTCCAGTTTTGCCGCATATGGCGTTGCGATCTTAAAAAGTTTCCCCTATAGTGAATGTATGCTGGTCCCACTAATGCCCAAGGATGCCTTAATCTCACAATAAGTCACATGACGATCTTGCAGTATCAGTTCACACGCACAGCATCAATGTTTTCCGAAACAACAATTTTGGACGACCTTTATGAAATTCGTCCTTAAGCGAACTACGGCCACGATTGAAGTCGGCAAACCATCGATAAACAGTAGTCCTTGATGGTGATTCATCGCCAAAAGTCGAATTAAGTTCATCGATGCTCTGTTGTTGGGTTAATCCACGTCGAAAGTTATAAAAAATAATCGCTCGAAAATGTTCACAATTTAATTCCATTTTTAGCCGAGATGATTTTTTTCAAGTTACTGTAAACAACACAAATAGCGACCGTACGTCAAAACGTTCTCAGTATGTATACCGTAAAAAATGTCAAACTTTACGATAGAAGCGTCAGTTGCCAGATGGCAGCACTAGTTTAGCGCAATCCCGAAATATAAGAGGCAACCCTGCGAAATATTTAAATGTACAGTCTGTTTCAAACGGTTAGGCGGAACTAAATGGAAATTTCGTTCCTTTAGGTTGTCACGAAAAGGGACCTTGCTTGGGTTATTTCATTTTTCACGTTGGAATGTCAAAATTTAAAATTCCAACAATGAAACCATGGAAACGAATGACATATGTCAAAATTAAATTATTTTTCTTACATATTTTAATGACAAAAAAATAAATAAATGGGATATTTGTATTAAGAATGACACAAAAAATCAAAATATAAAGAAAATGACATTTTAAAATGATATTAACCTTAACCAAAAAATGTTTGTTGCAAGTATGATTTACAAAGCTTAAACAAAACGGCCGAAAAGCATGATTTAAACGATGAAAGTAACTAGATTGCAAAATCAAGTTCCGCCTAACCGTTTGGAACAGACTTTATGTAAATTCACTTCACATTTTTTTAGTAACCATTCATACTACAGAATCAAATTGGAAAAGTTCGGAACAGTCGGTTAAAGAAAGCGAATCAGAAACAACAGAATACGAAAAAATTTATAAAGATATTTTGACAAACCTACCAACTCACGAAAAAGAACAAGTTTCTGCAAGCAAAAAGAGCACTGAAGTAACCAACGAGAAAGACTTGCAAAAACCTGTTAATGTAGAAAATAAAGAAGCGGTAATTAATATCAAAGAACCAGAAAAGTTCTCAGAAAACAAAGAAGTTAAAATTAATGAAATAGTTGATGAGGTACAGAATAAAAAGAATATTTTTTCGGATTTATTTGTGACAACTACTGTTTTAAATAATACTAAAGAATGTTTAGAAGTTAAAAAAATGAATTTAGAAAATTCAGATGGATTATTAAATACCGAAATTTCTGAAACACAAAAAAATGATGAAAAACCAGAAAATATTGAAACACAGGTAAGTTTTTACATTTTTCGGGTTTTGTAGGTATGACAAAAAAGTCGCTCATTTGTCTGTTTGTTCGATAGAAATTGTAGTAGAAACAGATGAAATTTCAAAGTTGAAATTTGACATGCTTGTACAATTCTTTCTGCGGTTTTTACCGACCGCCAACATATATAAGGGAGGTATTGGGTGCGTTTTGTTGTGCCAATTCTGGTTTCGGTTTAATCAGAATACGCGTTTTGTTGCGACTGTATTCTCATTCTATTCATTCTACTCATTCGATGACTCGAGGTCGAACGACTGGAATGAATAAGTGTGATGGGGATGAAAAGTAATACATATTTGAATGCAGTTGTTTTCATTTGGTATTTAAATGTATTAGAATTAAATTTTGGTATTACTGCTTCAAAATATTTTTTTCTTTTAGATATTTTCTCATATTGTGTCCTAAAATTAATATATACATAATGTATGTTCAATTCAATTACTCGTTCTAAAACATTATGTTCTAGAACAGCGGTTCCCAAACTTTTTTGACCGCGACCCGGTACGAGGTTTTAAAAATTTTCGCGACCCAGCTTATGAAAAAAAAAACATTTTTTTACAAAACAAATTTTATTTTAAAGCAGTAGCTTTATAGTAATAAAGAGTAATAAATAGTAATAAAGAGTATAGTATAGTAATAAAGAATATAGTATAGTAATAAAGAGCACAAATACACACTATTCTAGTGATTAACTGACGTAAAAAAATAATATGTACAAAAAAAATCTTTTTTGTGTTTTCGCAATTTTTTTCGCGACCCGGCAAAATTTTTCTGCGACCCGGTGCGACCCACACTTTGGGAAACGCTGTTCTAGAATATTTGCTTCAAATATAAAGTTTTTTTATTCTGCATTTATTATTTAGATTATCCATTTAGGTGAAATATGTTCGTTATTTGTTCTACAACCATATGACTTAACCTCCATGCAAATGTCATTCTATGTTTACTTCACGATCAAAATTGTCGTTTTCTTGCGCATCAGTTCTAGTGTTTCTAACCAGCCACCAACAAAACGCACCCATTGTGATCATACCGATTTTGACGTTTCGAGATTTCGATGGATCTCCACGAATTGAGGTCCCTACATAACGTTTTGACTATTTTTAGCATGATGTCTGTCGGTCTGTCTGTCTGTCCGTCCGTCTGTCTGTTGATCAACTTTTGGTAAAAATCGGTTGACTAAAAATGGGAGTTTACTCGTGTCGATTTTAAGATTTTTGTGAATATTTCACAACAGAAAAATATTTCGAAAAAAAATATTGAACAAAAGTTACTATAAAAGCAATAACTAATAACTTTTATTTGAGACTTTTTTTGATAAAACGAAAAATTTCGAATAATTTCTGTAAAATTTTTCTAAATTTTTTCCAAGTCTCAATTTTTTCATACTTATATGTAACGTTTCCATGGTCATGATAAATAATATCTCTGTTAGAAAATATTAGGCAGAGTTATTTCTACTCTGCTGATAGAATGTATTTTATATAAGTACTTTACGATGGCGGTCGGTCCTGTGGTGGCCACAGCTGATTTTTTGAGCCTACCATTGGGATTAGAGATGAGAATTTCGGCTCAGTTTGTGGAACCAGATCAGTGGAGGTCGTTCAGTTTGCTGAGCCGCCTCATTGATCCGGCTAAGTAAACACGTTCCCGAGACACAGGTCGGTCAGTTGTCGGTCGGTCGTTCAATACGGTTGTTGGTTTGCAATATGCAGGTAGAACGTCACTCAGCCCCGGCTCTAGTATTATATGAACTGTAAACATGTTTCCGAGACACAGGTCGGTCAGTTGTCGGTCGTTTGTTCAATACGGTTGTTGGTTTGCAATATGTAGGTAGAACGTCGCTCAACCGGCTCTTGCATTATATGAACAAGTTAAATAAATAAAAGCTATAGAAGTGAATTATCTAACATTTTTGCCGGGTTAATAGTAAACAAACAATTCACTTTATGTAGCTACTGTATTTTAAACCAGATGTGTTAAGTTTATGGCGATGTTTATTGTCCTTATAAATCGGACATCTGGGATTTTGGCAATATTTTTATATAGTATGGTTATAAGAAAGTACATGGGAGGGGGGGGGGGAAGACAAATTTATTTAAGACTTCTAAATTTCAAGTGATGGTCTAAAAAAAAAGGTCCTCACTTCGGAAATACAAAATGATGACATAAAAAAAGGTCCTCACTTGTAAAATACAAGTGACGACAAAAAAAAGATCCCCATATCAATTTGTGCCCCCCCCCCCGCTGGTTGCGCCACTGGTTCTGTTCGTAGAGTCATTCTCAATGGTTTATTATCGTCAAACGCAAGCGCAGAATTTGCAGAAATGCGTTAAAATAACTGCGCTTGCTTATGTCGATAATATACAGTTAGAAATGGCTCTACGAACAGGGCTATTGACTTTCATTTCCTTTATTGTAGCATAGTTATTTTAAAATTGTTGTTGTCTCTCTCTTACCCATTGTAACTGATATATCTCCATCTCTCTTCTACACACAACATCCCTAGACAATAAGTTTCAGGAGAAAATCCCATCCCAATTAGACCCAAAAGTTCCTTTTTAAAGACACATTCAAATAATTTTTAAACATTTATTGAAAAAACACATTTTTTAAATTGTTGTCTCTCATCTCTCTTTTACACACAGCAACCTAGGACTAATTTTTAATGGTAAAAGCAAAAAAAAACATCCCAACAATTCCCAAAAGTTCCTTTTTAGTGATACAAACCTAATAGCTTTTTTAATTTTTACAAAAAAAAAACATTTGTAGATGCTGTCTCTTTCTAACACACGGCAGCTGGGCTAGCTCTATCTCTCTCCAACACATTACTTACCATTAAAAATATTACAAGTATAAATTTATAAACAAATAAAAATATTTTCCCCAATAATCCCCCAAAAGCACAATTTTACACAATACATACATATTTTTTAGGTTTTATTTAAAAATATTACCATTTTTCTGAAAATGTTTTCGTCTCTCTCTAACACATGTCTCCAGAGCTCGTTCCATCTCTCTTCTACACACAGCAACCCCGGACCTATAAAAACTACAAAAAATTTCAAAATCCAGAAACTAAACTCGATCAGCAGTTAAAAAATGCCTTAACTGAAACGTGTACACATTTTAAATTTCTTAAATCACCTCCAGTGTTGAAATATTAATTTTCTAAAACGCGAAATTCTACTTGCTCAGAGACGTTATTTTGTTATACTCATATTTTTTGACAAACACTCGACTAAGGTGAAATAATTACCCAAAAAGTTTCTACAGCTGTTAATTTAAACGTTTTTATTATTTTTTAAATTCGATGTTAATTTTTTACTAGTTTTTTTATTAAAAATGTATCGCAAAACACCAGATGTCAACTGCTTGGCCATTGTTGCGACACTAACACCACAACGGCGGGCCGCGAACTACACAACGAATTGGGGTATATACAAAAATGTTTGAAAATAAATATTTCAAAAATCTTTTAGAATTAAGAAATTAAATTTTTAGGGGACACTCAGTAGAGTTTTGTCTATTTACTATCAAAATTTCTTTTCTTAATTTACCATAGTTCTGGAGTAATAAAATTTGATATGGAGGGAATACACAAAAAAATAATAAAACCAGAAATTTCAAGTGAAATTGGGCATAAAAATTATAAATGTATGATATTTTATAATAATTATACCCACTTACAAACATATGTAGCCTGAAAACCTTTATTTGAACAAATGAAATATTTTTACCAATATTATGCTGTCTCTCTCCAATACATGGAAGCAGGCCTCCATCTCTCTCTTACACGTAAAAAAATTGTTACAAAAAACAAAAAAATAAACAAAATACATCAACAAAACAGTGTCAAGGGGTAAAAAAATTCTTAAATAAGACGTGTATACCTTCCAAATTTCTTAAATCAGCTCCAGAGTTGAAATATTAATTTTCTAAAATGCGAAATTCTGCTTCCTGAGAGACGCTATTTTGTTATATTCATATTTTTTCACAAACACTCGACTAGGATGAAATAATTATCTAACAAATTTCTTAAGGGGTTAATTTAATTGTTTTTAATGTTTTTTGAATTCGATGGCAACTTTTTACTAGTTTTTTCAACAAAATTGCAGCGCAAAACACAAAATGTCAACTGCTTGGCCATTGTTGTAACACAGCGCTACGAGCTACAACGGCAGAACCTCCAACTAAACAGCGAATTGGGATATATGGAAATATACTTAAAAATTAGTATTTCAAAAACCTTTTAGAATTAAGAAATTAAATTTTTAGGGGATATTCAGTAGGGTTCCAACTATTTACTGTCAAAATTTCATTTCTTAATTCAACATAGTTCTGGAGTAATAAAATTTTGTATCGAGGGAATACACAAAAATTTAATAAACCCGTTGATAACAATTGAAATAGGACATACAATTTATAAACATACGATATTTTATAATAATTATACCTATTTACAAACATTTGTAGCCTGAAAACATTTATTTAAACAAAAAAATGCATTTTACCAATATATCACTGTCTCTCTCCAACACATGAAAAATAGCCTATCTCCATCTCTCTCTTACACATTTGTTACAAAAAAAAAAATACAACAGTAAAACTGTGTCAAAGGGTAAAAAATGTGTTAAATAAAACGAGTGTACCTTACAAATTTCTTAAACTAACGCCAGAGTTCAAATATTAATTTGTTCTTAAATGCTAGTCTTCTTTACTTTGGGATTGCCATTTTATTATACTTATATTTTCTCACAAACACATTCTCAGGGTGTAATTATTATCCAAAAAGCTTCTACAGGTGTTAATGAAGAGGTGTGTAATGTTTTTTAAAATTGATGTCAAGTTTTTTTCAGTTTTTTTAGTAAAAATTTGTCAGTAAATCACGAAACGTCATGTTTACGTTAACACAAAATTATTTAAATTATGAAAATATAAAGTGATAACTTAAAAGAAAGGTCCTCACTTCGAAAATACAATTGACGACCTAAAAAAAAAGGTCCTCATCTCTACTTTTAAAATTTTCTAGTATGTTTATGTGTTTTTAACTGAATTTTCTTCCTTCAGAGGGGGGGGGGGCGAACTTTCTATGTTCAACCGTTTGGCTACAATTTCTACCGTACAGACCGACACATGAGTGACGTTATAAGGGTTTTTTGGTGGTCATACCTACAAAACCCCAAAAAACACTCGTTTTTAGGGTTTTGTAGGTGTGACCAAAAAACCCTTATACCGTCATTTTGTCGTCTGTCTGTCTGTCTGTCTGTCTGTCTGTCTGTCTGTCTGTCTGTCTGTCTGTCTGTTCGGTAAAAATTGTAGCCAAATGGCTAAAGCTAGAGAGTTGAAATTTGGCATGCTTATACAACTCTTTGACCCCCATATAGGAAAAATACTAAAACATCTAAAAAACATATCCCCCTAAAAATATAAACAAATATGTGCTCATCGAAAAAAAATATATTTTTTAAAATTCTGAGTAGGGTATCAAATGAAAGCCCTTGGTACGTGGATTAACGATCAAATTTTTATTTTTGCAAAATAAATTATTTTGATGCGATTTTTGCCAAAATTGTGCAAAAAAAAATTTGTCCCACATCCTGTAGCCCAGATGGTTTAAACTAAAAATTTGAAAAAATTCTAAGTAATGTATATTGGTGTGAACCGGAATAGTGCAACAGGAATTTTTGATCAGATTATGTTTTTGGAAAAAAAGCATTTTTTGTGTTTTTTTGCTAATAATGTTGAAAACTTATAGTTATATAACACACTAAATTGTAAAGTGCATCTTGGTGCAATGGTTACGGTACTAGCGTTCTGCCCAAGAAAATGAGTTCGAATCCCACGAGAAGAGACACTATTATTATTATTTTTTTTTGCATTTTTATTTTGTTTAAATTATTTTTTCAAAATTCTAGTTATATTTTGGCAAATGTTGCATTTAATTTTTAAAATTAAATGCAACGTAAATTTATTAACCAGTGGAAATTGTTGAAATTATAATTTAATTCTGTTTGAATGTACACGAAATCAAAGGGAGGAGCTATAACTAGAAACAACCAATGGAAGCCATAGGCGCAATTTTCAAAATCTTAATGAACCTTGCTATATAAAAAAAATACTGCACATATTAAGAAACCTAAATAATGGTATTAGGCACTCGAATTAAAATTAACATAAAAATATTTTAACATAAAATTTGTTTTTAAAGCTCTTAGATTAAGAGATGATAAATTATTTTTAAAATATTGTTCATTTTACAGTGAATACTACAAAGCAAAATATGTCCTACACACTCAGCATTCCGCCTTCACTTAATATTTTTAGATTATAAATCTATCGAAGAGGAATTATTTCATAATTTTTTTGAACCTTGCTATATAAAAAAAATACTGCACATATTTAGAAACTTACATAATGGTATTAGGCATTAGAATTAAAATTAACAACAAAAAATATTTTAACATAAAATTTGTTTTGGCATTCCAAATAATCATTATTCACTTACTAAATACCTGCGAAACCCTGAAATGTGTGAATTTTCACACTTCACATAAATTTTTTTTTTATTTTTTCAGCTCGAAATCAAAACTACAAAAAACGAAAATGACCCATTAAAATCCAAAGACGAATTAAAATCAAAAATTGACAATTTTCTCCAAAACGTCTCAAAATACAAAGCACAAAATTCAAAATCCGCTGTAACATTGAGTACCAAAAACCAAACAGCGGACCGAAAATCAAAATCAAGCATTAATTTATCAAATTCAAACCTTATTGATGACATGAAATCATTTCAAAATCGATATAAAGCCCAAAAAGATATTATAGAACTTCAAAAACAAAAATTATTAGAACAAAATAAATTAATTGAAGAATTAAAATTAAAGAAAATTAGTGAAGAAGCCGCTAAATCATTGGAAAATTGTAAAAATATATATCAGGATACTATTAAAAGTTCTACTAAGTTTAAATATAAAGCAAAATTGATAAAGGAAGATGTAAAAACAGAGGATAAGGATGTAGAGTTTAGTGTGAGTCTTAGTTTTCAAAAAGCTCCGAAAATTGTTCAGGTAATGGAGGAAAGGGCTAAAGAAAGAGAAGAAAGAAGATTGCTGATAAAGGAACGAAAAAGGTAATGAGCTATCTCAGGGACGTAGCCAGGATTTCAGCTTAGGGGGGGGGGGGGGGGGTGAAAAAATAACAAAATATTCTAAATTGGCACGACCTTAATTACATGGCTCCAGTGATGGTAAGTTACATGATGTAAGTTACCTCATTGTTGACGCGTAAACAATGATGTAAAGTAAACACAAAAACTCTTGTAAACAATGTAAACATTGTAAACAATGATTTAGACATGCGCACTTGTTTTGAATTACAGAACCTCATTTTCAATACATTTTTATAAATAATAAAATTTTAATGAAACGATTTTAAATGAAAAAGTATCATTATACAGGTGTTACACACAAATTAGTAAATATGAATATAAAAATAAAAAACTTGTTTCTTTAAAAAATTCAATCTATTTTTTTTAATAACAAAATACATTAAATTTCCCCTTTAATAAAATCAGCCTATATTTTTTAATAACGAAAAGATTCATTGCAAATTTTGCATAACGCCCTATATTTTCTTAAATTTTCTTTAATTAAAACAAAACCTAGTTCTTCAGAACTATTCCTTCGGTTTCTTCTCACCATTTTTTAAATAAATTTATTGTTTTGAACTGAATATACTTGTTCATTAACCCTATATTAATCGTATTAAATAAGTAAAACTAACCTCATTATTTGACAGTTTAAAAAGTTTACATTGTTTACATTGTTGACAAGTTTACCAATTGTTTACATAAGTTTACACGTAAACAATTAAAGTTTACGTGTAAACGCCCATCACTGCATGGCTCGGGTAGAAAATAACAGCGTTCTAAGTCAGGGATCGGCAACCTTTCAGTGAAAAAGAGCCAAATCTATATTGAAAAAAAAAACACAATAACATGGAAGAGCCGCTAAAAAATACATGCTATATCTAAGAAAAAAACGTAAAAATCGTTTATTTGTTTTAAAATAATCAAGTATTACAATAAATTAATATTTACTTATACATTTAGTTTGTGATACCTATTGTAGTTGCCAGTATATTACAATATAATATTTTTTTTAATGGGACGATTGCTCCTGTTAAGTGTTCTATAAGACTTCAATATTTGGTGAATATTCAGTAATCTTTAACTTAAGGCAGCACTCTAGTTTCAGGTCAGTAAGATTACTTCTTAACTGACTCTTTATTAATTTCATATGTGAAAAGATTTGCTTACAGTAATATGTGGATCCGAAAATTGTCAGTAGCCCAAAAGCATATTTTTTTAAAAGATTGAACGATTCTGGAAGACGGTTCCAAGCTTCGAAAAGAACTTTATCTACATTTTGAAGATTGCGAATTTCCACTTATGCTGGGAAGATAAAATTCACTTTTTTCTTTCTAAATTTTCCAGTTCAGAATTAAGTTTTAAGAATATATAATTCCATAAACCTTTGGATTTCAAATCCACTAATTGAAGGTGATAAATGTAATTGCTACATATCTACTTCAATTGGTTTTGTCAAAAAAGCTAGTGTAGCTTTATATTTTCTAAACTCTTTAAATCTATCTCGAAAAGCTTCTTGCATGTTAACAATAGTTTGTGCAAAAAAAAAAT
The DNA here is from genome assembly GCA_963971575.1 of Liopterus haemorrhoidalis. Classification (NCBI taxonomy): domain Eukaryota; kingdom Metazoa; phylum Arthropoda; class Insecta; order Coleoptera; family Dytiscidae; genus Liopterus; species Liopterus haemorrhoidalis. Next base: position 5,274,855 of record OZ020625.1, read on the forward strand.
GCATTAATAACATGTTTTTGTAAATTAATAAAATGTTAAAATGTTTTTGCACGTAAATCATTTACAAATACAGATAACTTTTTTTTGAAACAAATAACTTCTTCTAAAAGGGCATATGCAGTAACTCGGGGAATTACCGGGCGTGAATTGCACCGTAAAACATTCTGAAAAATACAAAACCTGTATAGTACAGGCAGAAAGTTGAAAATTAAAAAATAGATTATATTAAAATAAAAACCAGCCAATTTTCAAAGAGCCACAAAACTTTCTAAAAGAGCCGCATGCGGCTTCGGAGCCGCAGGTTGCCAACCCCTGTTCTAGGTATTTTGTAGTGTAGTATATTAAATAATAAAAGTCCAGTAAATTTATAAATTTTCTTCACCTTCGGTGGCAAACAACCTAAATTATATTTTGTATAAGGTAAACTATCCTGGGGGAGGGGCAAATGCCCCCTATGCCCCCCCTGATCTATCTTATTAGGGTGTCTGTCTGTTCGATAGAAATTTTGTCCAAATGGCTGAACTTAAGAGTTGAAATGAAGTTTTGGTTAATTTTGAAAAAATAATCATCATTTACTTACTAAATACCTGCGAAACCCTGAAATATGTGAAAATTCACACAAATTCACAAATGTCTCATTTCTTAACTTCTTACATTTTCCAAAAATTTAAAAATGTATTATTTATTTTATTTTTCTAATAAAAACACTTAATTTTGTCACTTAATAATAAATGGCAACATGAAAATGAAATAACCTAGCCCAGCGGTTCCCAAACTTTTTTCAGCGCGACCTGGTACGAGGTTTTAAAAATTTTCGCGACCCACCTTATGAAAAAAAAAACATTTATTTACAAAGCAAATTTTATTTTAAAGCAGTAGCTTTATAGTAATAAAGCATTTATAGTAATAAATTGTAATAAAGAGTATAGTATAGTAATAAAGAATATAGTATAGTAATAAAGAGCACAAATGCACACTATTCTAGTGATTAACTGACGTAAAAAAAAATAATATGTACAAAAAAAAATCTTTTTTGTGTTTTTACAATTTTTCTCGCGACCCGGCAAAATTTTTCTGCGGCCCGGTGCCGGGTCGCGACCCACACTTTGGGAAACGCTGACCTAGCCAGCTCTGTTTCCGTGACAACTTAAAAATACGAAACCCCCATTTAGTTCCGCCTAAATCAAATAAATTACCTATAGATAGAATTATTTATAATTTAGGTTAATAGAAGAGGAGAAAAAAAGACAAGCTGAAGAACTAATTAAAAGAAAAGAACAAGAAGAACGCGAAGAGAAACAAAAAAGATTAGATGCACTCAAGGAAAAAAGAGATTACGAAAGACAAATGCAGTTACAAAGAAAATTAGAGAAAAAACGCGAAATGGAATTAAACAGAAAAGCTTTCTTACATTATAGAAAAAAACTTTTAGAACACGGCTTAAAATCTCTAAAGGACGTGATGGAACAAAAGATTATCCAGGAGGAAATCGCTGTTAAGTTATATGAATTTAATATTACCTTGAAATATTTTCGGAACTGGCTAAATAGTACAAGGGAAATGGTAAATAGGAATATTACGAAAGCTGATACATTTTGGAACAATACCCTACTTAGGAAAGTTATGGGGAAATGGCTAGAGGTAAATATTCACTCTTTCTTCTAAAGACTATGTTGTAGTCTGTGTATCCAAGAAAAAATATATAGTGTTTCTAAGCAAATAAAACCCCTACTGAAGCGAATTAGACCTCGGCCATATAATTTTTCTGGTACACCTGTACATGTGTTTATACAGGGTGTTGAATTGAATAGGTACATATAGGGATTTAACATGTAAAAACAGATATAGTCGGATTTTAAAAATGTTTTTTGTTACTTGTCTTAGCTGTCAGTGTCTGCTAATAATTTATAGATCTTGCGGCCAATTATTAAATTCACAAACTTTAGTTTTAAATATAAATATATAGGTATTTTCTTGGGTTTCGGTCGATAATTAAAAGCAAATTTAGTCAAATATTTAAAAAGATTTATTTACTTGCTAACTAGTTTCGGTTCAATCTGAACCATTCTCAAAGCCTAAAAATAAGTTCATTCATAAGTTCAGCATCATTTAATTTTAAATCTGCTGGAATATTTTAATTCCGAAAAAGAGAACAATGGGCCACTTATTTCTCTATCTTGTGTCCGTCAAAGAGTAGCAGCTGCCTTAAAGATTTCGGAATCAACAATTCGTAGAATTATAAAATGTAATAAATCTGAACTTCTCACTAACAAAATCACGAGAAAACGAAGGAAATTAAAATCTGAACCAGTTTATTTTATTGATACATTGGCACAAACGTATGGTCATGAAGTACTAAGATTACTTCCTTATCACTACCAGTTTAACCCCATTGAACTAATTTGGGGTATAACAAAAAATTATTATAATAGACATATTGGTCAAAAGGGATATAGTGATAGCGAAGTTTTGAAAATGTGGCAAGTAGCCTGTGATCAAATTAGTTGTGAAACTTGTCAAAATTTGTTAAAAAAAAATTTAATAAATGAATGGTGGGAAAGGGAAAGAATTGTTGATGATATTAATCCAATAATAATAAATACAAGAAATGACAGCGATAGTTCAGATGACGACGATATCATGCATTACAGTGACTAATTTTTTTAAAATTAAAATAATCTTATAAATACAACTTGTAGCAATATATTTTATGAATAAATATATTTTTACTTAATATTTTATTACTTTGTACTTAGGAGAAACATAAAAATTTAATTTAATTAAACAACAAATTATAATCCAAAATTTACGTATGAGTATAAGTTTTTCCTTATTTATAATTATTACCTTAAAATTAATCATTTTGTTTGTTTGAGTACTGCTGTGAATTTATTTTCGTGCTCTAATTAGTAAAGATATCTACGAATCATGCCGTTTCTTTCTAATGCTTTGTTTTTTATTAAAATAATTTGGAAGGTTAGTTGTCAACTTGCGTCACTATACGTTACTATGGGTATGCAAATAATTATAATGATATATACAGAGAAAGTATATAGTATTGTGTATCGAGACTTGTAGCAACGAACAGTCACCTATCAGTAATCCGACTTGAGAATAAAAGACAATCGCATAACAACATTAGAGTTTTTTTTTTACTTATTTTTACATGTACAATACATTCCTGAAGTTCGGCCCATTCCTCCCGACTCACCCTGTATGTACCTGGTCAATTCAACACCCTGTATATCTGATAAAATATATCATAAATATATAGTTTTTCCATAATTTTTTCAGCATCATTTGGACATTGTTAGAAAAATGCAAGTTGCTCAAGATTTTTATGAAATGAAACTTCAAACAAGAGTTTTTTCGGCTTTTCATCATTTGATCTGCATCTATCACATGGAATTTAAAGAAAATGAAACGAAGGCAAAGAAACATTATCAAAGGTAATACAAAAAAATGTCTACAAAATTGTACTAATATTTTTGCGATATTAAGCTGTATTGAGAAACTGAGCTGTATGGCTCAATTAGATTGCCTTTATTGTCAGGGCCGGCGCTAGGATTTGCGATGCCATGTGCGAGATTGACAAGAAAAATTTATATTGACGCGGTGGTCAAAAAGGGCTGGTTCAATAATGATGGACCAGACAAAATGACGGAATTAACGAGATACATCAGTCAAAATGTAATTTTCCTTACCTGGTGCTGTCCGCTACCACGCTATGTTTACATATTAAATACTCCTATAATGTTTCAAATGTATATATTTTAATGAGGGATACATTTACTGAATGTTACACTATTTATACAGACCGCTAACATATATAAGGGAGGTATTGTGATCATACCGATTTTGACATTCCGAGATTTCGATGGATCTCCACGAATTGAGGTCCCTACATAACGTTTTGACTATTTTTAGCATGATGTCTGTCGGTTTGTCTATCCGTCCGTCCGTCTGTCTGTCTGTGTACACGTGCAGAGCGAATTCGGCTGAAAGGATTTTTATGAAACTTCATATTTAAGCTTCTGCCGTCAATGGCACGAGTTGATCAACTTTTGGTAAAAATCGGTTGACTAAAAATGAGAGTTTACTCGTGTCGATTTTAAGGTTTTTGCGAATATTTCACAACAGAAAAATATTTCGAAAAAATTTATTAAACAAAAGTTGCTATAAAAGCAATAACTGACAACTTTTATTTGAGACATTTTTTGATAAAACGAAAAACAAAATTGAACCTAATTTTTCCCTAATAGTTTTATGTCGTTACGGACCAAACATTAATTTTTTATAGACAAAATAAGATGTGAGAATTCCAAAAATTCAAACCTCAAGTCTCTATCTCTTACCTTTTTTGAGATAAGATTTTTTTAAATTCCATTAAAATCAAAATTTTCCCTAATAGTTTTAGGTCATTACGGACCAAACATTAATTTTTTCTAGACAAAACAAGGTGTGAGAATTCCAAAAATTTAAACCTCAAGTCTCTATTTCTTACCTTTTATGAGTAACAACTTTTATTTGAAATATTTTTTGATAAAACGAAAAAAAAATGAAAATACTTATATGTAACGTTTCCATGGTCATGATAAATAATATCTCTGTTAGAAAATATTAGGTCAAGTTATTTCTACTCTGCTGCTAGAATGTATTTTATACAAGTACTTTATAATGGCAGTCGGTCCTGTGGTGGCCACAGCTGATTTTGATACTTATATGTAACGTTTCCATGGTCATGATAAATAATATCTCTGTTAGAAAATATTAGGCCAAGTTATTTCTACTCTGCTGCTAGAATGTATTTTATATAAGTACTTTATGATGGCGGTCGGTCCTGTGGTGGCCACAGCTGTTTTTTTACTTGCCCGACCTTAATATATAAGGGGCAAGTATTGTAATTTTGACTGATGACCACGTTTCATGGTCCAGGGATTCCAAAAAACCTATTTTCGAAGTGCCGTCCGTATGTGTGTGTGTCTGTGTGTATACACGATAACTCAAAAACGGTTTAACTTAAAGAGTTCGTTCTAGTACTAAAAAATTCTCCTAATAACTGGGAAGAACCCTATTGTTTTTTATTAAAATCCGAAACCGGAAACGGAAGTTATTAAACATTAAAAAATTCGTAACTAGTAAACCAAGCCTTGGATAAAAAATTGTATTGGACATAATTTGATGTATTTTTGAAGATTTACATAAATATTTTTTCAAATTAAAAAAAAAAAATATGTTTTTTTTATTATTATTTTTTTTTTTATGGGAGGGCAAGTCTAGCGGAGCTCTTCCTTCGCCACTGGTTTTCATATTTATATGTAACGTTTCCATGGTCATGATAAATAATATCTCTGTTAGAAAATATAAGTTATTTCTACTCTGCTGCTAGAATGTAGGTATTTTATACAAGTACTTTGTTATGGCGGTCGATTCTGTGGTAGCCACAGCTGATTTTTTTTTCTGTGGCATCTATCAATAACAACTTTCGGCTGTGTGTTTTTTTCTCGAATTCGGAGAATCACAGCGCTTCACAGCTGATGCAAAGCACCCCACCAGATTTCTTCTTTCTAATTTCAGCGCGCTCGAAAACTACATATACAATTTAGATGGGAGTTTGGTGTACGCGGGTAAGCACGGTCCAGAAAGTTCGCATCATGCGCGAGGCCTGTTGGGCCGCGAGGCCATGTGCCACCGCACGTGCCTAGCGCCGGCCCTGTTTATTATGTTATTACAATAGCCCCTTATTATCCTCGAGAATAGGTTCTTCTATTGGTTCATACTTCGGCACCATAAAGCATTTATATTTATACAATTTATGATTACATATATTTATTACTTTATAGAGAACGGTAGAGGCTCAGTTAGTTAGTGTGTGGACTACTGAGGGGCGGGCCAGGGTTCATTCCCCAGTACCGGAAAAACACCTTACATTTTCCGACCGTTTCTCCCTCGGAAGGCATCGGGCAACCACCGAGGTACAAGCCCTAGTAAAATTTCCCCAAAATAATTAGTGGCTCGGATTCCACGATAATAAATTGTAGGTCCCATACGATTGTGTTATATACAGGCAACACACACAACACAACTGTATGCAGGGAAATATCCTACGCTCGGAATATGTTCAGTACGAACTTGTCAGTTCAGAGCATCGAATATGTTCAGTACGAACTTGTCAGTTCAGAGCATCGAGCAATGGCACTCTAAGAAGAAGAATTACTTTATTGCAGTGGAGTATCAGGCCCGAAAATAATTTTTAAACGGCCTATATTAAATTTATGTCTCCCCAGTCCTCAGGGTATTTTTTTTTACTTCTGTCCTCCCTAACGTGATTTTTAGAATTTTTGCCCCCTCTGCCTTCAGTTTATTATTTTTTTTTCCCGTCCTCAAGGGATTTTACTGAATTTCTGTACCTCCTAGGTTCATATTTTGCCCCAATTTATTTAATATGCATTTTTTTTTTTTCATTCTGTTACTAATATCAGAATGTGTAATATTTACTTATATTATTTTAGACAGTTACTGTTCCAATATTTTGACCGGTGGCAAAGCTTACCTGCTATCATGAAAATAGAACGATGTAAAAATGAAAGAAGACGAAAATGGAGACTGAAAGTTGCTGAAATATTACCAGATTACAACCCAACACAAGATGAATAACAAAATAAGTTTTTATAAATATTTTTATTAAAATATGTATTTTACAAATAACTTTGTTTACGTATAAGTTTTGTACATGTTTTTATAATAAATATAAAATTAAATTAAACTAATAACTAATCACAATAAATGTCAAAAAAACGTTTATATATTAGCGTCGGCGAATCAACTTACTTACGTCACACGACGTAACAAACGATTGCATTGTTCCAGACAATACAGTCGTTAGTTACGTCGTGTGACGTAAGTAAGTTGATTCGTCGACGCTTGTATAGCAGTGTTTCTTTAACTTTTTGCGATAATTAGGATATACAAAATCTTAACTGGGTTTGGCACGGTTCAATTTATTGATCAATACATTTTTTTTAGTATCGTACCTTTGTATTTTATTATATTCATAGTTGTGGCATATGAATAATTGGAACGAAATTTAACGTTCAATCAATTAGACACACTTTGTGTATTTATATTAAGTAATTAGCTTGGCAAAATAAATTCAAGGCAAAAAACAAAGAAAAAAGGAAATATATACTTATTAACAAATGTATCAAAGTTGAATCAAAATTCTATCTTTACAAAAAAAAGTATAAAAATGTAAAAAAGTAGAAAAAATGTTTTTGCTTTTTAGTTCCTAATAATTAGATCTGATATTGTGTAGCGCCAATAATAGTCGTCATTCCCGAAACATATCATTGATACTAGAAAAAATTATAGTTGTCATCCACCAAACGACTTTTGAATACTAGCGCCAACTATAGTTTCATCCACGAACCATCTGTTGCGTATTACCATAGATGATCGGTCATCTATTCTATAATCGCTATTCGAGTCGATTACGTAGTCAATCGCATTAATTCGCAATAATTTATTTTCCTATGGTTTTATGTTAAACGTTTTCCACTGTATTGATAATGATAAAAAAATAGCACTTAGCATATAAAGCTATTAGCGCGTTAAAAAACAAAATATTTTATTATATTGCTACCGAAGATTATTAGCTAATATAATATATCCTAAGGTGGATACTTCAACAAAAATTGTACACCTTTATTTAAAAAAAAAAGAATGTATTTTCCCATGTTAAAAGGTTTCACTGTATTGATAATGATAAAAAATAGCACTTAGCATATAAAGCTATTAGCGCGTTAAAAAACAAAATATTTTATTATATTCCTAACAGAATTATTAGCTAATATAATAATATCCTAAGATGGATACTTCAACAAAAATTGTAGAAATAATAAAAGAAAAAATTAAACTAGCAAACAGCATCGCTCATTGTAAAAGAAGGGAAGTTTTGGAATCCGTTCAAACTTCTTAATTAAAAAAAAAAAAAATTAATAATAATAAAAATAAAATAAATAAATATAATAAAATAACTTCGGTGGGGGCCAAATTAGCAAACAGCAATCGCTAATCGGAAAAGAAGAAAAGTTTTGGAATCTTTTCAAATTTCTTGCTTAAAAAAAATAAATAATAAAAATAAATTAAATAAATAACATAAAATAACTTCGGTGGGGGCAAAACTAGCAAACAGCAATCGATAATTCTAAAAGAAGGAAAGTTTTAAATGAGTTAAAATTTCTTGAAATTTCTTGATTTAAAAAAAAAATAATAATAATAATAAAATAAATAAATAAAATAAATTCGGTTCCTATATCTTGCATATATTTTTGAACAATGTATAACTAGCTGTAAAACTTAAAAAATTCTAGTTAAAAAATATTTAAAAAAAGAATGCATTTTAAGCTAGTAATAATAATAAAAAAAAATAGGTTCCCAGAGAGGTAAGTTCTCAGTTCCTAGACCATCGGCCATAGATATGAAAGCCACGTGGTCAGTAAACGTTTCGACAGGTTCTATTATCCCTGTATGAACAAGTACTCATTTTAAGTATTAAATACTTGAGGCTGAGTCGACCCCAGAGCTGACTGCACAATATCTGAAGATAAAACTCCGAAGGAGGTAGGGGCAAAACTAGCAAACAGCAATCGATCACGGTAACACAAGGTAAGTTAAACCGTTCAAATTTCTTGATTTAAAAAAAATTTATAATAATAAAAATAAAATAAAAGAAACTTTAACCCAGTGGCCAATAATAATAAAGTTAATTTTTTTGCGCACAACGATGGCTATTTGCGCCAATAATAAATAGTATAGTATTTTCTAAATGAAATGACCACTCTTGTTAAGAAGCTTAACAAAGCGGTAATGGGTTTCATGGCAGTAATATTAAGACTCGTTGCTGTAAAAAGAATATAAGGGGTATTAAGGTAATTTTAAATTTAAATAAAATAGATATAACACTAGTTCAATTGAAGTTTCTTAAAAACAATTAATTTTCAAATTTATAATCCTATTGTTTCTAAATTTTAAGGGTTGTTATACTTGTTTGTTAGTTAATTTTCAACGTTCATAGCGTGCATACATTAACAACATGGCTCTTTGGCGACCATTTGATTTTGCAGAAATTTTTAATTTCTGTAGTGAAAATAGTGAATCTGTGCAAGGTGATTTGGAGTGCGAAAATGTGGACGTTGACGTGGAATGCGAAAATGTGGACGTGGCTACTAAAGAAAAATGTCGTTTATCAGAAGATTGCAAAGTTCTGATACTGAACGTTTATAAAAAGTTAGTTTCGGAAGGTAATGACAAACCTATACTTAGAACTGCGGAATTAACTAGTGTTCCGTACAGAACAATTCAAGGTATCATTGTTCGTGGCAAAAATCAGCAGCGAAAACGACCCGATTAATAAGTCCAGTTTTCCCGTAACTATCCAGTTTTCAAGAAAATAGATAGTTTTATGTCTAAAACAATAATAAATAAAATATACGACTATATTTTTATAAATCCAGCAAATAAATCTTCAATAATTATTAATTTAAATGACAGTGGTAGTGACACAAACTCTGATAGTGATATAAACAATGATAATAGTGATAATGATTATTTTAATAATTTTAAATTACCATAAATTGACAAGTTCAAAAAAAGATTTTTGTTTGTGCAAATTTGAAGTATTTAATATAGACTATAAAGACTTTAAAACAAAACGATTTTTAAACATGCCTATATTTATAATTCAAATATAGCCAGTCCTAAACCTGATAAAAATGTGAAGGAATGTCACTGAGTCTCCGGTTCAAAACGACGGCCTGTAGAGGGTAGGAGTGTCCGCCCATCTGACAGCAAAAAGATCTTATGTTGGACAATTTATACGTCTCTACATAAAGTTATAAAAAGAAAAAATCTAATTCTCAAAAACGTATTGAGAAATGTATTTTTGTACAAAAAACAAGTATAGTCGAATTTTGCAATTTTAAGCCAATGGCCAATAAAACTAGCAAATGTTAATGGTTAAACAAGGAAAATTCTGGCACAAACGCCTTCACATTTCCCGATTTAAAAACAAACCATCGTGTTAATATTTGTGTACTCAGTTTAGCCTGTACGCGCCTTGCCGCTCATGTTATGTTCACGAATGTATGTTACGTATATATTAGCATCGTGCTTCTTTAAGCAAAGGTAGAATTAGACTTGTTCTACTTCAATTCCTTATTTTGTTGTTGTAATAATAAAACTAGCAAATGCTAATTGTAAAAGAAGGGAAATTCTAGAATAAACGCCTTTACATTTCCCGATTAAAATCGGTTAATATATTTTTAATATATTTTTACCAATGTATGAAGCTGCATCTATTCTTCTTTTTAAAAAGTATTAGTCTCATATTAAGCCAATGGCCAATAATAATAATAATAAAATTATTATTATTTACAATTTTTAATGGCATCACGCCGGCGACGATGTATATTCATATTCATAAACTATTTTTTGCAAAAATATAATTGCAAAACAAAATCACAGTAAAGATGTCAAATGGGTTTTGATACTTACTATCCAGAAAATAAGATAGTATGCCAATTGTGTACGAACACCTACTATCCCGAAAATAAAAATAAGATAGTAGAGTACTTGCGCTAGTTGCTAGCTCTTACTCTACCAATGTAACAGGTATAAGAGTTTTAATTTATATCAAGACTTTTATGAAACCAGGCAAAGTATGCACAAGTAATGTTATGCGTAGTAAAATTAGGCTTTTTTTAAATTTTAAATATGTAATGAAACAAATATTTCAATATAACTGGCACAATTTTTATCTAGTAAAAAGAATGACGCGGCTCAAAAGGTGGCTCGAAAGGTGTGGGATTAGTAGACGCTTGTCAAGACCTGACAAACTCCATAATAATAAAACTAGCAAACGCTAATTGATGAAAAAAAGATATATCTGAAAATGTAAACGCATTTATATTTCCTGATTTAAAACAATGCTTTGCCAATATAATTATAAAAGTAATAATTATAAGTAGTTATGGTTTGAGAGTGGTGATTTATGGAACTAAAATAATTTTCCAATATAACTAAAACAAATTTTATCTAGTAAATTTGTTAGTTCTTTAAAGACTGAAAGGTTTAAAATAAGTACCTAACATCTAGGTGACGTTTAAGGGCAGGAAAACTATTTTCATTAATTCATGTTCACAGAATTTTATGAAAAAGTATTAAAGAAAAAACTTTGATAATTAAAAAGTAAAAAACAGCGCTTGGCATCTAGGGCTATTAGCGCATTAAGAAGGGTTGGACTGCCGCTCATTTTAAGTCCAACAAAAAAAAAAATATGGGTAACACATTTATTAACAATTAATTTTATGAAAAAGTGTTAAATAAAAAAAATTGATAATTGAAAAGTAAAAACCAACGCCTAGCATCTAGGGCTATTAGCGCATTAAGAAGGGTTGGACTGCCGCTTATTTTAAGTCCAACAATACTAAAAAATATGGGTAACACATTTATTAACAATTAATTTTATGAAAAAGTGTTAAATAAAAAAATTGATAATTGAAAAGTAAAAAACAACGCCTAGCATCTAGGGCTATTAGCGCATTAAGAAGGGTTGGACTGCCGCTCATTTTAAGTCCAACAACATTAAAAAATATGGGTAACACATTTATTAACAATTAATTTTATGAAAAAGTGTTAAATAAAAAAATTGATAATTGAAAAGTAAAAAACAACGCCTAGCATCTAGGGCTATTAGCGCATTAAAGAGGGTTGGACTGCCGCTCATTTTAAGTCCAACAACATTAAAAAATATGGGTAACACATTTATTAACAATTCATTTTATGAAAAAGTGTTAAATAAAAAAATTTAATAATTGAAAAGTAAAAAACAACGCCTAGCATCTAGGGCTATTAGCGCATTAAGAAGGGTTGGACTGTCGCTCATTTTAAGTCCAACAACAAAAAAAAAATATGGGTAACACATTTATTAACAATTCATTTTATGAAAAAGTGTTAAATAAAAAAATTTGATAATTGAAAAGTAAAAAACAACGCCTAGCATCTAGGGCTATTAGCGCATTAAGAAGGGTTGGACTGCCGCTTATTTTAAGTCCAACAACATTAAAAAATTAACACATTTTATTTCACTGATCTAGTTACATATTACAAAACGAGACAGATAATAATAAAAATTGGTTATTGAAAAGTAAAAAAAAATAGCGTCTAGCATTTAGGGCTATTAGTGTTGTAAAAAGACTGGACAGGCTTACATTTTGAATCCAAAAACATTGAAAAATATAAATAAAAAGTCTTATTTATCAACATAGTTCAATTTATGAAAAAATATTAAACTTTGACAATTAAAAAGTAAAAATTAGCGATTAGCATCTACGGCTATTAGCACATTAAGAAGGGTTGGACTGCCGCTCATTTTAAGTCCAACAACATTAAAAAATATGAGTAACACATTTATTAACAATTAATTTTATGAAAAAGTGTTAAATAAAATAATTGATAATTGAAAAGTAAAAAACAACGCCTAGCATCTAGGGCTATTAGCGCATTAAAGAGGGTTGGATTGCCGCTCATTATAAGTCCAACAACATTAAAAAATATGAGTAACACATTTATTAACAATTCATTTTATGAAAAAGTGTTAAATAAAAAAATTGATAATTGTAAAGTAAAAAACAACGCCTAGCATCTAGGGCTATTAGCGCATTAAGAAGGGTTGGACTGCCGCTCATTTTAAGTCCAACAACATTAAAAAATTAACACATTTTATTTCACTGATCTAGTTACATATTACAGAACGAGACAGATAATAATAAAAATTGGTTATTGAAGAGTAAAAAAATAGCGTCTAGCATTTAGGGCTATTAGTGTTGTAAAAAGACTGGACAGGCTTACATTTTGAATCCAAAAACATTGAAAAATATAAATAAAAAGTCTTATTTATCAACATAGTTCAATTTATGAAAAAATATTAAACTTTGACAATTAAAAAGTAAAAATTAGCGATTAGCATCTACGGCTATTAGCACATTAAGAAGGGTTGGACTGCCGCTCATTTTAAGTCCAACAACATTAAAAAATATGAGTAACACATTTATTAACAATTAATTTTATGAAAAAGTGTTAAATAAAATAATTGATAATTGAAAAGTAAAAAACAACGCCTAGCATCTAGGGCTATTAGCGCATTAAAGAGGGTTGGACTGCCGCTCATTATAAGTCCAACAACATTAAAAAATATGAGTAACACATTTATTAACAATTCATTTTATGAAAAAGTGTTAAATAAAAAAATTGATAATTGTAAAGTAAAAAACAACGCCTAGCATCTAGGGCTATTAGCGCATTAAGGAGGATTGGACTGCCGCTTATTTTAAGTCCAACAACATTAAAAAATTAACACATTTTATTTCACTGATCTAGTTACATATTACAGAACGAGACAGATAATAATAAAAATTGGTTATTGAAGAGTAAAAAAATAGCGTCTAGCATTTAGGGCTATTAGTGTTGTAAAAAAACTGGACAGGCTTACATTTTGAATCCAAAAACATTAAAAAATATAAATAAAAAGTCTTATTTATCAACATAGTTCAATTTATGAAAAAATTTAAAAATTAAACTTTGACAATTGAAAAGTAAAAATTAGCGATTAGCATCTAAGGCTATTATCGCCTTAATAAAGGCTGGATAACTGATAAATACGAATCCAACAACATATAAAATTATGGGTATACAGGGTGTTCGGTAAAATGTCCGGCACAATTTAAAAGACAGCATGGTGACGTAGATTGCAATCGATTTTTCCTTTGCCAATTTTCTCTAAAATGTGAATTTCGTCCAAAAGTAAACAAACAAAAAGATGCCCCAAATTTTGAAAACCACTGACTTTTTTCATATTAATCCAGAAGTTGTGTAGTTGCCATAGAAAAAAAAATAATTGTAGTTCAATAATAGAATATCAAAGTACGTGTACGTCATAATCTAAAATTCTGTTCCGATTTTGTTCAAAAATGGCACATTACACAATTGAAAAATATGCAGAAATTCATTTTGTGTATGGGGAATGTGTGGGCAATGCTGTGGAAGCAGAACGATATGCTGAACGGTTTCCGAATAGAAGGCACCCAAACAGAAAAACTTTTGAGCGTAGCACAACGATTACGCGAAACAGGATATATTTTGCCAAAAACACATTTTGAGCATTTGTTGACACTGATCAACAAATTTAAACTTTTTTTTGCTGACTTAGATGTGATACTTGTATTTAACTAATTTTGGGGTGCTGATTTCAAAAATGTTAACAGTTTTGCCTATCACATCAAATTTATGTTCTATCGTATTTTTCACCTTTTCACGTTCTGATATACATCTACTTTAATTTCAACTTCGTTCTTGTTGTCCAATATATTTCGTAGGAACGCCTTACATGCAGGTACTTGTTATAGACCTTATTACAACGGCGGGGGTTGCAAGGTCAAGGGTATTTTCCCCCCTCTTCATATTAAACTGGGTCTAATGAAGCAGTTTGTAAAAGCGTTGAACAAAGATGGTGACTGTTTCAAATATATATTTAAAACATTTCAAAGTCTCAGTAATGAGAAGCTAAAAGGCATTTTTGACAGACCACAAATTAGAAAATTAGTGAACGATCCACATTTCACTGTACATATGGATGATATGGAGAAGAATGCATGTCTTTCGTGGCGCTCATCAAAAATTTTCTTGGGAATAAAAAAGCCGAAAACAATGTGGAAGTCGTTGAAAATTTGATTGAAAATTATCATCATCTGGGGTGCAACATGAGCGTGAAACATCATTTTTTAAACAGTCATCTTGACAAATTTTCTTTCAATCTTGGAGATGTTAGTGATGAACAGGGTGAACGTTTCCATCAGGATTTAAAAGAGATGGAGAGACGTTATCAAGAAAGGTGGGATACTCACATGATGGCTGACTACTGTTGGAGTATTAAAAGAGAATTATCGGGAATGGTGCCCTCCAGAAGATCTTACAAACAACCATTTAATCCTTAAATTATTTTGTATTTTTATTTTAACACTCCAATACATTAAAATGTAATTAAAACTGTTCTCATTTTCTTTCTTTCACTATAAATAAAATTTTAAGAATATTTTCTAATTATTTAGTCCTTATTGTTCGCCTAATTTGTACCAATTACAGTATGGACGTCTAAAATTAAAGGATAGACGCATTATTTGGCCAAAAATATGTATTTGTTGTAAAGCAAAAATCTGATGTGATACGCAAAAACTGATGTGATATTTGAGTTCAGCAGCACCAAATTAGTAAGAAACAAGTCTTATGGCGGTATTCTGAAGTTTCCATCGTAACACCCGTGAACTTAACACCAATGAAAATAACACTGCTCTATTAAATCAGATTTAACATCGCTGAAAAAATCAGTATTCTGAACAACCCGATGTAAAATCCAATGTTACAATTTGTTTCCGGTGTAGAATTAACACTGGGGCTAACTTCACGTTCGTTTTGACAGCCGTGTAAGAATTATGTTTTGTTGGGTTAACGTTTTTCAAACGGTTAAATAATTATTTATAAATTAGAAATAAAAACAGAAGACATTCAAAATGTAACTACTATTGCAGAAAAATCTAATTTGAACGCTAAACCAAATGTTACTGCAGGATTAGGTACGGGTTATAATTATTAATGGAATTCCAGTGTTTGATGGCATTCATATTACTACAAAACCTGTTTCTTTTGTTTTGAATTGTAAATCAACATGGGTTTTTACAATTCAGGTAATTTTAACACAGGTAATTTCGACCCTTTTTAATGAGAGTACTTTCTCTGAAAAATGTTCTAATCTGTAACATATGGATTACATATGTTACAGATTAATACTAACTAATACCCCTCAATCCCTGTGATTGGGATTGAGGGGTTGTTTAACCCCGGTTATTCCTACCAAAGATCTCTTACATAAATAGGATAGTTTGCAAAAATAGATCAGTCACACCGTTGAGTTACCTGAAAACGGTATATATTGCAAAGTTCCAGAATTTAAAAAAATGAGTGAATCGCTTCAAAATGCATGGTTCGAACAGTAAGTATTTTACATGTTAAAAGAAACTTAATGTTATTTTGGTAAAAATTCCATTCTGTACTTCGGTACTGAGTGGAATTTGAGCCGTTATTTTTTAAGCTTATAAAATAAATTTTCTTTTCTATATAGACAATCACGAAAGCGAAGTGATTTTAGTTGAAAATTTGTTCAAAATAAAATTTAACACCACTCTAATCTCAATTCCGTCGAGCTACTTGCTAGCGGTTAATCTAACAACTAAAATGTTAATTCACATCGACGAACGTTAACATAGCGACGTTTCAAAATACCGTTTTTCTAACATCGTTCAATTTCGGGCGATTCCGTCGATGTCCGACTTAACATCTAACAGAATACCGCCATTAGATGTAAGTCAGCAAAAATTGTGTTGACCAGTGTTATCAAGCGATATACGCATCTTATCTAAAAATGGTTAAGGACTTTTTAGCTCTAAATGGGCCAACAATGCTGCCTTTAAAATTGTGCCGGGCATTTACCTAACACCCTGTATATCCCTATAATCATAAATAATAGGTTCCCAACGCCTAGGTGGCTGAAAGGGTAAAGAGGTAAAATGTAAAGAAAAAATAAAAAAAATAAAAAATACTCTATAACTACTGTTACAATTGCAGTAGAAATGTTAAATAATTTTTCAACAATATTAGTAACATTTTTGTACTAAATTGTAATAATTAAACAATGATAGATATTTAAATTTTTGGCGCATGCCGAAGGCTATTTTCTGCCTAAAATTATTGACAATGTCTTAAAAACTAAAGCCGCATTCAGTACTACAAATTAATGCACTGAGCTTAGTGAGCTAGTGTGCTTAGTGTGCTATGTGCTTTGAAGGCGAAAAAAAAAGTTATTTAATAATACTTGTTTAAACATTGTCATAAGTTAAATAAAATATTGGTTTGACAGGTAAATAAAATAAATAAGATTCGTGTTGAAAGTTTTTTTTTAAAGATTACTTAAATCTTCAGTTAAGAAATTAAGATTTAACAAAATCTTGGAAATTAACATTCACTGCCAGGGTAAGTTTGCAGTACTTTCCCAGAAGCAAGATTAAATTTTTCTAATAAGATAAACACGCTGGCTCGTGATTGGCAACGAACGTGTTAATATGTTCTTAACGCCAAAATTCTTCTACCATGAGTTCAAAAAGTAATTACATAAGGGTTGGCTATGGAAAAATAAAATAATGTCTACTGCAAGCTTTAGAATTAATTAACTGTCATCACTGTTGTTTTTGTTATAAGTTACAGACGATTCCGCTTAATTGGGCCACCGCTTAATTGGGGCAGCCGCTTATTTGGGCCAAATACCAAAGAACAGAAACCAAACCAGGGAACCAACAGTAAATTTACATGTTTAATTGGGACAACATTCCGTTTAATTGGGACAGTAAATTTAAGATCACAGTACATATTATGTTATACATATTCTCAAGAAAAAATATGTATAAAGAATTTAATATTACAGCGTTATTTTATGCAGGAAGGAAATGAAGGGAGCCCTACATCCGCACTGAATACCTGTGCTGATTTTGTAGAAGTGAAATGTTACAAAAACAAAAGACAGACTACACTTGACGTATTTTTGCATTGAATTAAATTGTATGTACCTATTTATTATTTTATTTTGGAATTTATTATTATTTTTTCTTAAAAGTTTATATTTTTTGGTTATATGTAATTTATAGTTTTGTCCAAGAGTTTATAAAATAAAATTATTGAAAGAAAAATATGCATTGTTTAATTTTATGTGAAATTCGCTTAATTGGGGCAGCCGCCTAATTGGGCCAAAATGCCTAAGTCCCGATGTGTCCCAATTAAGCGGAATCGACTGTATTTGTTGTTATATAAAGCTTGCAGTAGATATTATTTTATTTTTCCATAGCCAACCCTTATGTAATTACTTTTTGAACTCATGGTATAACAGTGTTAAAACTGTCAATAAAATATCAACATTTTATATCAAAGATTTTTTTTTATTTAAGTAAAAATTGGGTAAATTTTCAAAAAAAAAAAAAAAATAGTATACATCCTGAACCTTATTATAGCACGTCACTATAACATACCAATGTTTATTAAAAAACTCCCAGCAAAAAATTAACGTATGTCGGTTTCTATTGGTATAATATGTTGTTTTGTAATACATAACTAAGAGGGAAACAGAGCTGGAAATATGTGAAATACAGTATTTGAATAGGGGATAAGCATAAAATTTATATTTCCTTAAAACTACGTTTTTTTGATATGTTAATGTTAGTTATGTCACCTAACAAAACAAAAATTACATTTTATTAATATTACAGCCAAATTTTTTAATTAAAATATTGTAAATTTGAAATAAGCCGACCAAAGCGCGAAGGTTGCCGAGTAAATACGACTGAGCATGACGTCAAACCCTAGACGGTCCAGACTACATAATCTTTACTTGTGTATATTGTATTATTCGAGAGTTTTGTATTTGTTTTTAAACAATTTTTCACGGATTTATTATTAAAATGGCAGATAAAGATTTTGTTAGGGCTCAGAATGATAATTTACCCAACATTGATGCTTTTATGCTCATGGAATATATGAAAAATAATGAATGCTACAGTTCTGAAGAAATACGTGGTGTCAAAACAGACTTGTAAGTAAACCATTTATGTATTCTATAACTTTATGTAAACAATATACACGCTGCAACTCTGTAAAATGTAAATATTTATGTAATTTAGATGTTAGAATTTTACTACATTGTTTACATGAAGTTACAAAACGTTAGAGGCATAATTGAAATACTGCAATATAGGTTACATATTTTAATATAAAATTTAATTTGGTAAACATGTATAAATTGTTTTTATAGAATTAAACTTTATTTTAATTAAAATCACTCTAACTTTACACAATCTATAAAAGTTGTACAAGCAAATAAGTTCACGACAGACTGTGTAGGCTGTACGCAGTACTCTTATATAGGGTGTGACGTCACACGTGGTTTTCGCGCGCTTCATACATTTATGATTTTTTAAGCCTTCAAATTAAAAAAAAAAATGCAAAACTGTTTTTTATGTTTATAGGCAACAAGAGAAATATAATAAAAAAAAAATTTAAAATCATGCCTATCCCCTTTACTTTCTGGTATTTGAAATACTGTAATTCAAATATTTCAAAAAAGTGTTCTTGGTATTTGGACCTGCAAATACTTTCTCCATGGTATTTGTATTTGATATTTATTGTCTAAATATGTCAGTATTTGAAATACTTAAGAAGTATTTGAAATATTTCCTAGTATTTCAAATATTTCCTTAGTATTCCAAATATTTTCCTAATATTTCAAATATTTCCTTAGTAAATATTTCAAATTTCCCATGGTTTGCAGCGAGTTTTTTTTTATAATTAAAACTACAAAAGTTTTGTAGAATTTTTTTATTTAAAAAAGGACTTTTTAAATTTTCAATTAAGAAATTGAGATTTAATAAGATCTAACAAATAAGGGCCGATTTCTGAGTTAACAAGCTTAGTTAACTATAACCAAATAGTTAGAAAACGGTTGCTATGGTTACTTATGAGATTGTTATATTGTAACCGTAGTTGACCATTTGCTTATAACTTAGTTAACTATAACCAAATGGTCAAAAAATGGTTGCTATGGTTACTTATGGGATTGTTAAATTATAAGCGAGTTTAACGAAATGGTTAAACTCGGCTAAGCTCTCAGAAACCGGACCTAAATCTTCAAATGTAATATAAATTTCCAAAGTCTAAGTAGAGCATTGGACAGAAAAAATAAGTTTAATTTTTAGACCAACAATGTATAAAAGTCACGTGGTTGACGTGACATTTCAACCTGCCTTATTATCCTTGTATATACAAGCTAAGTTGAGCCCTGAGCTGATTTACACAGTATTGGAATGTGAAAATTCGTCAAGGATTTCGTGATTGGCAAGCGTTTTAGTACGAATTAACTGCAGCAAAAATTCTTCGATTCATACTTATTAGTAGAATTTAAGAAAGATGAAAAAATGGAAAAGTTGATTGAATGAAATCTGAAACAAAAAGAAAGAAAAAAGATATTTAAAGCAGAGATGGACGTCTACGTGTTTTTTTGTGAACACAAAGGAGTTCACCGAATTTAGTTGCACGCGTTCTAGGCCGTGATGGCATCCTAAATTTTCAGGAAGAGTTTCTATATAGTCATGTGATATCTAGGAACCTATTCTGTATTTTTAAGAGTGAAAACAAATCACATACTTCCATTTATTAAATATAAGGAAAAAAATTTAAGAGCTTATTATTAATAACCTATAAAATAAATATTACATTTGCAACACTGCAGGGCATGGCGCACGATTCAAAACTGAAGTCAGAGTAATTTATTTATTTTTAATAATTCTAACAACCGGTTCCCTAAGGTTTCAATAATTTTAAGAAACGGTTCGCGCGAACCGGTCCGAACCGGTAGGATGCCATCACTGGTTCTAGGTAACAAAGTGTCTCAAAAGAAATTTTATATTTAGTGGATCGATTAAAAAAAAAGTAAGCCGTATATAGAAAAAATGTTTATTAATTATTAAAATACACTTTTTGGGGATTTATTTCTTAAAAATAATATCGTCTAAATGTAGACCCTCGCGTTCTCGGCACTCATTTAATCGAACACTAAAATTACTTATGACGTCTCGGCAGGTGGACTCAGGGATGGCTGCCATTTCGTGACGGATATTTTCTTTCAAATGCGCCAGTGAAGTCGGTTTATTGGCGTAAACTTTAGATTTAAGATAACCCCATAGGAAAAAGTCCATAGGGGTTAAGTCTGGACTGCGTGGAGGCCAATTTATGTCACCTCTCCGGGAGATCAATTTGCCTGAGAAATTTTCACGAACACGTGGCAGAGACATATTGGACGTGTGTGAAGTTGCTCCGGCCTGTTGGAACCATGTTCTTTGGTTATAGCCAGGAAAGTTTTGCAGTTCAGGTACCAAGAAGTTGTCTAACATCTCCACATAACGCTCTGAATTCACTGTAACTGCACGCCCCCTTTCGTCTTCAAAAAAGTAAGGGCCGATAATTCCTCGCGCCGACATCGCAGCCCATACGGTCACTTTAGGCGAATGTAGGGGTTTCTGATGTTTGCGTTTCGGATTCGTTGCACTCCAGTAGCGGCAGTTCTGCTTATTTACGTGGCCATTAAGATGAAAATGAGCTTCATCCGAAAACAAAATGTTGGTAAACGTTGAAAATCACCTGATTTACGAAATTAAGCCTCTGACTGGCATCTTGGGGCTTTAATTCTTGCACCAATTGAATTTTGTAGGGGTGCAGCTAGGGTTAGGTCTTTGTGCATAATGCGATGTAATGATGATCTATGCACATTTAAAGCACTTGCGCGCTTCCGAATTGAAAGGTTCGGGTCGTCACGAACAGACTGATAACGCTCCATAGCGACTCAATTCCCAAGAGCCAGGCTACCGATTGACATAACCCCCGCGCCCCTCGGATACGTTGCGTTCACGCAGTAAGCTAAATAAATATAAAATTTCTTTTGAGACACCTTGTATAATAAATTTCTCTAATTATTTTTCGACGTGTTTCGCTAGCAGTCTAGCTTCTTCAAGATTTTTAATGTGTTTTATATATTACACATATAAAGTTTTAACAAAAATTTAATAAAACTACAATGTAAAGTTTATCCTAACCTAACATATCTTAACCCAGTAATGCCGGAGTATTTTTTTCTATGAAACTTTACATAAAATAAGTTACACTGTGTATTTCGAATACCCTCTAACTGAAATTAATTTTTTTTGGCAACTTAGCATGATCCACACTCGGACTGTTTACAGGAAGACTGCAACAGATTCGCGACATGTAGATTTCAAGCGAGCATTACGTTACACGGTACATTACAGGATCGATTCGACCAAACTTTTAGAAGTCATAATAATGGTATCATGAGTAAGAAACTGGCTTTCCAATTCACTAGCCAGTTGAACTTGCAGTGAGTGGAATTCTTTCGACATCATCACTACGATTTTCTTCCACATCAGAAGTGGCAAAGGTAAATTAAAATTATTTCATCATCGTCAAGTGCTTTGTCAATAATCAATTTATCTATATCAGCAAATGATAAATCGTCGAAAATTGCTCCGCCAGGCGGCAGTTCCATGTGACAACCTATTTATTACGTTGCCTAGCAACGGTTATGTACGTGTCATATGGAATCTAAATTCAGTTAAAATAACAATACTTGCGTCAACTGATTAACTACAACGTGGAGAGCGCTGAACAGACTCCGTACTGGTGTTACTAGGTGTAAAGACAACTTAAAGAAGTGGGGATACGTTGCTGGAAGTGCAGAATGCGACTGCGGAAAATACCAGGATTATCAACATCTACTGGTTTGTACAAACATAGGAGGTAGCTGCACCCCTGACGACCTCAATGATGCCAATGACGAAGCGCTCTTGGTAACAAGATTTTGGGAGAAGTGTATATGACGTGGTATTGCGGACACGAAATGATGATGATGAACTGATTAACTGTCTGACCAAGACCAGCTCTATCAAAAAATATATTTGCAAAATTCGACAACTTTAACAATATTATTTAATTTTAATCCTGTTACCTTTACAAATTAACAATAGTTTGACATATGCTTTCAACCAATTTATTAAGTTGCCTAGCAACGGTCGGCCATTGCTGCTTGAACCTGTTATGTAATGAGCTCAACCTGTTACGTAATGAGCTCATTAAGTAACAGGTCAACAGTGTGTAATAAAAAGTGGGGAACGTGCTACATTTACTAATCTCTGACACGCCTGTAGTGAACATATATCTACATAGTCGTGGGGAAAAAAAATACTTACAAAATATGTAGATTTTCAATGATTTGAGAATGCCGCTTGAAAGCTGTCCATATTTGTTGCACATCCTGGACATGTGTGTAGAGTTTCGTGGATGAATATATCACAATCGATACAAAAATATTTTTGGCAGCATTTACAACGGTATACCTGTAAAAAATAAATAAATTTTAAACACAGTAAAGCTGAATTCACAGCTCTAAAATTAATAGACTATATAGGCTATGAGTTGTTCACTGTACATTGTCACTAACCAGTTTGTCATATGGTAAATCAAGCGACCGTTTACAGCTCTAAAATTAATAGACTGTACGTTGTCGGGTATAGATAGTTTTTCAAACTTTATAGTTAGTGCGGCGTTTTAATGAGACATACATATAAACACACATTAGCTACAGTCTATTCTAGGGTGACCATTCGTCCCGCATTTTAACATTTTGTCCCGCATTAAGATGCGTCACGCAAAAGTCCCGCATTTTAACATTTTGTCCCGCATTTGGATTTGGGAGGTGAGGACCTTTTTTTTGCTCTTCACTTGGATTTGGAAGATGAGGACCTTTTTTTGCTCCGTCCCGCGTTGCCTTCTTAAGAAAATGGTCACCCTAGTCTATTCCAAACGTTTAGGCGGAACTAAATAGGAATTTCGTTCTTTTAGGTTGTCACGAGGGACCTTGCTTGGGTTGTTTCATTTTTGACGTTGGTTTGTGAAAATTTAAAATTTCAGCAGTGAAACCATGGAAACAAATGACATACATATGTCAAAAATAAAATACTTTTTCATATATTTTAATGATAAAAAAATAAATAAATGGGAAATTTGTATTAGGAGTGACAAAAAAAATCAAAATATAAAAAAAATTACATTTTAATATGATTTTACAAACTTTTGACACAACGCTTTTAATATTCACGCTTTGATTGATGAAAAACATAGCACCGGTCCCAAAAATACTGATATTTTATTCAAATATCTAAAATAAATTAATCAAAAAGAAACTATGTAATTAAAAATAACTTTCAGAGTGGAAAAAATATTATAAACAATTCGGGAGGTAAATATTTACGATTCTCGGATTCTATTGCTCCTCGACTGGTAAACATTTTTTACCTCCCTTAAGCCGCATTCAGGGCTCTGTAAATTAATACATAATAGTCTGTTCGTTGTGCATATGTTTTTATACGTTGTTTTAACGTTCTACGTAACGTTTACAGCTTTTAGAAATTAGTGGGTTACGAATAGTCCGACATCTGTGTGTCTTTAAACCAATTACAATGGCTTCGTAAAATGTTTATTATCTATTATCGTTTTTATTAGGGTTTTGTAGGTATGACCAAAAAACCCTTATACCGTCATTTTGTCGTCTGTCTGTCTGTCTGTTTGTCTGTTCGGTAAAAATTGTAGCCAAACGGCTAAACCTAGAGAGTTGAAATTTAGCATGCTTATACAACTCTTTGACCCGCACATAGGAAAAATACTAAAACATCTAAAAAACATATCCCCCTAAAAATATAAACAAATATGTGCTCATCGAAAATATTTTTTTTTTTTTTTAAATTCTGAGTAGGGTATCAAATGAAAGCCCTTGCTACGTGGATTAACGATCAAATTTAAATTTTTGCAAAATAAATTATTTTGAAGCGATTTTTGCCAAAATTGTGCAAAAAAAAATTTGTCCCACACCCTGTAGCCCAGATGGTTTAAACTAAAAATTTGAAAAAATTCTAAGTAATGTACATTGGTGTGAACCGGAATAGTACAACAGGAATTTTTGATCAGATTATGTTTTTGGAACAAAAAGCATTTTTTTGTGTTTTTTTGCTAATTATGTTATAGTTATATAGTTATATAGACTCTAAACACTAACGTGTTTCTTGGTGCAGTGGCTAAGATACTTGCATTCTGCCCGAGAAATTGAGTTCGAATCCTACGAGAGGAGACAATATTTTTTTTTTTTTTTGCATTTTTATATTGTATAAATTATTATTTCAAAATTCTAGTTATATTTTGTCAATTGTTGCATTTAATTTTTAAAAGCGTAAATTTAATAACCAGTGTACACGAATGAGTTTCGTTTACAGAATGTACACGAAATCAAAGGGGAGGAGCTATGACTAAAAACAACCAATGGAAGCCATAGGCGCAATTTTCAAAATCTTAATGAACCTTGATATATAAAAAAAAATACTGAACATCTTTAGAAACTTAAATAATGGTAATAGGCATTCGAATTAAAATTCATAAAAAAATATTTTGACATAAAATTTGTTTTGGCATGCCAAATAATCATCATTCACTAACTAAATACCTGCAAAACCCTGAAATGTGTGAAAATTCACACTTCACATCAATTTATAATTCTATTGTCCTAGAGTTTAACTAACTAAACCTAACATAATTACCTAAATTGATCAAATTTACTGTCCGTCTTTGTAATTTTGAGAAAGATTTATTAATGATGACTTTTTGTTCTGTTATGTAAAGGCATACAATATCTACGGTGTCACTGATAGACTGAGATAGCCAATGTGGTTATATGTCTGTCTCATTAAAAAAACTCACTAGCTATAAGTTTAGAAAATTATCCACAATCCACAACGAACAAAGTATTAAATTTAGAGGTCTGAACGATTGCACGTTTTACCATATGACAAACTTCCAGAGTACAAGCTACAGTCTATAGGCTATTGATTTAAGAGCTCTGAATACGGCTTTAATGTTAAAATAACTATATTGATAGTCGTCGATAAAAATAGTTTTATGGAACATTTACCAAGTGTGTGTTATTTTTTCTTCTTACTAAACTAATTATTTAAATTCAGATACTTACAACTTAATCTTCAACAATTTTAAAATTATTATTTCACTCAAAATACTAAAAATGTGCCTGAAGCCAAAAACGTGGCATGTGGCCACATTTTCAGACAACGAAGTGACTCGCCCTTTGAAAGTAGAACTCAAGAACACGGTTTAAAAGTTAAAAAGGATAGATAACAACTCTTAGCTAATCTTAAAGTGTTTATTAAGAAACACAAACTAATACCGTGTGAAAAACAAACAAGATAAATGTTACAAATTGATAATTTTATTGACATAAGATATATAATATAGATTTTAAGTCTAACGGTATTTTCAACAGAAAATATTAAGTTTATTTTTTATATACAAATAAGATTTCATCAGAAAGTAAACCTTTTTACGATAGCAGCGCCAAGGTGACAAAATCGAAACTAACAACTTTTTGATATATTAGGTGCTTTTCTTTTACAAGTAAAAATTGATGTGAAGTGTGAATTTTCACACATTTCAGGGTTTTGCAGGTATTTAGTAAGTGAATGATGATTATTTGGGATGCCAAAACAAATTTTATATTAAAATATTTTTTTTGTTAATTTTAATTCGAAGGCCTAATACCATTATTTAGGTTTCTAAATATGTGCAGTATTTTTTTTTTTATGTAGCAAGGTTCATTAAGAACTTTAAAAATTGCGCCTTCCATTGGTTGTTATAAGTTCCGCCCCTCTGATTTCGTGTACATTGAAACAGAATTAAATTATAATTTAAACAATTTCCACTGGTTATTAAATTTACGCTTTTAAAAATTAAATGCAACATTTGCCAAAATATAACTAGAATTTTGAAAAAATAATTTAAACAATATAAAAATTAAAAAAAAAAAAAAACAAAAAATAATATTGTCTCTTCTCGCAGGGTTCGATCCCGTTCGGATCGAGTAACTTGGGTGAAAAGTCAGCGTCAAAAACCACTACACCAGCATACACGTTTCAATGTAGCGTGTTACAAAGCTATAACTTGTGTACATTATTAGCCAAAAATCACAAAAAATGCGTTTTTTTCCAAAAACATAATCTGATCAAAAATTCCTGTTGCACTATTCCGGTTCACACAAATGTATATTACTTAGAATTTTTTCAGATTTTTAGTTTAAACCATCTGGGCTACAGGTTGTGGGACAAAATTTTTTTTGCACAATTTTGGCAAAAATCGCTTCAAAATAATTTATTTTGCAAAAATAAAAATTTGATCGTTAATCCACGTATCAAGGGCTTTCATTTGATACCCTACTCAAAATTATATATTTTTTTTTTTCGATGAGCACATATTTGTTTATATTTTTAGGGGAATATGTTTTTTAGATGTTTTAGTATTTTTCCTATGTGCGGGTCGAAGAGTTGTATAAGCGTGCCAAATTTCAACTCTCTAGGTTTAGCCGTTTGGCTACAATTTTTACCGAACAGATAGACAGACAGACAGACAGACAGACAGACGACAAAATGACGGTATAAGGGTTTTTTGGTCATACCTACAAAACCCTAAAAATGAGAATTATAACTTTTTCTCGAGAAATTCTCGAGAAGAAACACTAGTCATGGGGCGACGGGACGCCAATGTTGCGCATTCACAAATAAAACGCGTAACGTTTACAAATACATTATTAACAAGAGTCTGGTAATTTTATGTTTTTGTGTTTGGATGAGTCGAGTACTAATTGGAAATTTTTCAGTATTTTTCCTATGTGCGGGTCAAAGAGTTGTATAAGCGTGCCAAATTTCAACTCTCTAGGTTTAGCCGTTTGGCTACAATTTTTACCGAACAGATAGACAGACAGACAGACGACAAATTGACGGTATAAAGGTTTTTTGGTCATACCTACAAAAGCCTAAAAATGCTTAGCTAAGCTCACAAGTTCGACAAATGCCTTAACAAGGGTAAGGGGGGGGGGGGGGAGGATTTTTTTTTTTTTTTGTAGTCTTATAATGGGATCGCTCTTTCGACTTAGATTTACTTAGCTAAGCTATGTATTCTGGTAAAAGGAAAGCACCTATTGTAATCTGACATCTAGAAGCAATTTAATTATATTTTTATGTCTTAATTTGCGTTTTCTTATATTTTATTTTCACTAATGATGGGGGATACCCTTTCAATGTCTTGAAAACTATTGATTCATTGTCTGTTAGATTAGTACAACATAATACCGTTAGATAGAGTCTCTCTTATGACCATTTGCTTATTGATTTTTAGGGTTTTGTAGGTATGACCAAAAAACCCTTATACCGTCATTTTGTCGTCTGTCTGTCTGTCTGTCTGTCTGTCTGTCTGTCTGTCTGTCTGTCTGTCTGTTCGGTTAAAATTGTAGCCAAACGGCTAAAACTAGAGAGTTGAAATTTGGCATGTTTATACAACTCTTTGACCCGCACATAGGAAAAATACTAAAACATCTAAAAAACATACCCCCCTAAAAATATAAACAAATATGTGCTCATCGAAAACAAAAATATTTTTTTTTAATTCTGAGTAGGGTATCAAATGAAAGCCATTAGTACGTGGATTAACGATCAAATTTTTATTTTTGCAAAATAAATTATTTTGATGCGATTTTTGCCAAAAATGTGCAAAAAAATTTTTGTCCCACACCCTGTAGCCCAGATGGTTTAAACTAAAAATCTAAAAAAATTCTAAGTAATGTATATTGGTGTGAACCGAAATAGTACAACAGGAATTTTTGATCAGATTATGTTTTTGGAAAATAACGCATTTTTTGTGGTTTTTGGTTCACAAAGTACAAAAGTTATACCAATGTAAGACACTCACATGTATAGCGTGCGATAGCTACATGCGTTAAAGCGCTCTTCAACTGACTGGAAAACGAAGGGTTTCGAGTTCGAGTACGGAGTGAATTTTATTTTTTCTGTTTTTTTTTTTTGCATTTTTACTATGTTGAAATTATTTTGTCAAAATTCTAGTTATATTTTGACAAATGTTGTATTTAATTTTTATGAGCGTAAATTTAATAACCAGTCTTATTATATGATTAACAGACGATAAATTATTTTAAAAATATCGTTCATTTTGCCGTGATTACTACAAAGTAAAATTTGTCCTACACACTCAGCATACCGCCTTCACTTATTATATACCTGCGAAACCCTGAAATGTGTGAATATTCACACTTCACATCAATTTTCTTATATTTTATTTTCACTAATGATGGGGGATACCCTTTCAATGTCTTGAAAACTATTGATTCATTGTCTGTTAGATTAGTACAACATAATACCGTTAGATAGAGTCTCTCTTATGACCATTTGCTTATTGATTTTTTTTTGTTTTGTTTATAAGGTAGGTACACGTAGTAAAAAATGATTAATTTTGTTCTTAAAGAGACACCCAGAGGTAGCTAGGCTTTACTATCGCGCATTCCACGATCGTACAAACATGTTTAAAAAAGGCAACGAAAACGAATTCTCTAATATTTTGATGTACTTACATTTTTATCAGTTTCATCAAATATTTTCTGACAAGCGTAACAGATCTGCACCTGGTTCTCGAAAGGTATTTCTTCATAATTAACAGCCGGGAAGAGATGATGATAGGAACGTGCTAGATGGGGCGCAGAAACTAGAGTCAAAGCGCAAGCTTTACACTCTATCGGAAGCTCACAGTATTTACTGTAGCACTGCGGGCAATAGTAACCTCCAGTTGAGAGTTTGCAGGAATCATCATTTGCATCAACATGACTGAAAAAAATATACTGTGAGTTTATTTTATGATAGAACATCTATGTTTCATTTCAATAACAACCGTTGATTGACAGCAATGTAAAATGCGTTTATTTTAAAATAGAACATACTACATACAAAGGACACTTCAAAATCACCTTAAACGAAGTAGTAGACATTTGGCAAAGGAATCCATAATAGGGGATACGCATAAAATTTATATTTCTTTAAAACTACATTATTTTGATATGTTAATATTAGTTGTCACCTAATAAATCAAAAATCACGTGTGTATATTGTATTGTTCGAGAGTTTTGTATTTGTTTTTAAACAATTTTTCACGCATTTATTATTAAAATAGCAGATAAAGATTTTGTTAGGGCTCAGAGTGATAATTTACCCAACATTGATGCATTTATGCTCACAAACATAAAATTTACTTTATTCTGAAATATCGGTTTTATTTCGCCCCATAGCTTCCAGCCAGAAATTTCGCCTTTTCTGTTGTTTTTCGCCATCAGGTAATGATATAAATAGTTTTTTTTGGATTTCTAGTTGAACTAATTGTGCACATCGGTACTGAACAATATTTTCGACTATGTTTCAAAGTACTGGGGCCTGGATCTTCCATATTTTATATATTTTAATATAAAATTTAATTCGGTAAACATGTATAAATTGTTTTTCTAGAATTAAACTTTATTTTAATTAAAATCACTCTAACTTTAAATAACCTATAAAAGTTATACAAACAAATAAGTTCACAACAGACTATGTACGCTGGGTAGGCTAGTAGTGTCATGCGTCAGTTAGAAGGGGTATGACGTCACACGTCGTTTTCGCGCGCTACATACATTTATGATTTTTTTAAGCCTTCAAATTAAAAAAAAAAAAAATTAAAAACTGTTTTTATGTTTATATGCAACAAGAGGAATATAATTAAAAAAAAATTAAAAATCATGCCTATCCCCTATTATATAAACGCATTTAGATATTCCTATTGAAATAACTGACGCATATAGTTTATACACTAAATTCATCAGAAACTCATGGAATGAAGAATACGGAACCAGCTTGACATCAAAGAGTTCCTTTTATGGTTCCCTACAACCAAATATTCCTTCTTCCAGATGGTTTACTTCCGAGATTAATAGAAAGTTTATCACAACGATATGCAGAATGCGTTTAACCAAACGAAAGTCAGACAACATCTTCACAGACTAAATTTGATCCGAACTGCGGCTTGCACCTGCGATCCAAATATTATAGAAGATGTGAACCATTTAATATTTGCTTGTCTGAAGTAGAATATAAATTCTATGTTAAGTCAACTGAGTCAACAAAATGTTATTTTCCCTACATCTATAATAATAATAATAATAATAATATCATATCGCCAGGGTTTGGGATGCAGTCGTGTGTATTTCGCTCCACTAGTCTCTAGTATGATGCGGCTCAAAAGGTTGCTGAAGTTTGAGATTAGTGGACGCTTGTCAAGACCTGACAAACCCCGCATAATAATAATAGTTTATTTATTTAGCTAATGCTAGTAAGATCCATATTACACTCTTAACCTAAATATAAATATAATTACAAGTTATACAAAAATAACAATAATAATAATAATGCTTTCAACAAATACAACATGAAAAATAATTGAATTAAATTAATTCACAATTTTATACATTAATTCACAGTTTTATACAAAACTAACTACATATCTGACAGAATATTATACTTAAGTTTTTTTTTTTAATTCTTTAAGATTATTTGCCTTTTTGACTTCCAGACTTAATCCATTAAATTTAACAAAACCTTCATCAAAGATAAAGCCCTTCGTGTTCGCTCGTGTTAGTTTTTCAATATATAGTTTATCATTACCTGTTGTATTATAACTATGTACATCAGAAATTTTCCTAACATTCTCATTCAAGTAACTGGGAACTAAGTTATTTTATACACAAAGCATAGCATATTCCTGGTGATTTTGAAATTTATATGATTTAAAATGTTCCTTCTTAAAGAGATTGTAAACGGTGCTCTTACTTACACCCACACTTAGTTAACTATATCATTCGAAGGAGAGAAAAAATCTTAATTAAATGCATTTAAAGACAACTTTGAGCCCTATATGAAAATTGAAAGTATGAATTTCTCGAAAATGATAAGCCTAAGTCCTAATAAGTCTTCGTAAAAAAATGCCTGTAGAAAGAGCAAATTAAAAACTTGAATGAATTGAAACAAAAAATTTATAAACCAAAAAGTAAATTGACCAAAATCAGATTTTTGCTCGTATCTAGCAACCTGTGCATTTTCAAAGTTGCATAAGGCAGCAGTCTGACTGATCGAGTGCTGTCGATCGTTTGCTGTCGAGCAAATTTCAAACACACGTTAACTAAGGGCATGAGTCGCACTGAACCATCGTTTGCCGTCAAGTAGCATCAAGTTGTTTGTATTTCAAACCGGTTTGAATTTCACTCGACGCTCGAGGCAATAGCACATGCGCATTTAAGCATATTAGTTCATAACCATATATTATTTGACAGTTGGAACGTCAAAAAAAAAAACAAAATTACAATATAGAGTAAAATGGACTCGCTAATTAGTAAAGTGTGGAGTACAATCGAGATTGATTTATTAATCAATCTAGTTAGAGAAAACGACAATCTCTATGATCAATCACGGACATAAATTAATTTTCAATAATAATTTTGGGTGATTGCACTCAATAATTTGCTCAAAAAATGTAGGGTATCAAATGTAATACTAAACTAGCGGTAAATTGGATTTTTTATTATTCATGTAGGATATTAAATGGAAGTTCTAAATATTTAGATTCCCAGATGATTTTCAAAATATTGTTCACTCTAACATTACTGTTTTTCCAATTTAATATTTTTATTTGTAAAGTAAAATACTCCCTCCGTTCCAAAATAAGTGTCTGATTTTAGTTTTTTTAATGAATTATTGTAATAATGAAATTAAATGTATCAGTAACTCGTATGATGATTTATTCATTCTATAATAGCTATAAAACATTGACTCATCATTTTCGAGTTGAGGTTTCAAATGGTGAAATTCTCCTAACACTTCTCTATCTAAAAATATGTTTCGAACCCATAAGTTTTTCTTCTTTTTTTAAATTTTATTTCTCCATATTAAGTAGAGAATTTCAGCCTCGTCGCTATCTGACATACTAATATTGTATAAAAAACAACTTATTGTCCAAATATTACCTCAAAAACAAAATTAACTGTTTGATAGTTTTAGGTTGGAATATGCACTATTTGACAAGTTAGAAACAAATTTACTTGACACTGAATGATCGATAATACTCGACAGTATTTGATCAGTCAGACCAGCTTTTAAATTTTTAAATGACGCTACACGACTCGACGCTACGTTACACGACGGCGCTCGATCAGTCAGACTGCTGCCTTAAGCTCAAACATACCGTGGTTCAAAGTGTCAGTCATGAAATCCAATCCAACAAAAATAATAAACTTACCACATGCACATAGTAAGAGGTTCTTCTTTTTCTTCTGTCGCCATATGATGTGGGAAACCCATCTTGATTAGAGAACTCTCAAGACAATTTGCCGCTGGTGGAGGATCAACATGTTGGAAAAGCTGATCCTTATAGTGAGCGTCATCTAGGATGACACCATATAGACCACCAGTCTGTCGAGAAAGTTCTCGACAAACGTGAACTTCAGCAGCAAGTCCAATCACTGAACAACGAACGCCTTCCGATTTTAATTGCTAAAAAAAATTCTATGAGACTTTATTTCTTATAAAACGCGGGTCACAGAGTGACCCGTCAGTATAAGGGAAACTTTTTAAGATCGCAGCGCCATATGCGGCAAAGCTGGAACACACGAAAGTGACATTAAACTGTTACTCGTGTATTTGTTTACATGGTGAAAATGAACACGAGTTGTATTTTCCTGTTTTCCGAGCTTTTTTTTAATTTAAAAGTAATCTACGATTTACAAGATATGTAATAATATACTATTCTAAAGAAATTTCAAGGAAATTTTTAGTTTTTCATTGTATTTTTAATTCATTTTGACTGTCTGTCAATATAATAACAAAAAAATTGATAAATACAATAGTGAAAATTACTGGGCCATGTGCATAATCTTTTACTAAATGTTAATAGCACTACTAGGGAATGAAACTAGGCACTACTAATCATGCTTCTCGCTCTGACACATTATCTGGGAGATATGTTGCACTCTTTTCATAAACGTCAGATTTAGTTGTAGAATTTAGTAAAAGATTATGCACACGGCCCAATATCTCTGCCGGATAATAGTAAAAATTAATATCTCTGAAAAAGTAGAAGGGCCTTTTAATATATCAACTGATGATTTAGGCAAATTTTGGGTGGGATAAATGTCTTTTCTTGGACGTAAAAAATCACTTTCCATAAAATGCAACGAGCAAACATGCATGCATAGGCTTGGATTTTTGTCCATTTTTAGTTTTTGGGTCAATAAAAACCTACGATCCACTTTCTCTCTGCCTCTAAACGTCGTTTCAATTGATATTTTTTTCGATTTAGGTAAATTATGGAATGTTTAAGAAGGATTCTTCCTTATTCACGACTTACATTGCGGCACACAACAAAATTGATTGTTTTTTTTTCATGATTCACAAAAATAAAAAACAAACAACAAAAAACACGTATTTCTCCATTGAATAAAACAAAACAATATCACTTTCGTATCTTCCGCAAATTGCCACCAGATGTCAGGGCGCTTAGGAAGTTTCCCCTATAGATTACTTACATCAATAGTAACTGCAATATCTCCAGGGTCACAGGTTGTTAAACTGCCCATTATGACCAAAATTTCCCTGCTAGCGTGACTTGGTAACAATTTTAGTGATTTCAGTGCTAACTCTAAGCCATTTTGTAGAGATGGTTCGCTGATTAGGCTAGTTTTGTTCAAGGTACCCAATGCTTTCAGATGTTTCCTAGAATTGCCAGTGAGGTCGCTAATTTTTTCAGCTCTCTTGTTATGCATTATTATGATTCCTATTTGACTGATTGGGTTTTGATCAAAGAATTCTTCTATAAAACACTCCAACAACTGTAACAGAATTTTTTTTTGATGTAGCCCACTTTTTTCCAGATGTAAAGGGTATTGGTTTCCTACCAATGTAAAGCTATATGTAAGTGTACCAAACCGAATAACAACTTGAATGGTTCAATGACTGTGGCCAAGTAGAAAAAGAGGAGGTGTTAATAAACTGAGCTATTCGCGACTCAAACTAACGTTGGCGGCGCTGCGTACAACAGTTAATGGCTGACGAGAAGCGTATATGTCACAAGTTTTTTCTTAATATTTATCTGTTCAAACAATTCTACGGCAAAAAAGCACTGTATTTAAGTCACTATATTTAAAAATACGTCTTAATTCACATAAACTGCAGCACAGCACACTAAAAATATACAAATATACGCTTCTCTTTAATTTATCTAGTCGCTACCAGATGTCTCACTGTTATTTGGAGTCGCGAATAGAGTCGCATCTATAATATCTTTAAGAACATTTGGAATTCTGCGCAAGTCTGTAGCTTACAGATTTCTATAAATTCTTACAGGGCTTAAATTAAACACTGTTTAAAGTTTTTTTTTTTTTTTTATTTTAATGGCCTTTGCAGCTGTTGCAATTAGCCAGGACAATTTTTATTTGAGAAAATTTCCATGCCTGAACGGGATTCGAACCCGAAACCTTCGCAACGCAGAGCACATGTGATACCACTACGCTACGCCGGTCGGATTGTTTAAAGTTTAGACAGAGTTTTTTTTTTTTTTTTTTAATTTTTGCATTGTTCCAAACAATACAATCGTTTGTTACGTATCGTGACGTAACTGCGTTGATTCGCCGACGCTAGTATAACTATTTTTTTAAACAATATCTAAACTAAACATTGTTTAAATAAAGACAGTTGAAAAGTGTGCAAGTTGGTAATAACATAATTGAACTTAACTGTCATTTTGAAATACATATTCATAGTTTCAGAGCGTAATAGAGTTTTAAATATATTTTGTGATTGTTTTAACCTTCTTAAATACAGTCTATTCCAAACGTTTAGGCGGAACTAACTCGAATTTTCATTTTTGTAAGTTGTTATTAGCTATTTTTTTAAATATTGAAGTTGGCTTTTCCTGAACAAAATTATCAAAAGCTTCAATCAATCGGTAAAAGTAACTAGAATTGAAAATCTAGTGCCGCCTAAACCAAAGGAACAGACTTTAATATAGATAATGGAAAGTAAAATTAAAACAGAACGTTCAGATAATTGGAAAAAATAAACGTCTTCTACTGCTCAAATATTATTATTAGTAAAATTTTGTTTATTCTTTTTATTACGGAAATTTTTATATAAAGCTTAAAAAATATTATTTTCGGAAATTTTTGGAGAATTTAGTATTTTATCTTCCGGATTATATAAAATTCTGCTTATCTGGAAGGGCGACTGCCTTGGTATTCGGCTTACACATTCAAATAAAAAAATAAAAAGATTTTTCTTTTTATAAATAATGCCAGGTTTGATTCCGGTGGTTTCATAATTTTAATATGGGTGCCATTTATTGCTCCGGTAATAGATGGACACCCTGCCATATTATAAAAATTTCTAATTTCTTTTTCTTGATGAATTGTACTGAAAATTTTATAAAAGCATCTTTTTTTAGAGCCAACGCAACTAAAACTTTATGTATGATACATGACATAGTAGGTTGACTAAATCCATGAAGATCAGCAGTATCATCCTGAAATGTCCCCTAACGAAATATCTTAATTCGGATAACAATTGTAATTTTGAATCTATGGGCCTTTATATGACACATGATTAATTTCATTTTCATCAAGGTGGTGTATAAAATTACCTGTTTAGAAAAACGATATTTTTCACGAAAAATTTTATCACTATAATTATCATAGGGATTTTCCCTGTCCATATAAATTCTAACAAAATTTGTACACACAAACTGATTTATATCCTTCACTTCTTCAATATCTTCTAAATATTCTTCCACTGAATCACTCATTTAGGTATCTCACGTAGATAATAATCTTAATGTTGAGATGGTCGTGTCCGTAATAGAGTAAAAGTGTAAAGGTTGTACAGGTATCGGACATAAAATAAAGCACAACTATCTACAGCTGACCAGTTTCGAAATAATTTACTCCTTCATCAGAGCTGATATTAGTAGTGAGTGATATAATAAGATTTATAAAAAGGGTCATGGTATAAAAACAGTGTGTTAAAAATATAAATAAATAAATAAATAATAATGTAAAACAAAGTCAGAAATTAAAATAAACAATACAACAAATTAAAAATAACAAAAATTGATAAGCACTCTGATATTTCATTAATAAAAGATAGGATTGCATCTGCGGTCGATTTATTATTCATAAAACCGAACTCAGAATTATTAAACAGATTATTTGTTTCAAAATAAAACATGATTTGTTTGTATACAATATTTTATTCAAAAATTATAGAAAAAAATGGGAAGGATATGGGGCGATAGTTATTCAAGCCATCTCTATTGTCTTTTTTTGAAAAGAGGAAGGACTGCTATAAGTTTTAAGCTATCTGGAAATGCATTTCTTTCTATGTAGAGATTCGGGTTTAATACATAATGCATTTATTAATGGTGCGGTTTCCTGTAGTAGCAAAATCGCTTCTGTAGCAAGAGCCTTATGGAGAAACTCAGCCCGGCATGAAACCACAGAGGCTTCTTTACATAATACAAAAGTAAGACTAAATTAAACCTACCTTCAAAGTACAAAATAATCTTGTAGGCTTCAAATCTTGATTAGACATAGATTCCGAACAATCTATAACGATAAACATGTGCCTCATCATTCCAAGTTTAGTACTACCCTGCTTCTCGGCTTGTCTTTTGCGCTTAGCCTTCTGTATAATATCAGCAACGGAAGCTTCAAGTAAACCCTCTTCATCCTCTTGAATTGCTT
This sequence comes from Liopterus haemorrhoidalis, assembly GCA_963971575.1. Classification (NCBI taxonomy): domain Eukaryota; kingdom Metazoa; phylum Arthropoda; class Insecta; order Coleoptera; family Dytiscidae; genus Liopterus; species Liopterus haemorrhoidalis. Next base: position 5,312,338 of record OZ020625.1, read on the forward strand.
CCCTAAAAAAATACTTGGGCTTGTAAACCTTATTTATCAGTCTAATTTAATCCTGCAATCAATAACAAGTCACCCGAAAACGATAATTCTCAAATCAACGAGTAGTTTAAGAATTAAAGAATAATTTTAGTGTAAAAATTTAACTTACCATGTTTTCTCATAGCCAGTTTCCCAGCGGTATTCCTTAGGATCTTCATCATCAGCCATTTTTTCAATTATTTAGAATAATTTAAACAAACTTATTCAAAATCGTAACCTATAAAAAGATACAGGTTATTTTCGTCTAATAAATTATTTCACAATAAAATTATATAAAATATACATGCTAAATACAAGAAAACACAATATAACAACTAAACAATTATATTAAATTTGATAAATCAAATTATTTTTCAAAAAAACACATTTTAATTGTAACATAACCAAATATTAAATTGTTTTATGTATTAAAAAAACTCTGAACAACTTAAATACTTCTTTTTTTGCACTAAAATATTTAAATAACTCACTTTTTTTACTCTGTAAAGGTTAATTAGAGACTGTATTTGCAAAACTATTTTAATAGCTTTTTATAAATTTGACATTTGTTTTTCGGCAAATTAACATGAGCTAATAGAAAGGTCTAAGAAGTTGTATCTAAAAATCAAATAAGATCTAATATTAAATGATTTAAATTAATTTAAATTATACTTTTATTTTTACTGTTAATTCTTACGGTTAATTTTAATTAATCTTAAATTGAATTATATGGCGTTAAATAATGTTATTCAAAAAGGCCAAAATTTTATAATTTTTGTTTTAAGAGTTTGTGCTTTTGGTTGCAAAAGTTTGCAACCACTGAAGAAACTGATTATATTTTAATATTATGCAAAAATATTCTAATAGAAATTTTATAAATTTACACAACATCGCTTTGCGACCCTAATGTACTAAGTTTGCAATGGCTGTGCAACATGCTGGCTCTTATGGTAATAGTCTTTATCTGTGTTGGGGGCTCGTTGTTGTGCAGGCGTTAAATGTAAGCAGTGTGTTTGCTTTTGAATGCAAACCAGGGCCTGCCTGCATATATTATGATAGAATTTAAGTGAAAATCGCTCGGTGTTTTTGCTAAATTATATTTTGTAATGAGACAAAACCAATGGCGGCGCTGTGATCTAAGGAAATATGACTGACGACAGTATTACTTAGCCGTCAATTTGCACATAGCAAAACAGATTAATTTAATGTATATGTTGACGACCTCGAATATATGTATTATTACTGGAGTTGGTTTATTTTTCCAGGATTTTAGGTCATAGAATAAAAACATCAAATTATTGAAAATTCAAAACCGGTTTCCATAAATTTATTTATCTTCCTCAGTTGATCTAAATGTAGGGTGACCATTCGTCCCGCTTTCTGCGGGACTGTCCCGCATTAAGATACGTCCCGCAAAAGTCCCGCATTGTAACTTGTATTTGAAGCAATGAGGATCTTTTTTTTTTTGTTCTTCACTTGGATTTGGGAGGTGAGGACCTTTTTTTTGCTCTTCACTTGAATTTGGGAGGTAAGGACCTTTTTTTTGCTCTTTACTTGGATTTGGGAGGTGAGGACCTTTTTTTTACTCCGTCCCGCATTGCCTTCTTAACAAAATGGTCACCCTATCTAAGTGTATTCTTTCTTTTTCCACTTAGATCAACTGAGGAAGATAAATAAATTTATCGAAACCGGTTTGAATTTTCGATTATTTGATGTTTTTATTTTATGACCTAAAATCCAGGAAAAATAAACCAACTCCAGATTAATTTAAGTACAATACGTTTTTATTTTATTAAAATGGGTGTAAATATTTGCGATATTTTCTAATTTTCAAGCGCTACAAATGTATCGAGGTGTATAACAAAATCTTCTCGAAAATTTAGTCTTAATATTAACTTTTTTATTTTTCGTAAGAAAAGATAAGATGCCTATTTTTGTCCTTTCTTAAATGACAACGAAAAACACTACAATTTGTTCGGCTTTTACAGTTTTTCACAACTTCTGTTCAACAAAAATTCATTATTAAAATATACGTAATAAGTTCAAACTGTTCGTTACGCTCGTTTTCCGTGAACCACCCCCATACTAGCTTCTGTCTTGGACGTATTCTACATCAGTGTTTGTTAATCAGAAACCGCGGACCAGTATAATATATAATTTTATAACGCGGGCCACTAATAATAATTATTACTGGTTTATTTTTTGCAAGAAAACAAATTTATTTAATGTGCTACTAAATACATTTATTTTATTTGTAGAAAATCACAGATAGTTTACAGGAAATAAACAAAATATAAATTATTTACATAAACCAGTGGCGAAGGAAGACCTCCGCTAGACTTGCCCTCCCATAAAAAAAAATAATAATAAAAAAAAAAAAATACATAATTTTTTTTTTTTTAAATTTAAAAAAAGATTTAGGTAAATCTTCAAAAATACATCAAACTATGTCCAATACAATTTTTTGTCCAAGTTTGGTTTACTAGTTACGATTTTTTTTAAATTTTAATGTTTAATAACTTCCGTTTCCGGTTTCGGATTTTAATAAAAAAACAATAGGGTTCTTCCCAGTTATTAGGAGAATTTTTTAGTACCAGAACGAACTCTTTAAGTTAAGCCGTTTTTGAGTTATCGTGTATACACACAGACACACAGACACACAGACACACACACACACACACACATACGGACGGAACTTCGAAAATAGGTTTTTTGGATTCCCTGGACCATGAAACGTGGTCATCAGTCAAAATCTCGACATCGAAAATTTTCGCGATTACAATACTTGCCCCATATATATTAAGGTCGGGCAAGTAAAAACGTGCATACAAAATTTAAAAACCTGCAAAAAACACATAAAAACTTTTGCGGACCACTTAAATTTTTCTGGGGACCGCGGACTACCTGTTGAGAGACACTGTTCTAAATCAAAAGATGTGTTTCGGTCCCCCAAAAAATTTCAAAGTTGTTTGATTGCTTTTCCTAATGGGCTACTCACTTGCTTACTACAAACAGATAAAAACTTATCAGGTATGATGAGTAATTTGAATCATTAATGAATTATTACAATTTGTTTTCGAGAATGGAAGTTATTTATGACTCAATAACATATGAGAATTTACTGCAATCAAGAAGACAAGAACAGAAAAGCATAAAATCGATATTTTTAACTTCCAAAATTATGCAGTAAACTTTGAGGTCGACTTAGCCTCAAGTATTTAGTGCTTAAAATGAATCCCCGTTTATTCAGACATAATAGAATCGGTCAAAATTCACGTCGACTACGTGGCTTTATATGTTGGAAGGATCAGAAACGGAGAACTTATCTTTTTTGCCCTTATGCGCCACGTGGGCGTTCTAAACCTATTACTTTTTCAATAACCGGGACAAATGATATAAAGTTGTAGCGTCTGATCATTTTAAACAAGATTTTACCACATTGTTGGGTAATAAAATAGGTTTAAAATGGTTCTAATTTCTCAAAAATTGATAATACAACAATCAAAATTTGCGCCAAACGCTAACTTCCACTTCTAAAAATAATTAGATCTAAACGGATAGTTCACAAAATGCCCGTTACTGTTAGCGCTACGCAAGCACCAAGAAATGTTCGATAGTGCGTTCTGAGGTAAGTTCTAATTATTAAAATCTTAAAATTACAAATAACTAGCTTCAAAACATGTATGAACACGTTAAAAATATGATGTTAAATAGGTTTAATGTGTGTTTTAACTTCAATTTCCAGAAATCAGTAAATAAGAAGTGCGTTTTCTTGGGAAGCTTGGCCATCTTGTGGCGATTGGTGAGTTTTATATATTTGACGCTTAAAAATTTTTGAATTTCGTATAAAAAGTGAAAATATAATTTATTATTAATATGTTGTGTTTAGTGAGTTATTCTGTGGAAAATTATATTGATTTTATATGTTTTTCTTTAAGATTTTCGCCAGATTGGACTTAAAAAATGGAGAAAGCAACAGAAGAAAGTAAATAACCTTAAATAGTAACTTGGATGGTGGATTTAATGATTTTATGTTTAATTTTTTCAGAAACCATGGAACAAAATGCAATACAAATTAAAATGGAATTAGAAAATTCCGGTATTGACCCTTTAGATGTTAATAAACATCCAAAAATCATAAAAGGTACCAATTTTTAACCTAGAAATTTTTTTAGTGATGTCAACAAAATTATTGATTGTTGATGTTTTTTTTTTGATTTTGTGACAACAAAATGTTGCTGTTATTTGCTAATAGTAAAGTTTAAGTGTTAATTATTTATAAAAGATCAATTTTTGTACCGTTAACTTGTTTATTGAATGAAATAGTGATGGTTTTTTACAGATGCGCAGAGCGAGTTAGGGAAACTCGATATTTTAGTCTGCGGACAATGTCATATGGTTTTTCATTTTGTCGAAGCGTTTCAAGATCATCGATTGCTTGGAAATTGTACTGGTGTGTCATCGATTAGAGAAAATAATATCGTAAGTACTTGTTTAGTTTTTATTTTTATAGATATAGCCATGCACAATAAAACAGTATTTCTATGCCCGGACAACATTTTTAGGATTTTGTAGGTATGACCAAAAAACCTTTATACCGTCAGTTTGTCATATGTCTGTCTGTGTGTTCGCTAAAAATTGTAGCCAAACGACTTAACCTAGAGAGTTGAAATTTAGCATTCTTATACAACTCGTTGACCCGCTCATAGGAAAAATACCAAAACATATCCCCCTAAAAATAAAAACAAATATGTGCTCACTGAAAAAAAATATTTTTTTAAAATTCTGAGTAGGGTATCAAATGAAAGCCCTTAGTACGTAGATTAACGATCAAAATTTTATTTTTGCAAAATAAATTGTTTGATGCGATTTTTGCCAAAATTGTGCAAAAAATTTTTTGTCCCAAACCCTGTAGCCCAGATGGTTTAAACTAAAAATCTGACAAAATGTTCCAGACAATGCAGTCGTTTGTTACGTCGTATGACGTAACTGCATTGATTCACCGACGCTAGTATATAAGACTAACATTAGTCTTATACGTTGGCACATATGACTAACATAATACATACGTTATTAGTTATAGTACAAAATTATTCTGTAGAATAGTGTTTTATATTGAATTTGGTGGGCTTTTTGTGCCCAATTTGGTATTTTCATTTTTCTTTGTTTGTCAAAAGTATCTAGCTGTATCTAGATACATTTTTTTTCCATCTATCTGTATCTAGATATTTCTTATAATTCTGTATTGTGTTTAGATACATTTTTACCGACCGCCAACATATATAAGGGAGGTATTGTGATCATACCAATTTTGACGTTTCGAGATTTCGATGGATCTCCACGAATTGAGGTCCCTACATAACGTTTTGACTATTTTTAGCATGATGTCTGGCAGACCGCCAGACATCAGACAGACCGTCTGTCCGTCCGTCTGTCTGTCCGTCTGTCTGTCCGTCTGTCTGTGTACACGTGTAGAGCAAATTCGGCTAAAAGGATTTTTATGAAACTGCATATTTAAGCTTAATCAGTGGCACGAGTTGATCAACTTTGCTATAAAAGCCTTAACTAATAACTTTTATTTGAGACGTTTTTTGATAAAACGAAACATTTCGAATAATTTCTGTAACATTTTTCGAAATTTTTTCTAAGTCTCAATGTTTTCATATTTATGTAACGTTTCCATGGTCATGATAAATAATATCTCTGTTAGAAAATATTAGGTCAAGTTATTTCTACTCTGCTGCTAGAATGTATTTTATATAAGTACTTTATGATGGCGATCGGTTCTGTGGTGGCCACAGCTGATTTTTTCTTAGGTATTTGTATCTAGATATTGTTTTAAATGTATCTATTGCAACACTGCTTACGGATATTATCTGTCTCATTTTGTAATACGGAACTAACAGTAACAGTTCATTTTTTATGTTGTATATTGACAATACATTTATAATATTGTTATAGTATTGGTTCACACGGATACGCCAAAGTCTGTTTACACCACAACTGTCACCAAAGTAACCATATCTAGTTTCGTATTACAAATTGAGACAGATTATACATATATTGCATATTTTATTAACTTGTGATGTGGTAACATTGTTATCATTCGGGATTTCCCCGTCCCTTGCGTTCTTGCCTTAGAAAATGTGTAGTTAATCAGTTTTTGTATGTATGCAGTTGACTCTAGTATTTGCTACTGTGTAACCGTGTTATTTGTAATAAAAAAGTTAGTAAATTATTAATTATTTTAAATTTCAAATTAATAAATTCTATTTTAAAATTTTAGTCCAAAATTATTCGAATAATCAGTGAAAGAAAATGCATCTTTAGTTCATAATTATTAGCAGAATTATTAGATTATTATTATTTAGTGCAAAAGAAGTTTAAGTTTATGTTTAAAACGAGGTTTATTATTTTATTTGTAAAAAATAATTAATGAAAGTATATTTATTTTTACGAAAAAAATGTTCTCTTTTTTACTTGCCCGACCTTAATATATAAGGGGCAAGTATTGTAATCGCGAAAATTTTCGATATCGAGATTTTGACTGATGACCACGTTTCATGGTCCAGGGAATCCAAAAAACCTATTTTCGAAGTGCCGTCCTTATGTGTGTGTGTCTGTGTGTGTGTGCCTGTGTGTGTGTCTGTGTGTATACACGATAACTCAAAAACGGTTTAACATAAAGAGTTCGTTCTGGTACTAAAAAATTCTCCTAATAATTGGGAAGAACCCTATTGTTTTTTATTAAAATCCGAAACCGGAAACGGAAGTTATTAAACATTAAAATTTTAAAAAATTCGTAACTAGTAAACCAAGCCTTGGACAAAAATTTGTATTGGATAAATTTGATGTATTTTTGAAGATTTACCTAAATCCTCTTTTAAATTTAAAAAAAAGAAAAAAAAATTGTTTTTTTTTTTCGTGTTATTTTTTTTATGTGAGGGCAAGTCTAGCGGAGGTGTCCCTTCGCCACTGGTTTAATTTTAACCCTATTATGATCATCACTAATTAATATTTCATAAAAAAATAATAATAATAACTGCATAAAACCGTAATAAAACGAATAATGAACAGGTTATTAAACCGATTCTAATTTTTGTTTCTGGAACTGAAACAACAAACCAAACAGCAGAGATTAAGAAAAGCCTTAACCGAAACAACCGTGTTTTACACTGTTTCGAACTTTTGATTATTACATGAACACTGGACTTCTTTCCTTAGCAACAATGTCAAATTATTTTTTTAATTTTCATTATTAGGAAAAAAATTTAGTTTTATAAAAGTAAAAATTTCAATTCAATATCAAAAGATATATTTTTTACTATTGTATTTTTATTTTATTTTTTTCAGAATGAGTCAAAAGCACAGGTGTGGGCTTTTTTGCTTTGGAAGGGGTCGCAGATATTAGAAGAGAACGAAAACTCCTGGGTGGTTTATCAAAAGTGGTGTAAAATGGACAGCCATTTGAAAGAAGCATGGATAACCGCTGGAAGGAATGTACAAGTCTTCACCAAACTAAGCGCTGCTAAAATGCAAGAAGTCAGATCAAGGGTACACCAGGTGTCAAATAAGAAAGATGATGATCTAGAAGAGGGTGAAATAAGTAAGTTTTTAATTGTGTTTATATATTTCTTTATTTTATTTTTCCATATATCAGGTCAAGGAAAAAGTTCGTGGCGTTTTTTTTAGTAAAATTCAACTGGTTTTGTTATAGTGTGAAAATGAATTTATTTAAACCAAATATGCTCCATTATTATCGACACCGTTTCGCCATTTTTCGGGTAGAGCCATGATGCCATCGGTGAAGAACTTCTGTGGTTTCTGGTTGAAAAACTGAATCAACTGGTTTTCACAGGCTTCTTTTGAAACCAGCTTAATTCCATTGAGAGAATTGTGCAGAGATCGGAATAGGTGATAGTCAGAGGGAGCTATGTCTGGACTATACGGTGGATGCAATAAAATTTCCCAACCAAGCTCTCGCAATTTTTGACGGGTCATCAAAGAAGTGTGTGGTCTTGCGTTGCAATGATGAAAGACAACACCTTTCCTATTATTCAATTCGGGCCGTTCTCTTTCAATTGCCTGGCGTATATCTCTAGTTGTCCACAGTTGAGTTGAGAATCAATTGTCTGACCAACTGGAAGTAGCTCATGGTGGATGATTCCATTCCAGCTCCACCACACACACAGCATCACCTTGTTCGGCGTCAATCCTCGCTTCGCGAACGCTTGTGACGGCTCACCATCCCTTGTCCACGATCTTTTACGCTTCCGATTGTCGTACGTGATCCATTTTTCATTACCGGTTATGACACATTTCAGAAATGGCTCGATTTCATTGCGTTTCAGCAGCGCAACGCAGATGTTAATTCCGTCTATCATGTTTTTCGCGCTCAACTCATGAGGAACCCATATAACGAGCTTCTTTTTGTAGCCAGCTTTCCGTAAATGGTTCAAAACAGTTTTGTGGTCAATGCTTAGCTCCGTACCAATATCGACACTGCTGATATGCCTATCTTGCTGGAATTTTTCAAGAATTTCATCAGCTTTTTCACTGATTGAACGACCAGAACATGAGTCATCCTCTCTCAGAACGAAAGCGAGCGAAACATTTCCGCGCAACAGATTTTGATAAAGTACCTTCACCGTACACAGTACGGCGTTCTTCCCTTTGTCGTAATAATATTGCAAAATATATTTTTCATTACTTTTCTCCATTTTCAAACGCAAACAACTTTCCAACCACTGCACAAATTTTGATGTTTAGACACTCAAAGTAACGCTCGAACTGTCACCTTTCCAACGAGCGCTTAGTGGTGTCGCTGCGATCTGTGTTCCCTGAGTTATTTGCAATTGGCGCCGTCTATCGGCAAAAACGCCACGACTTTTTTCCCAGACCTGATATTTCTTTATTTTATTTTTCCATATATAAATAGTGAGCTACAAATTGTATATAGCCTCTTTCTGTTCCGCTGATGTAAGAATGTTGAAGACCATTGCCATAGAGCAATGGACAGCAAATTTAGATTAAAATTTTTAATAAATTAAAAGACTGCATTATTTTTCAGAACGTTCATTAAAATCTAACAATAAAAAACTATTGGATGACGATGACTTGGATCCACTTGGAGATTCAGACGATCCATTAGACACGGAAAGTGAATTGGATACAGAAGAAGAAGCTGAGAGAGAAGCAGAGTTGGAGAAATTAAAGAAAGCCGTACAGAAAAATAACGGAACAACAGATAACAAAGTTGGAGAGAAGAAAGATGGAACTGATGATAAGAATACTCAAAATGACAAAGTAACTGCTAATTCTACCACACCAGTTAAGGTAATATTTTTTCCTACGACCACTATGGAACTGTCTCATTTCGATACTGTTAGTTAACAGGAATTTAGCTTAATTTCGCATGTTACCCTTATGCGCGCGCAGGCGATGCGGGAATAATAAATGCGCCCCAATGCGCATGTGCGTTGTGCGGGAAAGAAGAAATTCGCAACAATGCGCATGTGCATTTTCCGACAATTTACATTCCCGTACTGGCTGCGCCCGTACTGGCGCGCATTAATGGCTGTTATGCCGGGTTTACATTGATAGAGTAAAAGAGCTAGTAACTAGCGCAAGTAACTAGCAACTAGTCACTATCCCTGTGTAAACAGTTGACATTGTGACTAGTAGAGTACTAGCTGCCAGTAGTTGGGCTAGGATAGCAGCTAGCTCGTCGACGTATTTACTAGCTACTGTCTTTTCCCCCACTACGCAAAATTGATTCATTTCAAATTGGCGGCAAGCGGTAACCTGTCATAACAAATAGAAAAAAACCCATATCAGGTAAGTTACAATTTATTTACATAAATTGCGTAACATTGATTTATTAATTGATGATTTTTGAAATCATCTGTGAAATAACTGCCTTTGATACACGAAAAATGTTGTAGACCAGTGTTTCTCGACCAAAAACGCACCGTGGACCAGAATAATATATAATTTTCTAACGCGGACTACTAATAATAATTGTTGGTTTATTTTTTGCATGAAAACAAATATATTTAATGTGCTATTAAACACATTTATTTTATTTGTAGACAATCACAGAAAGTTTACAGAAAATAAACAAAATATAAACTATTTACATAAAAAATGTGCAAAATAAATTAAAAATAAAACTGCAAAAAACAAATAAAAACTTTCGCGGACCACTAAAATTTTTCTGGGGACCACTGGTGGTCCGCGGACCTGTTGAGAAACACTGTTGTAGACTACAATAACTATTTCCTGTGGCTAGGAAATAAAGCGTTAATTCCAATTTTATTTTTGCTGGAATCGTATCCCTTATTAGTGTATCAGTTCGTTGTATTAAAGGACAAACTAAATTTAATAGCCTATTAAAATCATCTGGTGTCATTCTTAAACACAGTCTGTACTCTTTTTGATCTTCCACGGCTAATTCACGAAATAGAAGGACTGATGCGGCATGGGTAGTTCTTCTATCAATACATTTTTTAACCCATTTTTGTTTAGGCTTATATTCTGTACCGAACACTTCAATAAGACAATCAATTATTTCCTCCACAAGAAATGATGTAATTCAAAATACCACTTCTTTAATGGCATCACGCCGGCGACGATGTATATCCACATTCATAAACTATTTTTTGGTAAAAGATAATTTCACTACAAAATCACAGTGAAGATGTCAAATGTGTTTTGACACTTACTATCCAGAAAATAAGATATGTATGTCAATTGCGTATGAACACCTACTATCCTGAAAATAAGATAGTAGGGTAAAGCGCGTAGTACTTGCGCTAGTTACTAGCTCTTTTACTCTACCAATGTAAACCCGGCATTAAGCATATTTATATTGTATTTTCTTGATTATCTATTTATTGAAAAATGGTAATCGATGGTATTTATGCATATTCCGCGCTAGTTGCACAATATACTATTTTATTAGTATCGTTCGCGTTAGCTTGTATCATTCCGTGTTCGTTATAACATCTGTTTTCATTGTAGTATCCTAATTTTATTCATAAAAACTATTCTAGCATTCGTTCGTTGAAGCATCGTTTGTTGTAACATGCTTCATTGTTATTTGGTTTTTCTTTTTGTTTTTAGAAAGTTCCACAATTGCCACTGGACAAAAGTTGTAGAATAGCGAAAAGGACAGACAAATTAAACAATACAGAAAAGGAATATGTAGTGGAAAGGATTTTAGCCAAGAGATTCAACCCTAGACGAAAACTGCATGAGTATTTATTGAAATGGGAAGGATATCCGCAGTAAGTAAATTATGTTTTACTTATGTTAACTGACAATAACTGAAGCGCCTCTAGTGAGATTTTGAGAAACTGACAGGTGGAGGATAGTCGAGTTTGTTTACTGTTGTTTACATAGCGAGTTTTTAAAAAATGTCTTTAAAATTACAAGAAAAAATTAAATGCAACGTGAATTGTTGTGTTTATCTTTGAAATGCAAAAGTAGGTCGTGATAGAGACCTAAGTTTTCATCGTGTTACGAAACGTGGCAAAAAAGCCTTATTACCTTTAATTATAACCCTAGAGGTTACTTGGGCACTGAGAAAACTGAAAATTTCATTTAACTCAACCCTCATATTGAAAAATAAATTAATTTCAATAAATATCACATGAAGATACCATTGAACCTGTCAAAAATATTCTATCTGCGTCAGCCATGATGTACAATGCAATGGCGCCTCTATCGGTAGTGTCAGATGACAATAATAATAATTACTACAATTTAATATTGTAGTGTATTTATAAACAAATAAAACACTTAATTAAACATAACATAATATTCTGTATTTTACTTGACATTCAACGTCTTAATTAGGAAAACATATATTAATTAATTCGTAACCAAGGAAACAACAACATAGAATATACTACATATCTCCTTCGCCTATTTAGATTTCGTGCCATCGAGGTAGTCATCATATGGCTTCTTCGGTGGTTTTCGTATTCTATTACTGCGCCGAGGTTCTACTATCGGTTGCTGTAAATTAAAGTCGGGTAATTCTTGGGATTGTTGTCTATTAAATATCTGAGTATCTGTTGCTTGATCACCAGGTGTTACCGGTTCCAAAGGTCTTGTTACATTAGAAGATGAATTTGTTTGTTCTTCTAAACAAGATTCATTTTGAGATGAATCATGTATGTTTCCCAACGATTCACATGGTGTGGTACGTTGCCTTAACTGATCGGCATGCTTTCGTATGATACGACCTTCAGACACCACTTGGTAAGAAAGAGGCCCATTTTGTCCTCTTATCACTCCAGGCCGCCAACCTCGGGTCACTTCATTTTTCACCCATACCTCTTGATTTAGTTCGAAATATCTTTCCTCCGTTTGGGTATCATGGTAACATTTTTGTTTTGTTATCTCCTCCAGCATCTTCATTCTTGGATTTGGTTTTAAATTATCTAATTTTGTTCTCATTCTTCGGCCCAAAAACAACTCACTTGGTGTCCTACCGGTGGTCCTGGAGGGTGTATTACGTAGAGAGAATAAAAACTGAGAAACGGTTTTTTGGCGGTTCTCATTAATTGTTGAACCACATCTTTCCTTAAATACGCGAATGAAACGCTCTGCTAACCCATTTGTCTTACAATGATAAGGAGATGATTTGATGTGTTTGATCCCGTGCCTTTTACAGAAATCTTCAAATTCAGCTGAAACAAACTGCCTTCCGTTATCTGAAACAATCTGCGCTGGTACCCCATATCGAACAATCCACTGGTTTAATTTTGTTATAATTGCCGAGCTTATTGTCGACCTTAAATCGAATAATTCTACCCATTTTGAGTAGGCGTCGACCACAAGCAACCACATTGTTCCCAAAAATGGTCCAGCAAGATCTATATGAAGTCTTTCATTAGGCTGTTCCGGAATATTCCAAGAAAATAACGGCACTTCCCACTGATTAGGTCTGTTTCTTTGGCATTTCTCACATTGTTTTACAAACCATTCTACATCAGTATCAATATTTGGCCACCATATGTAATGACGACATAAAGATTTCATAGCAACCATCCCTGGATGACCTTCATGAAGAATATTCAGAATATGAACTTGAAGTTTCTTCGGAATTATTAAACGCTGATTATTCCACATAATTATATCATTATCAATTGATAGTTCTTCTTTCTTCCTCCAATATGGTATTAATTCTGTATCAATTTCGACAATATTATTTGGCCAACCTTGTTCCATATTTTTTTTAACTTTTGTCAAAACTGGATCTCTTAAAGACTCTTGCCGAAGTTTTCTTTCACTTACTTCGATATCAAACAAGGTTACAGATTTAATTTTTCCTATATCATTACTTAAACTAAAATCTTCTGATTTTGATTTCACCGGAGTTCTAGATAACACATCAGCGCATACATTGTATCTACCCTCACGGAAACATATTTCATAATTGAAGTTATTTAAGTACAATGCCCAACGTATCAATCTATTGTTAACAGTTTTCGATAAGTCTCGTTTGTCTCCAAACAGTCTTTCCAACGGACGGTGATCAGTAACCAGTGTGAATTTTCTGCCCCAAACATATTTATAAAATTTAGTGACTCCAAAAATTATAGCTGCTGCTTCTCTATCAATTGATGAATAATTTAATTCAGAATCTTGCAATGTTCGTGACGCGTAAGCGATGGGAAATTCTTGACCATCTTCTTCACGTTGCATTAAAACTGCTCCTAATCCTTTCTCGGACGCATCGCACATTAAAATCAAAGGTTTTTGGGCGTTAAAAATTACAAGAGTTGCCTCTTTTGATATACGACCTTTTATGATTTCAAAAAGATTTTCTTCCTCACTTGTCCATCTCCATTTTTGATGTTTACTAGTTAATTTGTGTAATGGGGCTGCCAACTTATGTAAATCTTTGATAAATCGTTCGTGGTAGTTTACCATACCCAACCATCGTCGTAATTCTGTTGCATTTTCAGGTTTTGGTGCTAGTTTTATTGCTTGTATCTTGTCTTCGGTCGGATGTATACCCAACCTATCAATTTTATGCCCTAAGTATTTTACAGAATCTGTTAAAAACTTACATTTCGTTTTCTTTAATCGTATACCAACTTCTCTCATTCTACCTAAGACTTGGTGAATTTTTCTCATGTGTTCTTTTCTATTCATTGCTGTAAGGCAGACATCATCCAGAAGTGTACCACAATTTTCAATATCACCCAGTAATTTATCCATAAATGTTTGAAAAATACCTGGTGCAGCAGATATACCAAATGGTAAACGCTTGTATTGAAAATATCCCAAATGTGTCGCGATTGTTAAATACTTTCGAGATTCTTCTTCAACTTGTAATTGCAAGTAGGCGTCCTTCAAATCTAACACTGTAAACTGTTGTCCTCCAGCTAATTTTGATACCAGATCCTCGAAGGTGGGTAGAAGGTGTTGATTCTCTATTAAATACTTATTGATGGTTACTCTAAAATCGCCACAGATTCGGACAATCCCATTCCCTTTATCGACCGGCACTATAGGTGTTGACCATTCAATCGGTGTTTTCAATGGGTCAACCCTTTCAAGGACTCCCTCAGCCTCTAATCGCCGAAGTTCCTGTTCCACTGGTGTCATTAAGGCGAATGGCAATCTACGTGCGCCAAATGCTATAGGTTTGGCATCTGGTCGCATATGGAGTTTAACTTTTGCGTTTTTAATTGTTCCCAGGCCATCCTGAAAAATATCATCAAATTCTTTCAAGGTTTTTACTATATCATCATTTACCAACGTACCTGGATGACCTGGATTATTTGTAGTGTTTTCTAAATTTATTTTATTTACATAAACTCCTGTGGGCAAAGTCATTCCAAACTCCAATACCCAAGGTAATCCAAATAATGGTATAGGTTCATGGCCATTATTCGTTTTTATAACCGCCACCTTTAGTATTTTTAAATTATTTTGATATTTGACAGTAACATCACACTCTCCCAGTGTGTCCAGTACTGTACCAGCATAGTTGGATAGTGTACCAGTATTTACTAATTTAGGTTTTCCAATAGCTTTCCATAATTTTTCTGTTATTATTGAAGATGCAGCTCCTGGATCGTATCCCATTTTTACTTTCCTGTTATTGATTTGTACCGGTATCCACGCTTGGAACTTCATTTTGTTTTTGGTTATTCCACATATATCTTCATAGTAGTTCTTGTCACTGTCTTCTGAACTACCCTCTTCCATAGACCTTACTTGGTAAACCTTATGCTTTACTTTATTTTTGCTATTACTTTCCTCGGATTCCTTTCTATTCGCACGACATACTCTCGCAAAGTGACCTGTTAATCCACATCTGAGGCACGATGCCTTTAATGCTGTACATTCATTTATTTTGACATGCCATGGTCTCCCACATCTATAGCATTTCTTTTCTTCTGCATCTTTCGTTTTCCTGTTCGGTTTGAAAATTTTTCCAATTGAGTTACTGTTTTCCTCTATATGGACTTCTTTTTCCGCCCTTTCCATCGATATAGCCAAATTAAAAACTGTGTCAAATTTCAATTCGCTGTCGTTATCAATAGTATCGGGCCAACGTTGTCTAACTTCAATCTCTAATTTTGGGTGATTTAAGCCAATGACAAAGCGATCACGCAAGTATTCATCTAATGCACTTCCAAAATGGCATATTCGACTTAATTCTCTTAGTCGATTAGCGAAATTTGTCATCGCTTCGCCTTCTTGACGCGTAGCACGTCCAAATTCTAACCTGGCTGCAAATTTTGTTAGAGATGGCTTAAATAATTTTAGAAATGCTGTTTTAATTTGTTCATAACTTTTCATATGGGGTTCGTGTGGATAAAGATGGTTTCTCAAAGTTTCTAAATTTTCAGGTCCTACATAAGCCAACAATAATTGTTTTTTGTATTGCTCGGATCCATTACCCAATATACCTTTTACTGTGCACAACATTTCGAACCTATAAATGTATGCGTCCCACGATAATTTATTTTTGTCGAAATGTTCGCAACTAAATTTCTCCATTTTCTTAATATATGCTGCATCGTTACCATTTTGGTAACAAACTGGCATCTCTTGTGGTACCTCTTCATGTATTTCATTTGGCATTTTGTTTTATATTCAATATAAATCCTCGTCGCCAAAATATGTAGTGTATTTATAAACAAATAAAACACTTAATTAAACATAACATAATATTCTGTATTTTACTTGACATTCAACGTCTTAATTAGGAAAACATATATTAATTAATTCGTAACCAAGGAAACAACAACATAGAATATACTACAAATATTAAAGAGCAGCCAGATTAGGTGATGCTAACTCGTTTAAAGAAAGCGGCACATAATACTATATTTTGCGTATATTTTGCGTATATTTATAATTAAATAAAATATAAAATTACGTGCCGCTTTCTTCATACCAGTTACCATCACTGAATCTGGCCGTTTTTTATTACTCCTATTTATTTATTTATTTATTTATTTATTTATTTATTTTAGTGAGCAAAATACATGGGAGCCAGCTGCTAATCTTGAGACTTGTAAACATTTATTAGAAGCTTTTGAGCGTAGTTTAGCGAGACAAAAAGCTCAGAAAGCCGCTCAAGCTGCCGCCCAATCAAATTTACAGAAACAACAAAAAGCTACTCAAAAAGCAACACTTCCAAGTACAAGTGGAATAGCCACCACACCAGGCGGGTAAGTTAAAATATAAACAAGCGTTTTAACAATAAATATAATTTTTTGTCGTATTCCCAAGGCATTTTGAGAAAAGTGTAATGTAATGTAATAATAAAAAAGTTGGTGCGTGTACTCACGTACACGCGTTAGAAGTTAAGCCTGGAACAGAATGCACAGCGCGTTACGCCGTCATTTGCGACGGCGTTGCATTTGCACCGATGAGAACGGCGTTGAATTTTCGCCTGCACACAATGCAATAATTTTTAACGCCGTCAAAGTGACAAAGTGACAACATACCAGGTCTACAAGTATGAAAGGCGGATTTTTTTCAAACTAGCCGCGCAAACAGAGTTTATAGTTCAAAGTTTCAACACATATGGCGTTTTGTTAAGTTATCATTAAGTGTCAAATGCGTATAGGTTATAATTTGAAAAGTGATCATATAGTTTTGTTTTACTGTGTTAAAAATGTCAAATTTTGTGCCAAATAAAGAGCATTCGCGGACAGTACTACTGTTTCGTTTTCATTTGAAAAAAACTGCTGCTGAATCATACCGACTGCTTCGAGAAACTTATGGTGAATATGCTCCATCGCAAGATACGTGTGAACGATGGTTTCGGCGTTTCAAAAGTGGTGACTTTGATCTTACAGACAAAGAACATGGAAAACTTCCAAAAAATATGAAGATACAAAATTGGAAACATTGCTACAGGAAGACGATAGTCAATCACAAAAACAACTAGCAGAGCAGTTAGGTTTTAGTCAACAAGCTGTTTCCAATCGCCTACGAGAGATGGGTAAGATCCAGAAAGTCGTCAGATGTGTTCCATGTGCATTGAATGAGAGGCAGATGGAAAAACGCAAAAACACTTGTGAAATTTCGCTTGCACGATACAAAAGAAAGTCTTTTTTGCATCGTATCATTACTGGCGATGAAAAATTGATTTATTTTGAAAATCCCAAACGCAAAAAAATCATGGGTGAACCCAGACTCACCATCCACATCAACTGCAAGACCGAATCGCTTTGGCAAAAAGACAATGCTCTGTACTTGGTGGGACCAAAAGGGTGTAGTCTATTATGAGTTGTTAAAACCTGGTGAAACAGTTAATACCCAATGCTACCAACGACAACTGATCGAATTGAACCATTCGCTGCTCATAAAACGACCAGAATACGAAAGAAGACAGCACAAGGTAATATTTCTTCACGATAACGTTCCATCACATAAGGCAAAAGCAGTTTGCAACACATTGGAGGCACTCAAGTGGGAAGTGCTACCCCATGCCGCTTACTCACCAGACTTGGCACCTTCAGATTACCACTTGTTTGCATCGATGGGTCACGCACTTGCCTAGCAGCACTTTTGTTCATATGAAAATGTGAAAGAATGGTTAGATGAATGGTTTGCGGGGAAAGGGGGAGAGTTCTACTGGCGAAGTATTCACAAATTGCCTGAAAGATGGGGAAAATGTATAACTTCTAATGGAGCATACTTTGAATAAGTAAACTTTTACTGTTCTTTTGAGTTTAATGTGTTTTATTTTTTTTCAAAATCCGCATTTCATACTTGTAGACCTGGTATATCTGTGTTTATACGTGCGCTTTCTTTTATTAAAATTATGATGGATGATGAAGACTTGTGTGTGATGTTATTTATGTTGTATGCAAGTTATTTATACATACAAACACTTTACCATTCGGTAAAAACTGAGGTTAGGTGTTCTACGTCAACGTTCAACGGCGTCAAAAATAGAAAGTTGACGAACATTCAATATCAACAGCGTAGAACGCCGTTCAGACGTTGTTAATTCTGTGCACTTGCGTACTATAGCTCGATTTTAACTTTGCACTGACAGATAGCGCCGTCCACACGCTGTCAACTCGTTGCATTCTGTTCCGCACTTTTTACTTCTTTGTTCCAAAAAAATTTTTTCTTAGTTTTTGAACTTAATAGGTAGCCCTCGTATTTGTTTTAATATATAGAAGTAATTTTTCTTATAAAAGTTAAAACAAATTTTAATTTCAGTCGTCCCCAACGTACTAGTAAACAAAAAGCCCTCAACCAAGTAAAACAGTGGTGTGGAAATATATCGGATCGTGATGACGATCTTTTGTTGAAAAGACGAGGTTCGAGTGACAGTGATCTAGACGGTGATGAAAAAAGAATGAAATTGGAGCTCGATAGCGGTAGTGAGGACGAATGGACTGGTGATGGGCCCGAGGTTGAAAGAACAGGACTACCTGGACGACCAAGGATATTATCCAAAAGCGCGAACACCGTCAACGGGGTTGCGAAAAAAATGACAGCAAACGAAGTAGCTAAATCGATTGGTAAGTTATTTTTAGCATATTTTTATGTGGATGGTTTGCAGAAAGTTTATTTAAATGAATGTTTATTAACAAAAGTTGATTTAAATTATTTTACTTATTTTTTTTTATTTATTATTTTTTAAATATGAAAATCACAAGACAAATGTCAAGATAAAAAAAATAATAATAAATGGGAAATTTGTATTAAGAATGATACAATAAATCAAAATTTAATGAAAATGATATTAACCTTAACCTAAAAATGTTTATTGTAAGGACATTAAATAAAAAGACTAATACCCTTTTCACACTAGAACTTTAAAATCGTATGTTGAAGTGAATGTATCTTTAAACGCTAATGTGAAACCGTATGGCCTCGTCTAAATACAAGCAATGTTTAAGACAGAGATCTGCGTCTTAAACATCGTCCGCATTGCCAACTTAATTTCTATTATAAAAAAATACTCCTTGAATTTGTGCTGTCAACATTTTATATTATCATAAACAAGAATACTGTATTAAATCGACGTTATAAGAAGTTTATACTTATTGTTATAATAAAATTATTTATTTTAATAATGTGTTTAATAAAATACAGAGCTACAATAATTGAGATAAAATGTATCGAATTACATGTTAATACAGGTGTAATATATTCTTTATTGTAGTGTCTTTATTGTAGAATGAAATGAAATATCCATATTTGTTTATAATAATTCAAAATGTGCGTCTGCGCAGACAGTTCAAAACTGGTAGTTTCATGACGGTAACTTAAGGACAAAATTACTGTAGCTGATGACAGCACCGGAGATTTAAACATCAAGTGTGAAAGCATACCGATCTTAAACATCGGTGAACTTTAAGTTCACTCGTCTTAAAGATCTAGTGTGAAAAGGGTATAAAGGAAGGAGTATTACATGCTATTTAGAAAGATCAAGACGGTCTTTTAAAATGGCGCAGAATACTTTCAGACGTACTTTTTAATATTTTTTGTTTTTTTTTTTGTGCGTTTTAGAAGGTGCAGAACACGTTTTAGATTAATTTAATAATTTTATCTTTTAGATATATTTAACAGAGAGGAAGACACCGAT
The DNA here is from genome assembly GCA_963971575.1 of Liopterus haemorrhoidalis. Taxonomy (NCBI): domain Eukaryota; kingdom Metazoa; phylum Arthropoda; class Insecta; order Coleoptera; family Dytiscidae; genus Liopterus; species Liopterus haemorrhoidalis. Next base: position 5,332,448 of record OZ020625.1, read on the forward strand.
ACCAATGTCTCAATTTTGAATTTTGTGTGACTAATCACATTTTTATTTTATTTTCTACGAAACCGTAAAAATTAATGTAAAAATTGTATTATTTTCCAGGTTTAGCATCACCTGACCGACCAAATTCTCCTCAAATATTACAGAATAAGAACGTAGTCAAAGTATATAACAGACAATCAAACCTGCCATCTGGTGTCTATATGGTGAATCGAAAAGATGGCGTATTAAACGTTTCTTCGGCAGCACCAACCGCGTCTATCGTGAGGGTAGTGCAAAAATCAGCAAATACACAACAAAATATCGTCCGAGTGGCGCCCAAAGTTGGAAATACTCAAGTCAGAATATTACAACAGAAGCCAGATCCAAATTCAGGAGTTGTAAGGTAAGATTTATATCAATTACTAGCTGGTGTACCCGTGCTTCTCTACAGCATTTAACTACAAACAACTTAACACTTACATAATTTTACATACGGACGTATGTATTTTATCTTACTTAAATTTTATGCAAAAAATCTGTCATTTTGGATTCTTTTTGTGATTTTTGGTTTTCTAAAAAGTTTTTTCAATAACTTCTTCCAAATGTAGCAATGCAAATTGTTTTAATCGATTTTTGACAATGACAATGAAATTATTGCTAAATTGATTTTAAGCCACTTCAAATTTTTATAATGTATAGTTTACATATTATATTAAATAAAAATGATCGTCAGCTGCCGACATAACGGGGCAAAGATCGTCAGTTACATCGTTGATTACATTATAAAATGCTTAGGCTAAATGCCCTCTCAGCAATTATAATCCCTCAACTGACGGTCTAAAGCCGCATTCAGAGCTCTTTAAATTAAGAGGTTGTAGACTGTGCTTTGTTAGCTGTAAGTTATGTTTCTATGCATTCTTTTTAACGTTGAACGAACCGTTCATATCAAATTAGAAATTAATACGTTACGAATAGTTCGCCATTTGTGAATTTTGAAAGGAACTGTTTAGCTTCGTAAAATGTTTTATATGTATTATCGTTCTTATAATTCTGTTGTCTTAGATTTTAACTACCTAATTACCTAAATTGATCATATTTACTCTCCATCTTTGTAATTTTGAGCAAGATTTGTTAATGATGACATTATGTTAGGTTATTTAAAGGCATACGATAACTACGGTGTCATTGTCACTGATAGAATGCGGTAGACAATGTGTTTATATGTGTGTCTCATTAAAACATCTCACTAGCTATAAGTTTAGAAAATTATGCATAATCCACAACAAACAGCGTATTAAATTTGGAGGTCTGAACGGTTTCACGTTTTGCCTTATGACAAACTTTCTGGTGACAGTGAATAGTCTATAATCTACAGTGCATAAGCTATTGATTTAAGAGCTCTGAATGCGGTTTTACCCCCATTGTGCAAACAGCTGATTGTTGTTTTTATTATTTTAATAAACCATATTAGTGTGTCGTCACATACAAGTGCTGCCATCTGAGAGCTGACTCCTTTGGAAGTTTTTGACGGGTTTAAAATACATGTGACATTACTTTTGTTACCTTAATTTTATGAATATCTACAATTTTGGAGCAAAAAATATGTATTTTTGATAAATATATACTAATATATACAGTCCAGATACTTTATATTATAGAATAATAATTTTATAAATATATAAATAAGGATTCGAAGATATATTTATAGGTTACGTTTTTAAATAATATGAAAATCGAAATATCTTTAGTATTTATTTAATTAACACTAAGTAATCATTAATATTTTGATTTAGGATTCATATTGGTATATTGTTTTGCTCCAAATTGTAACCATTAGAACTACCATTATAAATTGCAAATTTTTTCGTTTTTTGTCAGATAAAAATGAAAAACTAATGGAAAATTAAAAACAAAATATTATTACTTTAAACCATTTAGGTATGACATACACACTTATTGCTATGTTACTTGCCATAATAATGATTATTAACGTAAAATTTTCAAAATTAACCTGCAAAATCATATTGTTCTGCAAAAATAATGACATTAAATCATAATATATAAAATAAGAATTTTAATAAATAAATAATTAATTAATAAATAAATGACTTGTAGTTTTGATGTGAAGCATTCTCTTACTTTGAAAACTTAATTTATATTTCCAAAATAAAATTCAAAAAAAAAAAAAAACAAAATGCTAAATTCAAATAAAAGGAATCAAACCGCGAGGCGGCAGCACTGAATCGCATTTTGTGACGTAGTTACTAATATGGTCTATTATATAAGTTCGCTGTATAAGTTTCATTGAATTTGAAATGACTTTATATCATTTTTTTTATGACAGGTTTATACAAGCGACTGACGTACAATACCCCACTACGCACACAGCTGACTTTTTTTTTAATTATTATTATCATCAATTAAACACTGTGCAAATTTTCAAGTGTCTAAAAATTTGGTTCCATGAGCAATATTATGAAAATTATATTCTTTTTGTACAACCCAATCTGAAATATGTTGTTTTTGACAATTCAGCAGTTTAATTTTTCGCCAATAAAAAACACTACAAGTTTTGCGTTAGTAAGTTTCACAATTTACTGCACAAGTGCAATAAAATCTCTGACGTTATGGCTCCATTTTATAATCACCCTGTAACTATTGTAGTTTTACATTGTTTTATTATTTCTAGGTTAAGTCCCGGAATGTCTAAGCAACCATCTTTAACACCTAAGCCAAAAACGACAATTAGACCAGCGGTACGAGTCGTTCAAAGTGGACCTCAGAAACTAACTCCCCAGAGGACGACGATAGGAACACCGCAGTTGAAGGTCGTGAGTCGCGGTAGAGGAGGAGTTAAGCAGGTGTTCGATTCCAGTGACTTGCAGCAGGAGAGGGATTCGGATAGTAGTGAAGATGATTATGATCCATTCCCCGCAGATTTACCCCCACCAGCACCTCCTAGCCCACCCAGAGAGTTTACATTAGATCCTATGACTGGGTTGATATTAGGACAAGCTGAAGGTAAGTGTTTATAATCAAATTGTTCTTAATAATAATCGGTTTGAGATTGGAAACGGAAGAATTTATGTTTTCATGTCAGGATGGTGTTATAAATACTTTGACGTACAGGGCCCGCATATTCCAAATAGCGGAGTCCACACTCTGTAGGTTGTGCCACCATCATTCTGAAACCATTATGCATATTGTAGAGTTGGTCGTGTCCGTAAATAAATATATGTGGAGAAGGTTGTACGGGTTGCGAACATAAATAATACAACTATGTTCTATGTCAGTGTTTCTCAATCAAAAACGCACAGCGGACCAGTAAAATATATAATTTCTTAACGCGGACCACTAATAATAATTGTTGGTTCATTTTTTGCAAGAAAACAAATATATTTAATGTGCTACTAAATACATTTATTTTATTTATAGAAAATCACAGAAAGTTTACAGAAAATACAGAAAATAAAGAAAATATAAATTATTTACATAAAAAAATTAAAAAAACAGCAAAAAACATTTAAAAACTTTCGCGGACCACTAAAAATTTTCTGAGGACCACAGGTGGTCCGCGGACCACCTGTTGAACACTGCTCTGTGTCACCTTAGATAAAAGTGTGTAAGAAGATAGGAGCTGTTTGTCCTTGCTTCGGATTGGTTTAGAACGTCATCCCTATAACACTGTTAAAATATTGTTTTTAGTCCAAGTTGACAGATGTTCAGTGTCGTACATTGGAAATATATATTATTTATACTATTTTATTTTTTTCGTATATTTTGTTATTATTTACATATTTAGACTTTTATTTATATTCTTGGCGTAGATTTTATGGAGAAGATTCTCTATGTAATTTGTTTTTACGCAGCTATATATTTTTAAGGTTATCTGACATATAAATATTTTTTGACACTTGACAATTAACAGATCCAGATAGAGGACTAATGTGAGGCCAAAAGAAAGCCCAGCTGATAGTGCCCAAAGAAGCAGTTATTGATATAATTTTTAGACCAATTTTTATACATATATTTTTTATTTAATAATAAGAAACTTTAGCTCTGAAGATATATTGTTTGTTTTATTGCTTTATTTAAACTCTTTTAGCCAAATCTCTCTTTTTATATATAGTACATAATTTTTAAAAATTAATATTTTTTAACTTTTTCAAATTTCCCATTTAACTGAATTTATGTCGTATAAATAACGTAAGTGTATTTATTATCTGCCTTGTTTATTTCAATATCTTGTCAACCTTTTTTATATTAAAAAAAACAAACTTGCTAACCCAGTTACTACGCCCATGCCCTAGTTGTAACTTATTTTAAATTTCCCGCTATACTGTATTTGTCCAATGTAAATCATATTCGGTTCGCAGCGCTATCTACTTTTTTTCTAATTTGAAATACACCATAGATCTAGCTGACCAGTTTCGAAATTTTTTATTTCTTCATCAGAGCTAAGGTGACATTTTTTAGTTTAAAATTCGGGACGGAAGCTCATTCAATTATAATTGTTTAATTCATTTTTTTATTACGAATTATATACAATAAATTATTATAATTTATAATAAATAATAATTTCCAATCACAGATATTTAACTTATATTATTGAAAGGAACATTATTAGAATCACAGTATTTGTTAAATGAATTCACAATTTATTCATTAAAATTACTCAGTAGAAAACTATTCTAATGTTGAGTTCGAATTTTTGAGTTTCATTATAACTTGCAGGAGAACCAGAACCACAAATACCAGAACCGCCTGAACTACAACCAGCGAAACCATCCTTACAACAAATATCCTCCGATATGAATGTCAAGGATGAGCATGTTGCCATAAAGGAAGAAACGCAAGAAGTTGAGACTATATTGCCCGACAACGGTTTGCCAGAGACCGAAATGGAAGAGGAACAGACTACCACAATAAACCTACCGGAAACAGCAGATGGTGAACCTCTCATGATCACTGGGGAAGATGGAGTTGTATACAGGGTAAGTAATTGGTGACTCAAATTAACGCGTATCCCTCTAGCGGTAATAAAACGAAAACTTCTAAAAAGTATACTGTCATTGTTTACGTATAGTTCAGCCTGTGTTTTTTGTTTTTTATTTCTGTCCATTCTTACTCCGTTTTTACAATGAATAAAGTGATAAATTTAAGAGAAAAAAAAATAAATAAATAAATAAATAAATAAATACTGCTTGTTGTGTGGTATTGGTTGCCATTCAGAAAAGGAACATCTTCCAATATTAGATGAATTTTATTGGAAAAATTGTAGTGTATGACAAAGTTTCTTTATTAGTTCTGCAATTTAATTTTAATACCAACGAGAAAAATGCTATAAAAGTTAATAACTTAAAATATTGCATGTCAGCCAAGCTAGCATAGAATTTCCTCAACTCTGGCTTTCCATTATTCAAAACAATCCTTCTAATCCTCAAGTCATTAATCCGGTAACAAACAACTCATTACCACAATGTAATGTGACAAATAACCTTAATACGTTCGTTAATCCTCCGCAGGTAGTCCCGTCCCTACCTATAGGTCATCCCAACCACCCAACCAATAGCAACACACCTATAACCAGGTCCCACTCTTACAATACCCGGTATAAAAACTCGAAGTAAATTGAAATGTTTATCACTTCTCGTGATCGCTGAAGACGGAAACAGATTGTTGAGCAGTTTCCGAAACGTCCAAATATATTTTATATACTCATGAAGTGTTACATCTTTTTGATACTAATACTCGTTATATTGTACTAATCTAGCCTAGTATAGCCGGATTACTGATAAGTGACTGTTCGTTGCTACAAGTATCGATATTCAATGCTATATGCTTTCTCTGTCTATATCATTATAATTATTTGCATACCCCCATAGTAACGTTTAGTGACTCAAGTTGACAACTAAGCTTCAAAATTATTTGAATAAAAAACAAAGCATTAGAAAGAAACAGCATGATTCGTAGATATCTTTACTAATTAGAGCGTGAAAATAAATTTACAGCAGTACTCAAACAAACAAAATTATTAATTTTAAGGTTATAATTATAAATAAGGAAAAATTTATACTCATAAGTAAATTTTAGATTATAAAGTCTGTTCCAAACGGTTAGGCGGAACTAGATTTTGCAATCTAGTTACTTTCATCTTTTAAATCGTGCCTTTCGGCCGTTTTGTTTAAGCTTTGTAAATCATACTTGCAATAAACATTTTTTTGTTAAGGTTAATATCATTTTAAAATGTCATTTTCTTTATATTTTGATTTTTTGTGTCATTCTTGATACAAATTTACCATTTATTTATTTTTTTGTCATTAAAATATGTAAAAAAAATAATTTAATTTTGACATATGTTTGACATATGACATCATTCGTTTCCATGGTTTCATTGTTGGAATTTTAAATTTTGACATTCCAACGTGAAAAATGAAATAACCCAAGCAAGGTCCCTTCTCGTGACAACCTAAAAGAACGAAATTCCCATTTAGTTCCGCCTAACCGTTTGGAATAGACTGTAATTTGTTGTTTATTCCAGCAGATTTAAAATTAAAGTTTGTGAATTTAATAATTGGCCGCAAGTCATATTTTAATTAATATTTATTACCAGACACTGACAGTTAAGACAATTGTAATAAGAATAAGAATAAATAAATTTATTATATGAATGCATTACTTGATACATACATGTAACAGTCATTTATCAGCAATCCGACTATACTATCAGCAATGGCAAGCGTCCAAAATAACGGTGTTCGCATGTATGTTTTATTATACAGACTGTAGTTATAGACAGAATTTTAGTATGGACTTTTAGACGATTAAACCATCCGGATCTTTCGCGAGTAATTAAAATATTTATTTCTAGGTGGCAGGTCAAAACGAGCAAGGTCAAACATTATTAGTAGCACAAGGAGTGGACGGGGAACAGCAATGTGTCTACGTCACCACAACTTCCGTGGACGACAGCCAAACAGTTGCAGAAGGCGGCGTCTTAACCTTAGACAATGCAGTCGCTGAGGCGGTGCATGGTACGACCGAAGCGACAACAGAGCCTCTGACGGTCGATACGGGAGAAATGGTCGGTGTCGAACAGACTGAAGAATCTGATTCAAACTCACAAGTTGTTGCACAGTTGGTTAAGGCTGAATTACCTTCTCCAGGTAATTGGATTAATTTTACCATTTGTTTGTTTTACTTTACTGTTTGTTTGTTTTAGGTGGGACCAGAAAAGTAGTACTTCTTTTACCTGATGGCAATCTATTAATGACTGAAGTTGATGCTGAGCAGTTTGAAGCCTTGGAACTGGATAAATAAGTCATGTATTTCGTTTAAGTTAAGGTAATTATTTTATACAGTGAATATATTTTTTAATGCAACATGTACTATGTCATTACCATGGATACAGTTTTTGACAGCAATATAAATCGTGTTCATTTTCAATTGCAACATAGACAATTAGTATACTTTCGCTCATTACTGATTTAAAAATTAATCAACATGTATATACAGATGAAGAAAAAATAATGATGGTAACTTGGTATAACTCCCAAATGAGTTTAAGAGAAGTTTTTGCTGTATTTAATGCAACTTATCCAGATCGGCCAATACCAAATCCCTCTACAATTTCAAGACTTTTGAACATTTATTATAAGTTTTTATTAGTTATTGTTTTAAATCAGACTTATTTTTGATATTTTATTAACTTTATAAACTTTAAATTGTACAAAACATAAAAAAATAATCATCGGCTTGACAGCTATATTTTTCAATAATACGTTACTTGGATACGCTGGTTACAATAATATTATTTCGCAGTTCTTAACAGTTATTTATTTATTATTATTATTATTTTTTTAATTTGTATTTCAATAAATTTTGATTGTGCTACAGTCTGTTCCAAACGGTTAAGCGGAACTAGATTTTACAATCTAGTTACTTTCATCGTTTAAATCGTGCTTTTCGGCCGTTTTGTTTAAGCTTTGTAAATCATACTTACAATAAACATTTTTGGTGATTTTTTTCATCATTTTAAAATGTCATTTTCTTTATATGTTAATTTTTTGTGTCATTCTTATTACAAATTTCCCAATTATTTATATTTTTGTCATTAAAATATATTAAAAAATAATTTAATTTTGACATATATACTTCGTTTCCATGGTTTCATTGTTGGAATTTTAAATTTTGACATTCTAACGTGAAAAATGAAATAACCCTAGCAAGGTCCCTTCTCGTGACAACCTAAAAGAACAAAATTCCCATTTAGTTCCGCTTAACCGTTTGGAACAGACTGTATAAGCTGTTCACTTTTGTAAGAACAAACTAAGAGGGAATTTTGTTTTCAATAGTTTGCACCTTTGAAGCTGTAAGTCATGTTGGTATTAAAAAATGTCACTTTTGACATATGTCATAATGAAAAATCATATTTTACAGTCTGTTTCAAACGCTTAGGCGGAACTAAATGGGAATTTCGTTCTTTTAGATTGTCACGACAAGGGACCTTGCTTGGGTTATTTCATTTTTCACGTTGGAATGTCAAAATTTAAAATTACAACAATGAAACCATGGAAACGAATGACCTATGTCAAAATTAAATAATTTTTTTATATATTTTAATGACAAAAAAATAAATAAATGGGAAATTTGTATTAAGAATGACACAAAAAATCTAAATATAAAGAAAATGACATTTTAAAATGATATTAATCTTAACCAAAAATGTTTATTGTAAGTATGATTTACAAAGCTTAAACAAAACGGCCGAAAAGCACGATTTAAACGATGAAAGTAACTAGATTGCAAAATTTAGTTCCGCTTAACCGTTTGGAACAGACTGTAATTATAATGATCATAACCTTATCAACCTAAAGTCGGTTTTACAGCGTAAGGAATATTTTTAATTGACACTTAAAGTCAGTAACACACCATAAAAGTAACCAAAATAACCATCTCTAATGTGTTCTTACAAAAGTGAACTGCTTATAGTAAATATGGTTTTTTCTATGTTGCAAATGAAAATGAACACGATTTATATTGCTGTCAAAAACTGTATCCATGGTAATGACATAGTACATGTTGCATAAAAGAATAAATTCATTGTATATTCTCTAGTGTGTGTGCCTAATCTGTAGCCGCGGATTTAGATTTTAATATTCTCTGTATGTGTTTTGTTTGTTTCCAGCAATTAAGTGAATTTCCAAATGAAGAATTGAAGTGATTGACATTCAAAAATGTTTGATATTTTCTTTATAATGTTTCTTTGTGTTTTTGTACAAAAGTATGAATCTATGTTAGGTTATAGAATTAGATATCAATTAGCTGTAAGTTACATTTTGAATAAAGTAAAGATTATAAAATCTAATTAATTATTGTAATAAAATACGTATAATTTTATTACCTGTCTATTTTTTATTTCTACCTTTTAGAAGACAAACTAACAGAAGACCTCGACTCTCTTCCAGTGTATTATCATAATAGATCACTCTAAGCTGAGAAACTGGTTAGTGTAGCAGAGCCGCCATATTTGCTTAAGTCAAAACGTTAGACCCCCCATACACTATTAGGCATGCATCGATTCCAAGGCATCACTGGCTGTTGAACATACACTACTGATGCATGCCTCGATGCAAAATATTGAACCGATGGTGGAACACATCTTTGTTTAGTATTGGTGACTCAACTTAACGCGTATCCCTCTAGCGGCAAAAAAGCGAACATTTCGAAAAAGGTTACTGTCATTGTTTACGTATAATTCACCATGTGTTTTATTGTTTCTGTCCATTCTCACTCCATTTTTACAGCGAATAAAGTGATAAATTTAAGAAAAAAAGATTAAATACTCCTTGTTGTGTGTATGGTAGGCAATCACAGGAAGAACATCTTCGAATATTAGATTGAAAGATTATCAGTGATTCTAAAATTTTGTTTCTATTGAAGGGAATTTATACTGTTCAGATGATTTTAAACGAGTTTTTAACGTTGAATTTTTCATTTTCCATGTCTCACATGTGCAAGAAAATCGTTTAATGTTGTGTAAATTATTGTTAATATAATTAAAACCCCTTGTTATTTCATGGGAGTGTTCCATAACTGTGTTAGTTTGCAAATATTTGACAGTTTTCTTGTGTAGAATAAATTACAAGTTCTCTTACTATAAAATTTCTTGAGATATGTGTAGATATTAAGTATTCAAATAAATGTTTTAAGTTCAAAGTATAACATTTTATTTTCTCTGTGAGTATAAGCCGGCACCAACATACAATATATAAACTCTGAAAATATTCATTTACAAGCAGCAAATTTTATCATAAAATGGATTCACATATATTTATACACTTTTTTAATACTCGGTTATAATTTAAATATACTGTATACAGCAAGAAAACGTAAATTAGACCAAAAATTGATTATAAACCAATACTGTTTACATACGTTGACAGATGACTATCCTTTTTCGTGTCAAAAATTCACAAGGCGATAGTGGCGCCGTTTCGGTAATTATAGTCGCGAATACAGCTCGACGTTTGTTTCATTGTCACCGGTTTTGAATAAAATATAAACATGAATAGGGATTTACCATTGCCAGTGATAATTGCTTTAATTGGTGTCTCACTTAAAAAATCAAAGAAGCCAAAAAGGAAGTGGTGTAAAGATTGGCTTAACGCTACGTACAACCCCCAGAGATTATTAGTTTCTTATACAAAACTAAAAAACTGAAATACAATTAGTGACACTTCATACATTAAATTTTGTACAAAATTTTATCTATCTAATAGATTTTTTGATTGTAGAAAAAATTATTGTAAAAATGTTATTGCTCAATAACATAATAATAGGTATCACACAACAATGTTCTGTAATATTTTAAATATATTTGTGGGTTTCAAATAAGTTTTATATTTATGGTATATGGTTTTGTGTAGAAATGTTCAAATAGTACGTCAACATTTTTTTCGAGATGATTGTTTATAGTTTAGAACCTTCGTCGAAAAATATTATAGTTGAAGATAATGAAATGTCACTTGGTACAAGTATTCTTTACATCTAATAAATCATTTTTATCCGCAGTACCTATATTGAGGAGCGCGGCAGACTCGAGGTGGCGGCAAACGTAGATTACCAAGTACAATATCTTTGGAAATATTGGCAGAACGTACCCCCACAGATAGCAAAGAATTAGAATGCACCCTTTTTAAGAGGCATATTATTGGGTGTTGATCAATTATATACATAAGCTTAAATTATATACTAAGGAAACTGTGTTCTGAGCCCCCCAAAAAAAAATAGTTCTGGGTCCGCTCCTGTCCACACAAATCATTAATAATTCAAAAATTACCGCCGTTATTTAAATTTATAACCTCTTAAATTTGTTTATAATTTTAAACGTAAAATATTTTGTTCCCAACCCTTAAAATACGTTAATACACAAAAAAATACATCAAACAAAGTCCTAAATTACGTTTTGCGTAGTTTAGAACCCAAGATTAAACTTTTGCACCGATTTGTATCATACAGAACGCACCCAATATTACGTTTTCGCGCCTGTAGTCCGACATTTGTGTTACCGGTCGGTTATTGCACAACATTACATTTTATCGTTTTTCTGTTAATATTCGGGGTGTTGAATATTAATTATCACAATGGGTGACACAGAAGATCTACCTTATAAAGCAGAATACTCAAAAAGTAGCAGAGCTTCGTGCAGAAGCTGTAAAACTCAAATCGAAAAAGGGGTTTTGCGTCTTGCTGTTATGATTCAGGTACCATATTTTAATGAGTGTATTTATTCTTGATTTTATACAGTTTTTGTTAATATCCCCCTATATCTGCATAAACAGTTGTTGTAGAATTGTTTTTTTGGGTATAACAATTTCTTTATCGTGTTTTTTGACAATTTTAGGTTATGTGACGTATTTTTAACGTAATACTTAATTATGTATTGTTTGATTTCTATTTTTATTTTGTCATATGGATTAATATGCAACGCATACTAACCACTATTTACGTTCTTTATTGATTTGAAATTGCAAACATATTCTAAACTTGGTTTGAATGATGCAAACATGCTGTCATGCCGTTATTATGTATTTTTTTGACAATATTTTAGTTTAATCCTTCCAAATTTATGTAATATCTTGTCATTATTTGTGTAATCGTTGAATTACGTAATGTTTATTGATTTTTTTGAGGCTTAAAAGATTGATTTTTGCAATTACATCTTTTTTTATTATAATTGCTTTGTTTGGAAAGTTTTGAATCATCTATCTCTCGAATTGTTCACAACTCAACATATGTATTTTTCCTCATAATTGGATATTTTTTAAATAAAGTTATTGTTTGAATATTTTATTTATAATATTTACAAATGTATGTTTTTTTGTAGATTTTTTCATGAATTTTTTTAAGGGTATAAGCTGTTCACTTTTGTAAGAACACACTAGATCTGGTTATTTTGGTTACTTTTATGGTGTGTTACTGACTTTAAATGTCAATTAAAAATATTCCTTACGCTGTAAAACTGACTTTAGGTTGATAAGGTTATGATCATTATAAATAAGATATCATTTTTCATTATGACATCTGTCAAATGCATCGACATTTTAAAAAAGTGACATTTTTTAATACCAACATGACATACAGCTTCAAAGGTGCAAACTATTGAAAACAAAATTCCCTCTTAGTTTGTTCTTACAAAAGTGAACCGCTTATATTTGCTTCTTGAATGTACAGTCTGTTCCAAACGGTTAAGCGGAACTAAATGGGATTTTCGTTCTTTTAGGTTGTCACGAAAAGGGACCTTGCTGGGGTTATTTCATTTTTCACGTTGGAATGTCAAAATTTAAAATTCCAACAATGAAACCATAGAAACGAATGACATGTCAAAATTAAATTATTTTTTTTTTTACAAATTTTAATGACAAAAAAATAAATAAATGGGAAATTTGTATTAAGAATGCACAAATTATCAAAATATAAAGAAAATGACATTTTAAAATGATATTAACCTTAACCAAAAAATGTTAATTGTAAGTATGATTTACAAAGCTTAAACAAAACGACCGAAAAGCACGATTTAAGCGATGAAAGTAACTAGATTGCAAAATCTAGTTCCGCTTAACCGTTTGGAACAGACTGTATTTTTTACAGATACTTCTCTTGTTTTACGAATTTTCATTTTTTTTTAATTTTTATTTTCAATGTAGAAGTCGACATTTTCAGGTACAATATTCAGTAATTGAATTTGCATGTCGGGGATTCTCATTTTTAATACGCCTGCATTATATGGCGTGTTTTTTTATTCAACTGAAAAACTGCGATGCATTGCAGAACTGTTCTGCTGTGACGTCACAGCTACTAACATATGATTACAGAACTGATTGGTATAAAACAACGTTTTACTGTTAGCTGCAAACAATTACAACCTAATAAAGTACATAAAGTCTAATTTCATAACAATAACTACTTAATTTCCTCAACGTTTTTTTAGTATAATCTGTCTCAATTCGTAATACGAAACTATGGTCTATTTCAAAGTAGAAAAAAGTAGATAGCGCTGCGAACCGAGTACGATTTACACTGATCAAATACAGTACAGCGCGAAATTTAAAATAAGTTACAACTAGGACATGGGCGTAGCAACTGGGTTAGCAAGTTTTTTTTTTTAATATAAAAAAGGTTAATAAGATATTGAAATAAACAAGGCAGATAATGCACTTACGTTATTTATACGACATAAATTCAGTTTAATGGGAAATTTGAAAAAGTTAAAAAAATATTAACTTTAAAAATTATATACTATATATAAAAAGAGAGATTTGGCTAAAAGAGTTTGAATAAAGCAATAAAACAAACAATATATCTTCAGAGATAAAGTTTCTTATTTAAATAATTATTGTAAATACAAATTAAAAATATATGTATATATGAAGGTCTAAAAATTATATCAATAACTTCTTCTTAGGGCACAATCAGCTGGGCTTTTGGCTTCACATTAGTCCTCTCTCTTGATCTGTTAATTTTCAAGTGTCAAAAAATATTTATATGTCAGATAAAAAATATATAACTGCGTAAAAACAAATTACATGGAGAATTTTCTCCATAAAATCGACGCCAAGAATATAAATAAAAATCTAAATATGTAAATAACAACAAAATATATGAGAAAAATTAAATAATATAAATAATATATATTTCCAATGTACGACACTGAACATCTGTCAACTTGGGCTAAAAACAATATTTTTACAGTGTAATAGGGATGACGATCTAAACCAATCCGAAGCAAGGACAAACAACTCCTATCTTCTTACACACATTTTTCTACTTTGAAATAGACCATAGATCTGGTTACTTTGGTGACTGTTGTGGTGTAAACAGACTTTGGGGTATCCGTGTGAACCAATACTATGGTAATATTATAAATGTATTGTCAATATACAACATAAAAAATGAACTTTTCCTGTTAGTTCCGTATTACAAAATGAGACAGATAATAATACGTAATTTTTGTAACTATGGTCTATTTCAAATTAAAAAAAAGTATATAACGCTGCGAACCGAGTACGATTTACACTGGACAAATACAGTATACCGGGAAATTTAAAATAAGTTAAAACTAGGACATGGGCGTAGTAACTGGGATAGCAAGTGATTTTTTTTTTTTTAATAAAAAACCGAGTACGATTTACATTGATCAAATACAGTATACCGGGAAATTTAAAATAAGTTACAACTAGGGCATGGGCGTAGCAACTGGGTTAGCAAGTGATTTTTTTTAAATATAAAAAAGGTTAATAAGATATTGAAATAAACAAGGCAGATAATACACTTACGTTTTTTATACGACATAAATTCAGTTTAATGGGAGATTTGAAAAAGTTAAAAAAATATTAATTTTAAAAATTATGTACTATATATAAAAAGAGATTTGGCTAAAAGAGTTTAAATAAAGCAATAAAACAAACAATATATCTTCAGAGCTAAAGTTTCTTATTTAAATATTTATTGTAAATAAAAAAAAATATATATATATATATATATATATATATATATATATATATATATATATATATATATATATATATATATATGTGTGTATATACAGTACCTAGACAAAATATTATAACCACTTATAAATTTTTAAAAATTCATTGTTTTACTCAAAATCAATATATAAGTAATACACCAATTATATTTTTATTTTATATTTTATTATTTCAATTTATTTTAGTACATTTATAAAATGTTTTTTAATTTTTTGTGTTGCCCCCCTTTGCTTTTAGTACTGCCGCAATTCTTCGAGGCATACTCTCAATACATGCCCTAATACAATTTTCAATTTCTGGAGAACCATGCCATACTTTTTTAATATCATCCATTAAAACTTGTTTATTAGTATTATTTAAATCATAAACAAGTCTTTTCAGGAGGTTCCAAACATTTTCGATAGGACTGATATCCGGCGAATTACCTGGCCAGGACAAAATCGGTACTTTTTGTTCTTGCAAATCAGTCTCAGAATAAAAATACAGAGTTGAAGATATTTAAAATAGCTTATCTTTTAATAAATACACGATATGTTAAAGAAAAAAATAAAGTAGCATATGATTATATGTCGGCATTTTTAATAAACAGTTGTTTTTGTAAGTGGTTATAATATTTTGTCTAGGTACTGTATGAAGGTCTAAAAATTATATCAATAACTTCTTCTTTGGGCACAATCAGCTGGGCTGTCTTTTGGCCTCACGTTAGTCTTCCATCTTGATCTGTTAATTGTCAAGTGTCAAAAAATATTTATATGTTAGATAACCTAAAAAGTATATAACTGCGTAAAAACAAATTACATGGAGAATTTTCTCCATAAAATCTACGCCAAGAATATAAATAAAAGTTTAAATATGTAAATAATAACAAAATATACGAAAAAAGTAAAATAATATAAATAATATATATTTGCAATGTACGACACTGATCATCTGTCAATTTGGACTAAAAACAATATTTTAATAGTGTAATAGGGATGACGTTCTAAATCAGTCTGAAGAAAGGACAAACAAGCCAAAAGAGCACCAAATTTTACTTAATATAACTCTTAAAATACAATTTTTTTTTGATCAAATGATCACGAAAATTTTCTTAAGCCAACCCTTAAAATACATTTTTTTTTATTCTAAATTCCACCAAAATGTACTTAATCAAACCATTAAAATATTTTTTTTTTTTCAAAAGAACACGCAATTTAATTTATGCCAACTTGTAAAATAATTATTTTTTATTTTAAACAAAAGAAGACTCTAGCTCTTATAGTTATGGCCCCAGTTGTCAAAAGCCTCAATTGGTAACGGGTCGAATTGTCCATCGCCCCAGTTGTGAAAAGCCCCAATTGTGTACGGCCCGAATTGCCCATCGCCCCATTTGTTAATGGCCCCAGTTGTGAAAAGCCCCAATTGTGTACGGCCCGAATTGCCCATCGCCCCAGTTGTTAATGGCCCCAGTTGTGAAAAGCCCCAATTGTGAACGGCCCGAATTGTCTTACGGCCCCAGTTGTCATGGAACCACTTGCAAAAGAGCTGCAAATCTGCTGAGCAGACAGTGGCGTGGCGTCCATGGAAGAAAGGGATGCACTGCATCCCTTGCTCAATCAGACGGTACTTCCGTCTTTTTTAGGGTTTTGTAGGTATGACCAAAAAACCCTTATACCGTCATTTTGTTTAGCCAAACGGCTAAACCTAGAGAGTTGAAATTTGGCATGCTTATACAACTCTTTGACCCGCACATAGGAAAAATACTAAAACATCTAAAAAACATACCCCCCTAAAAATATAAACAAATATGTGCTCATCGAAAACAAAAATATATTTTTTTAATTCTGAGTAGAGTATCAAATGAAAGCCCTTAGTACGTGGATTAACGATCAAATTTTTATTTTTGCAAAATAAATTATTTTGATGCGATTTTTGCCAAAATTGTGCAAAAAAATTTTTGTCCCACACCCTGTAGCCCAGATGGTTTAAACTAAAAATCTAAAAAAATTCCAAGTAATGTATATTGGTGTGAACCGAAATAGTACAACAGGAATTTTTGATCAGATTATGTTTTCGGAAAATAACGCATTTTTTGTGGTTTTTGGTTCACAAAGTACAAAAGTTATACCAATGTAAGACACTCATATGCAAAGCGTCCGATGGCGCAACGGGTTAGTGCGCTGGTGTCTGAAGCTAAAATTCTCTGGAAAACGAAGGGTTTCGAGTTCGAGTACGGACGGAGTGAGTTTTATTTTTTCTGTTTTTCTTTTGCATTTTTATTATGTTGAAATTATTTTGTCAAAATTCTAGTTATATTTGACAAATGTTGTATTTAATTTTTAAGAGCGTAAATTTAATAACCAGTCATATTATATGATTAACAGACGATAAATTATTTTAAAAATATCGTTCATTTTGCCGTGATTACTATAAATTAAAATTTGTCCTACACACTCAGCATACCGCCTTCACTTGTTATATACCTGCGAAACCCTGAAATGTGTGAATATTCACACTTCACATCAATTTTTTGTAAAAAATCTTTAGCTAAAAAATAATTAATTAATTTATTTCCTTATTTGTAATAGTAGACTATAGTTATAATAATAACTTTAAATCAGTAATGTATAAAGTATAAATTATATTATAAAATATGTAGAATATTAAAAAGACGATGATATAAAACTGTTGGATGCAGTCTTATTTTGTGCAATAAGGCAGGGAGAGCGTTTCCGCGCTAGAACGGGTTACGTCGAGTACTCAGTACTCTCACCTTAAGTGAGGTAACCATATTTTTCTACGAACCGTGGTATAAGTATGCAACAAGCCTAAATTAACAGTTGTGAATAGGTTTGAAAACAGTTTTTTTTTTACAGTCACCCATGTTTGATGGGAAAGTACCGCACTGGTATCATATGCACTGCTTTTTTGGAAAGCAGAGACCAAAAACTGTTGGAGATATCGCCCATTTCGAGGCTTTAAGATATGATGACCAGGAGAAAATCAAAGATAAAATAGGTATGTATATAAATATCTCAAATATTCATTACATCTAAAATCTGTATAAATTAGTTAAAATATACATAATAAGGTCATAGAGTCTATTTAGAGCAGTGCTTTTCCAACCTTACTGTCTACTAAAGTTCGCAACACTCCGATTGGAAACCACTGATTTAACCGCCCTACCCATACGAACGTAAGTGATACGTGCGCTATATTATCGCCCGAACGCCACAAGCAGTATCCCGTACGTTCAGGTACAAAAAAATAAATGCATGACTATTTATTTTTGTTTTTCATTTACCGGTCGTGTATAAATACCTGCTATTTTTTAGTTATTGTTATTGCGATGATTTTTTACCTACTTTTTGAATAATAACACAAAGGTAGGGCGGTTAAACTGACAATTATACTGATTTTTATATCTATTTTAATTTCAGCAAATGCCACTGATATTGTTGTCCCTGCTAAGAAAGGTAAGAAACGCGGTAAATCTGATGGCGCCTCCTCCTCTAAAGGAGCCCTAGGTCTCTTCTGCATCGAATATGCTAAATCTGGAAGAGCTGGTTGCAGAGGATGCGAACAAAAAATTTTAAAAGATGAGGTAAGAGAAATTAAAAAGCTATCCATGAAAACATACGATTTGTTTCAATAACTGTTGAGGTTTTTTAACCGATTTGAATATAAAACACATCAACTAAAATGAGTGTGAGCGCATAAGCGGTTGTTTAGCTGTGCCGTTTATTTTCTTAGTAGCGCTGTATTTCATATTATCCTTATACCCTGTGTTCAAAAAGAAATTACATAAGGGCTGGCTGTGGAAAAATAAAATAATGTGTACTGTAAGCTTTAACTGTTAATTAATTAACTGTCATCACTGTTGTTGTCTATTGAAAATTAGTTAGTCAATTGTTATATAAAGCTTGCAATAGACATTTTATTTTTCCACAGCCAACCCTTATGTAATTTCTTTTTGAACTCATGGTATATGAAGAAATTGTCACTGATTTATTTTTATTTAATATTAATATATTACTACTGTATTTACACGCTACGTCCCTCAGAACTCAGTGTCCCACATAATAAGTTCGTAAACCGCAAGCGGTTTTGGATATGAATTTCCTGTGTCCGCCGACTGGTTGCAATGATTCTTAGGATGGATTTATGGGTTGTTGAATTAAAGTCGTCATTTTAACTAACCTACTTTAATTACGATTACGGTTTACTATTCATATTATTATATATTTTAGACTTATGATTATATTTATAACAGGTAATTCAAATTTGAGGCATATTCACAAATATTTAATCACCTGAGATGCACTCTTACAGTACACAAAACATTAATTTGTCCACTGAATACCAAAATCCTTACAAAGAGCTTTAAAAAACCTTTTGTCCCACACATGTCTGAATTTATCCATATTTTTAGGTATACATTACACCAGGAGTGGGCAAATCTTTTGGCTGTCGGGCCACATTGCGGATGAAAATTCTTTATGAGTACCTGTTTATATACGTCTACCAAGTTTCAGTTTTTTCTGCTCAAATTTTTTGCTAACTAAACCTAACCTAATTAGTTTTATCATTGATTGTTTGCATATAGTGAAGATATATAAATGCTTTATGCAGTTTTAATACATTTACATAATTTAGCATCTATGAATGCGGCGAAAAATGAAATGTTCTATTTCAGACATAAAATTGGTAGGTCGGAATATATTGATATTTTTGAGGATTCTCTCTTTTAATAAAGTTATTGTTTTTCAAATTATGTATACTAGTAGAATAGTTATTTAACGTCCAATTTGTATAATGGTAGAATTAGGAAATAATTTCATTCAGCTTTTTGGACAAGAAGCGTTTATTTTAAACAACACAACGTTTCACCAACAACATTGCTGGCTTCTTCAGGTGCTATAACAATAACGTAACAATAAAGTAACAATCTTATATAGTTATAAATTAATTTACCTATGTTAGTTAAACGTAACTCTAACAAACTGTACATCAGTCATCTCCAAGGATGGTGAAATTGCAGAATAGCATTGACAAAATATTTTGAACTTGAAGAATACAGAAAATAGGAAAAACGGGAATTAATTTTTTTAAATATTATACTATACTAGCAGTGTACCCGATGCTTCGCTACCGGAAAAAATACAGCCGTAGCCGGTTTAGACCGGGCCCATGTCGGAATGGGTTCAAATTAGATTTGGTGCGAATAGTTTTAGTATGGTCTAATTATATATTTTTTGTTTTACTCTACCATTGTATAAATATGTGCTTGTTCACAAATAATTTAAGTGAGATAATTCTTTAGCGTTTTCAAGGCGAAATGTCATATTTTTGGAGGCCACAAACTGTTTTAAAGATGCCTATACTAATTCTCCCATCGGAGTGTCTCCCGATCTCCGTCATATCCCGTGAAATCTTAAAATTTTGCTAAAATAGTAGACAGAGTAGGTACTATTTTTTCTGTTGTATACAGGTCTAATATAGTTTTCTTTAAAACTCCTTTATCAAAATCGTCTATATTTCTTTTCGTACGATCCTTTTGTACACTTTTCAGCCACTCAAGCAAAAACTGATTTGAAAGGAATAATAGGTTCCCCAGCCTCATAAAAGTCAAAATATAAGAAACTATTTCGCGACTGTGGCTAGTAATACCGCAACCATTTAACTTACTTTTAAAAGGCATATTTACTATTGCTAGATTTTCTGCCGACTGTACTCAGAGCGATGTTGCCCACACGAACTACGGAGATTAAATGCGTCCCCACTCCTACATATTTGAGCCATTTACGATTTTGACCGAACACTCCCGATCCCAATATAATTGTACAACCAACTATTGAAGGGAAATTCCCGTGTTCTTACTGACGGTTTAATAGATATTCCAATGGTCCAATATAATTAAAAACAAAATTATTAATTTCTTGTTTCTGATGGGACTTTTTTGAAGATTTTTCTAGTTATGATGAAGGCATGCCCTACCTGTATGCAAAATTTCAACTCGGTAGCATATCTGGAAGTGGGTTAGAATTTCCGGACATAGCCACAAATATTCTCTTTTATATATAAAGATAACCAAACGTAGTGACTGTTAATTAAATTTTACATTTCAAACGAGACTAGAGATAAATATAATAATGTCCAAGATTAACAAAAATTCAATAATTACGAATGATAGTAAGACTGACCAACGCATCAATATGACAGGCAGTCACACTATCCCCCCTGACAACCTGGTACGCACAAATCGCAAGGTTGAGAGTGTGACAAAGAAAAGTGAATCTTAAATGTTATGATTTGAAAGAAAGGGGCGGCGATTCGCCTGGGCCAAATCTCACTCTAACTAGCTTACGCGTTTTCTCTAACGAGTTGTTTATGGTGGACTTATACGGAACATTAACCCTTCAATCTTTCTTCCCAGCATTCCACGTAACGTTTGTAATATATTTTATTTTTAGATTCGAATCTCTAAGAAAGATTTTGAGACTGATGTTGGAAAACGTTATGGTGGCCAGGATATGTGGCATCACTTAGATTGTTTTGCAAAACTAAGATCTGAGCTTGCATATTTTGAAACCGGAGAAATGTTACCTGGATTCCAAAGCTTAAGCATTGAAGATAAGAAAAAAGTTAAGACACAATTGCCGTAAGTAAAGATTTGTCTTAATTATTCTTTGTTCAAGATTGTTTACAATATTGTTTTATTCAGGGCTATTAAACAAGAAGAAGTACCGATTAAGAAACCGAAAATGGAAGATGAAACAGACGGTAAAAATAGTGAGAAAGAAAAAGAGATTAAGGAACAGAATAAAATTATTTTTAAATATCGAGATAATTTGAAGGATAATTTAAATAAGAAGGAACTTCAGAATTTATTGGAATATAACGATCAAGATATCCCAGTTGGAGTTGATACTGTAAGTATAGCTTTTATTCGGGTCTATTCTGTATCTTAAAAAGTTACAAATTAACCTCAAGTTAAAAATGTTTAACCACGCTTTACAATATTTTGTTATTCTGTAACTCTATGGTGTTAAAATTTTAATCTCGGTGTGGTTAATTCAGCAGGTAATATCTGGAATTTTAACTCCAGCCAAATACATGGCGTTAACATTTTAACTAGCTGTAATTCTAACCTTGAAATGTCAAATATCCAGAAAAAAATCCATTTTTAGGGTTTTGTAGGTATGACCAAAAAACCCTTATACCGTCATTTTGTCGTCTGTCTGTCTGTCTGTCTGTCTGTCTGTCTGTCTGTCTGTCTGTCTGTCTGTCTGTCTGTCTGTCTGTCTGTCTGTCTGTCTGTCTGTCTGTCTGTCCGGTAAACATTGTAGCCAAACGGCTAAACCTAGAAAGTTTTGCATTTGGCATGCTTATACAACTCTTTGGCCCGCACATAGGAAAAATACTAAAACATCTAAAAAACATATTCCCCTAAAAACAAATATGTGCTCATCGAAAAAAAAATATATATATTTTTTTATATTCAGGGTAGGGTATCAAATGAAAGCCCTTAGTACGTGGATTAACGATCAAAATTTTATTTTTGCAAAATAAATTATTTTTAAGGCTATTTTTGTCAAAATTGTGCAAAAAAAAAATGTCCCACATCCTGTAGCACAGATGGTATAAACTAAAAATCTGAAAAAATTCTGAGTAATGTACATTGGTGTGAACCGGAATAGTACAACAGGAATTTTTGATTAGATTATGTTTTCGGAAAATAACGCATTTTTGTGTTTTTTTTGTTGACGACGTAAATATTTAATATGTTATGTAAGACAGTAAAGCAGTATGCCTTCATGGTGTAGTGGTTAGACATCTCGCATCCTAAGTTGCAAACTACGGTTCGCTTCCTGTCACAATTTTATTTTTTCTGTTTTTCTTTTGCATTTTTATTTTGTTTCAATTATTTTGTCAAAATTTTAGATATATTTTGGCAAATGTTGCATTTAATTTTTAAAAGCGTCAATTTAATAACCAGTGGGAAGTGTTGAAATTATAATTTAATTCTGTTTCAATGTATACGAAATCAGAGGGGCGGAACTTATGACTTAAAACAACCAATGGAAGCCATAGGCGCAATTTTCAAACTCTTAATGATACCAAAAGATTTCCCGATATATTGCAAGTAAATATTTAAAAGTTTAAAATTATGTTACACTTTTAAATTTTGTTTTCTCTGTTTGTTTAAAAATATAAATAAGGTAAATATAAGTATCTTAAAGTCCATTCTACATTATACTTTTTTCAATACTAGCCAACTCTGACGTCATTTTAACTTTTGATACTACAGAATATAGTGGGGTAAAAAATAAGAGACAGCGATACCCTTCCATCTTTTATTACTTTGTGATACTCTTCATTGCCAACTTAAAAAATTGTAGGTTCAGGTGACAGACAACAGTTTGGTTATAGAACCAATTCTAGTAACCAATTTATAAATATTGTTTAATTGTGCTAAGTTTATATTTAATTATATGTTCTAAATAAACTTCTTATCAACTTAATAAAGTTCTAAAAGTTAAGTTGTAAACTAAAACTAAAAAGTTGGTGTTGGTACGACTGATAAGTATACAACTGTCATACAAAAATTTGACCGGAGGTAGTTTTGAAAATAGTGTAGTTTGTAGTGTAGCATCAAAAGTTGGAAGGAAGAATTGTGTTTCACATTATACTTTTTACGTCAGTACTACGCAAAAAATCTGTAGTGCTTCGCAAAAAAGTGTAATGTAAAATAGACTTAATACAGAAGGAAGAAAAGACAGAAAAATATTGATACATGTTATGGTAATATTATATTATTTATTTTCTGCACCCATAATTATTTATATATAAATATTGTACATTTCCGCAATACAGATTTATTATATTTGATCGTTGTTCATTCACGATTCAACCATAACACTTGTTCACATTAAATCCACAATTACACAAGCAAAATACGTTCCCTCGTAGATAATTTCACAACATACTTTTAACCGTAAGGTAAAAAAGTTAAGACTTAACACTTGGGTTATAACCTGAGGTACAGAATAAGAAACAAGATTAAAATTTTAACGCCTAGTTAAAATGTTACTTTTTAACCATAATTTTTAACCAAATATTTTAAACCTCAAAAGATACAGAATGGACCCGATTATACGAGGGATGTTTTCAAAGTTCTGGGAATTTAGCTATAATTTTTATTATTTTGTTAATTTTCGTCAATATTACAATGTAGTTTTTCAACATAATCTCCATTTAACTGAATACATTTATCCCAACGATAAACTAATTTTTTTAAGCCGTCCTCAAAGAACTTTTTCGGTGTCTCCTGTTGAGTTTCTGTTCTGGTCCCAACAGCCTTGGCACCCAGCGCGGCGAAACCTTGTTAACACCCAAACAATCATGCAAGATGTCATGAACTTGTGTACCTATCCCTAGGCGCACACTAATTTGATGAATAGTCATTCGCCTGTCCTCTTTCAGTAGGTCTTCGACGGCAGTAATGTTTCTTTCACTTACCGACGTGCTTGGGCGTCCACTGCGTGGATCGTCTTCTAGTGATGTTCTACCGGTTTTAAAACGATCGATCCACCGATAAACAGTACTTTTGGATTCTGCAGACTCACCAAATACTCCTTGCAGACGCTGAATAATTTCTGATGTTTTCACACCTTCTTTCCACAAAAAGAAAATTATTGCTCTTTTAGATTTTGCTGCGTCTTCCATGGTTACAAAAACAGTGCTATGAAAACGCGTCTATATCAGTCGAACACCTAAATCAGACTGAACAATATTGCACTAGATAGTTGCATAAACATGTCAAGACTTGTCTGGCACCAATAACATTGCCTATAAGTTCTGCGTAATTTAATTATAGCACAATTACCAGAATTTAGGAAACATCCCTCGTATTAATAAATAAACAGATCAGATTGTATAAATCATAAATATAAAAAAATTTCTAGATGTTGGATCGTTTGGGCGATATAATGACATTTGGAGCTCTTGAAAATTGTCCAAAATGTTCTGGACAATTCGTTTTTAATAAGAATTCGTATGTTTGCGCTGGCGATTTAACTGAATGGGCTAAGTGTCAAAATCGTATAGAAGTTCCAAAGAGGAAGCCATTTAAAGTTCCTCAAGAACTTAAAGAACAGTACAGCTTTTTGAACAAGTACAAATATAAACCAAAAACCAGGGTTTTCAATTTCGTGCCATCTACTGAGAGTTTGAAGAAAGACATTAAAAAGGATGAAGAAAATACAAAGTAAGAAAAAATTATATTGTATTTATTTTATTCGGTGTACAAATTAATTTAGTGCATACGTTGATTCAGGGTGTAGTAAGTATATTTAGGTGGACGCAGTTTCTATATTATAAACAGGGCCTCGAACTGTTATATTTTCGTTTCGGTTTTTGTTCAGGTTCAATTAAAAACAATATATTAGTTCGGTTCCGGTTTTCGTTCGGTTCCGGTTTTCGTTCAGGCATAAATAACGGTTTTTTTCGGTTCAGTTCCGAGTGACACATTTTTAAATGCTTTTATTTGTATTAGAAATTTGTTTTCTACTATAATTTAGAACAGTGTTTCTCAACAAAAAATGCACCGCGGACCAATATAATACATAATTTTCTAACGCGGACCACTAATAATAGTTGTTAGTTAATTTTTTGCAAGAAAACAAATATATTCAATGTGCTACTATGGTCTATTTCAAAGTAGAAAAAAGTAGATAGCGCTGCGAACGGAGTACGATTTACACTGGACAAATACAGTATAGCGGGAAATTTAAAATAAGTTACAACTAGGGCATGGGCGTAGTAACTGGGTTAGCAAGTGATTTTTTTTTAAATATGAAAATGGTTAATAGGATATTGAAATAAACAAGGCAGATGTTAAATACACTTATTTATACGACATAAATTCAGTTTAATGGGAAATATGAAAATTTTTAAAAATGATGTACTATATATAACAAGAGAGATTTGCTAAAAGAGTTTAAATAAAGCAATAAAACAAACAATATATCTTCAGAGCCAAAGTTTCTTATTTAAATAATTATTGTAAATAAAAATTAAAAATATATATATTTTTTTATATGTATATATGAAGGTCTAAAAATTATATCAATAACTTCTTCTTTGGGCATAATCAGCTGGGCTGTCTTTTGGCCTCACATTAGTCCTCTCTCTTGATCTCTTAATTGTCAAGTGTCAAAAAATATTTATATGTCAGATAACCTAAAAAATATATAACTGCGTAAAAACAAATTACATGGAGAATGTTCTCCATAAAATCTACGCCAAGAATATAAATAAAAGTCTAAATATGTAAATAATAACAAAATATATGAAAAAAAGTATAAATAATATATTAATAAATAATATATATTTCCAATGTATAAGCAGTTCACTTTTGTAAGAACAAACTAAGAGGGAATTTTGTTTTCAATAGTTTGCACCTTTGAAGCTGTATGTCATGTTGGTATTAAAAAATGTCACTTTTTTAAAATGTTTATCCATTTGACATATGTCATAATGAAAAATGATATCTTACAGTCTGTTCCAAACGGTTAGGCGGAACTATATTTTGCAATCTAGTTACTTTCATCGTTTAAATCGTGCTTCTCGACCGTTTTGTTTAAGCTTTGTAAATCATACTTACAATAAACATTTTTTGGTTAAGGTTAATATCATTTTAAAATGTCATTTTCTTTATATTTTGATTTTTTGTGTCATTCTTAATACAAATTTCCCATTTATTTATTTTTTTGTCAATAAAAAAAGTAAAAAATTATTAAATTATGACATATGTCATTCGTTTCCATGGTTTCATTGTTGGAATTTTAAATTTTGACATTCCAACATGAAAAATGAAATAACCCAAGCAAGGTCCCTTCTCGTGACAACCTAAAAGAACGAAATTCCCATTTAGTTCCGCCTAACCGTTTGGAGCAGACTGTAATTATAATGATCATAACCTTATCAACCTAAAGTCGGTTTTACAGCGTAAGGAATATTTTAAATTGACATTTAAAGTCAGTAACACACCATAAAAGTAACCAAAATAACCAGATCAAGTGTGTTCTTACAAAAGTGAACAGCTTATACGACACTGAACATCTGTCAACTTGGATTAAAAACAATATTTTAACAGTGTAATAGGGGTGACGATCTACACCAATCCGAAGCAAGGACATGCAGCTCCTATCTTCTTACACACATTTTTCTACTTTGAAATAGACCATAAATACATTTATTTTATTTGTAGAAAATCACAGAAAGTTTACAGAAAATAAACAAAATATAAATAATTAACATAAAAAATGTGCATAAATTTAAAAAAAAAAGTGCCAAATACGCATGTAAAATCTTTCGCGGACCACTAAAATTTTTTTGGGGACCACCTGTTGAGAAACACTGATTTAGAAGAACATTTTATTCCTTATTTTGTAAGAATCATTACGTTATATAGGGACCTCAATTCGTGGAGATCCATCGAAATCTCGAAATGTCAAAATCTGTATGACCACAATACCTCCCTTATATATGTTGGCGGTCGGTAAAAAACATGTATTAATTTGTACACCTAATATAATTAGGGGGTAACTGGCCAACAGAGGCCAGAGAGTTTGGGTGCCATCGAATTTTAATTAATTTTTTGATTAATTTAATTTTTGATTAATTTAACCATGTTAATATTATTGTTATTTTTCTGTTTCATAAGCATGGAAGTTGATGAAACGTAAGTAAAAAGTTTGTGTGTGTATTTTAAACTGCACTGATAATTAATTCTACACAAAAATTACTCTAATAGTCATTGGGTGATAGTCATAATGCTACGTGCTTAAAATGTTAACCCTTTCATATATAGGCGGTGTACTCTATTGCTTATGTATCGCTTCAGCACTAAATTCTTTTACGCACCAACACGACGTGTAATCCAGTTAAGGTAGGGTATTTTGAAGCGGTGTTAAACGTTAAGAACCACGATATTAGTGAAGCAGTGATATACAATGCATTGGTTTATTCAATAACTAATAAAAATTGTAACTATAGTTGGATTGCTGATAGGTGACTGTTCGTTGCTACAAGTATCGATATAATAATAATAATAATAATTTATTGATCCAGTAGATTACATACAAGTAATATTGGATAAGTCATTTTACAAATTGTCAATAATTAATATCACTAACACAGTCAAAATTTTAAAAATAAGATACAGTCTGTTCCAAACGGTTAAGCGGAACTAAATTTTGCAATCTAGTTACTTTCATCGTTTAAATCGTGCTTTTCGACCGTTTTGTTTAAGCTTTGTAAGTCATACTTACAATACACATTTTTTGTTAAGGTTAATATCATTTTAAATTGTCATTTTCTTTATATTTTGATTTTTTGTGTCATTCTTAATACAAATTTCCCATTTATTAATTTTTTTGTCATTAAAATATATTAAAAAAATAATTTAATTTTGACACAGGTGATTCGTTTCCATGGTTTCATTGTTGTAATTTTAAATTTTGACATTGCAACCTGAAAAATGAAATAACCCAAGCAAGGTCCCTTGTCGTGACAACCTAAAAGAACGAAATTCCCATTTAGTTCCGCCTAAGCGTTTGAAACAGACTGTAGTAAAATATAAATTATATAAAAGTATAAATATATAGATAATAAATTACAATATTTATGTTCGTCAATTTACAAATTAAATAAATAAATAATTAACAAAGTAAATAAATAAATAATTAACAAATTAACTAAGTCAGTTCAATTCTTAAATAATTGTGTTTACTTATTGTTGCTGCATAAGACAATACTATATGCTTTCTCTATCTATATCATTATAATTATTTGCATACCCATAGTAACGTATAGTGACGCAAGATGACAACTAACCTTCCAAATTATTTTAATAAAAAACAAAGCATTAGAAAGAATGATTCATAGATATCTTTACTAATTAGAGCACGAAAACAAATACACAGCAGTACTCAAACAAACAAAATTATTAATTTTAAGGTAATAATTATAAATAAGGAAAAACTTATACTCATACGTAAATTTTGGATTATAATTTGTTGTTTAATTAAATTAAATTTTTATGTTTCCCCTAAGTACAAAGTAATAAAATATTAAGTAAAAATATATTTATTCATATAATACAAGTTGTATTTAAATGTTTATTTTTATTTTTAAAAAATAGTTACTGTAATGCATGATATCGTCGTCATCTGAACTATCGCTGACAGTTTCTTGTATTTATTATTATTGGATTAATATCATCAACAATCCTTTCCCTTTCCCACCATTTATTAAATTTGAGATTTTTTTAACAGATTTTGCCCAAGTTTCACAACTAATTTGATCACAGGCTACTTGCCACATTTTCAAAACTTCGTTATTACTATATCCATTTTAACCAATATGTCTATCATAATAATTTTTTGTTATACCCCAAATTAGTTCAATGGGGTTAAACTGACAGTGATAAGGAGGTAATCTTAGTACTTCATGACCATACGTTTGTACCAATGTATCAATAAAATAAACTGGTTCAGATTTTAATTTCCTTCGTTTTCTCGTGATTTTGTTAGTGAGAAGTTCAGATTTATTACATTTTATAATTCTACGAATTGTTGGTTCCGAAATCTTTAAGGCAGCTGCTACTCTTTGATGGACACAAGATAGAAATAAGTGGCCCATTGTTCTCTTTTTCGGAATTAAAATATCCCAGCAGATTTAAAATTAAAGTTTGTGAATTTAATAATTGACCACAAGCTCTACTAATTAATATTTATTACCAGACACTGACAGCAAAGACAAGTAACAAAAAACATTTTTAAAATCGCTAATAAATGGTAACTAGATTATTATATGAATGCACTACTTGATACATACATGTAACAGTCACCTATCAGCAATCTCTGACTATACTGTAACCGTAACACAAAATTCTGTAATCTGTTAACATTCACTCTTAACATAATTTTTTTCTTTTCTTGTACTAAAATATAAAAATTTTAGGCCTAGAGTTGAGAGAGAAAAACCAGCTCTTTATGAAATGAAGTTTGTTATAACCGGAGTCGGTAAAAATAAATCAAAACTTTCGAAAGAAATTAAACGATTAGGTGGAAAAGTGATTGATAGTATGAATCGTCCAGAAGATAAACCAATGGCTGTTATATCTACTCCGGATAATATGGATGAAGATAATCTTTCGAAACATATTCAAGCTGCGAAGAATTGGGATGTACATGTTGTATCTATGGACTTCGTAGATGAAGCTAAAGATAACGTTGGAAAGATTCCGGAATTGGTGATTAAAAAGAGTATTTGCAGTTGGGGTTCCGATGTAAGTACATTTAAAACTTATATTTTCGTAAATTTAAATTTTAGATCCATATCAAAACTTTGCATAGGTACTTAAAAAATTATTTGAACAATTAATTTATAAAATTTTATTTTCATTTCTCCGAAACTATAATGCCGGGTTTACATTGGTAGAGTAAGAGCTAGTAACTAGCGCAAGTAACTAGCAACTAGTTACTATCCCTGTGTAAACAGTTGACATTGTGACTAGTAGAGTACTAGCTGCCAGTAGTTGGGCTAGGATAGCAGCTAGCTCGTCGACGTATTTACTAGCTACTGTCTTTTCCTCCACTACGCAAAATTGATTCATTTCAAATTGGCGGCAAGCGGTAACTTGTCATAACAAATAGAAAAAACCTATATCAGGTAAGTTACAATTTATTTACTTAAATTGCGTAACATTGATTTATTAATTGATGATTTTTGAAATCATCTGTGAAATAACTGCCTTTGATACACGAAAAAGATGTTGTAGACCAATGTTTCTCGACCAAAAACGCACCGTGGACCAGAATAATATATAATTTTCTAACGCGGACTACTAATAATAATTGTTGGTTTATTTTTTGCATGAAAACAAATATATTTAATGTGCTACTAAACACATTTATTTTATTTGTAGAAAATCACAGAAAGTTTACAGAAAATAAACAAAATATAAACTATTTACATAAAAAATGTGCAAAATAAATTAAAAATAAAACTGCAAAAAACACATATAAAAACTTTCGCGGACCACTAAAATTTTTCTGGGGACCACTGGTGGTCCGCGGACCACCTGTTGAGAAACACTGTTGTAGACTACAATAACTATTTCCTGTGGCTAGGAAATAAAACTTTAATTCGAATTTTATTTTTGCTGGAATCGCATCCCTTATTAGTGTATCAGTTCGTTGTATTAATGGACTAACTAAATTTAATAGCCTATTAAAATCATCTGGTGTCATTCTTAAACACAGTCTGTACTCTTGTTGATCTTCCACGGCTAATTCACGAAATAGAAGGACTGATGCGCCATGGGTAGTTCTATCAATCCATTTTTTAACCCATTTTTGTTTAGGCTTATATTCTGTACCGATTACTTCAATAAGACAATCAATTATTTCCTCCACAAGAAATGATGTAATTCCAAATACCACTTCTTTAATGGCATCACGCCGGCGACGATGTATATCCACATTCATAAACTATTTTTTGCAAAAAGATAATTTCACTACAAAATCACAGTGAAGATGTCAAATGTGTATTGACACTTACTATTCAGAAAATAAGATATGAATGTTAATTGCGTATGGACACCTACTATCCTGAAAATAAGATAGTAGAGTAAAGCGCGTAGTACTTGCGCTAGTTACTAGCTCTTTTACTCTACCAATGTAAACCCGGCATTAGCATGGTGACATTCTCCTGCTGCAGACAGAATATTCGCTCTACAAAGGCGGGCCATTAGAGTTCTGACTTCCACTTCTTACAGAACAGACTGTCGGCACCAATTTAAAATACTAAATATTATGACGCTACCCTCATTATATATTTATAACTCTGCAACACATGCCCATAAAACAAATAAGCAATCTTCCCACTTACAGTAGTGTTCATAACTATCAAACAAGAAATAATTTCAACATATATCCGAATTTTTTAAAATTGAGTAAATCAAGAAATTGTGAGAATTATTCCGGAATTAAATTCATGAATAAATTTCCAAGCAACATAAAAAAAAAATTCTGTGCTGAAAATGCATTTTACTCCACAGAGGAATTGTGTATCAATTCTGATATTACTTGTAACTATGACTGACCTAAAACATGATTTACTATGTAATTAATTTAATAAAGTTATTATTATTATTATTACCTCGGGTGTGTCTCAAGGATGTCATTTAGCAACACTTCTCTTCATAATTTTAATTAATTACGTAGTCCTAGTCGCAGGAACGAAACTTGGTCGTTAATTGAGGAGTACCTGTATAATAATTTATTTATTTCAGCCAAAACTGCGACTTCCTGATGATGAAGCACAAAAATCTGCTAATAAATCTGCAAAATCTAAAAGTATTTATACAAAATCGGTTCCAAAGTCTGTTACGATGAAAATAAAAGGTGGAGGCGCAGTTGATCCAGATTCTGGTCTTGAAGATGTGGCACATGTTTACCAAAGTGGAAAAGATAAATACACCTGTGTTCTTGGTCTTACTGACTTACAGACTGGAAAGAACTCGTTCTACAAGTTGCAACTGCTTGAATCTGATAACAAAAATAGGTAAGAAATTTTTAAAACGTTAAACACCAACATTGAAAAAAAAAAAAAAAATTGGGTACCCTGGGCTACTTTTTTTTACAAATTTATAATTTCTTTATACGAGGGCTACCTTTTAAGTTTTTACAATAACTAAGAAAGATTTTTTTTTTGGAACAAACTGTTTTATTGCTTTTCAAAATATTCGCCTTTAAGATTTATACACTTTTGCATGTGTTCAAACCAATTCTCGAAACATTTTTTCCACTCTGAAGTTGGTATCTCAAAAACATGTTTTTCGAAGGCTTCAACAGTTCTTGAGGTGATGAAAATCGCTATCCACGCATTTTTTGTTTGACATTGGGGAACAAAAAAAAGTCGTGTAGATTAATTCGATGTTTTTCTCCTTCAAATAATCAATTGTTTGACGTTTTTGATGACGTGATGCGACGTTTTTGGTTGTTTTTCCTGATTTTGTCGATGACTTCTGGCAAACAAATTGTTGTATACCATTCAGCATTAACTGTTCTCCGATCCTCTAAAGGAATGGTTGTGACATGTTCAGTACAACGAAGAAACAAGCGATCATTTTCTTGGAACTGCTTCGTGAACGAATGACTTGTGGGTTTCGATTCATCTTGAAAGACCCAGACAGTGAATTGTTGCTTAGTTTCCGGTTCATATGAATAAATCCAAGTTTCGTCACCTGTAACAATGTTGTATACGGATTTTGCAGTGCGTAGGTTGAATTTTTTAAGCATTCCCTTACACCAGTGTTTCCCAAAGTGTGGTACGCGTACTCGTGGGGGTACAGGAAGGGTTTGTAGAGGGTACGCTGCAAATGAGCAAGTATTAATTTACACCTTACAGTGAGAGCCGGCGCATCGTCCTGTTGTCTGAACATATACAATGTCAGCCTTCTCATTGACTAATATAAAACAATTAATGTTATTTATAATATGAGTATAATTTGTTATTTATCGTTTATTATTATTATTATTACCATTATAATTATTTAATACAAGCGTTCTGGCATAAAAATGCATGTACCAAAATTTTAAATTATAAATATTCTTTTGGTTGTTAATAAAGTATATGCGATTTTTCTTAATGTGGGGGGGGGTACTTCAGTGTTTCACAAATTTTAGAAGGGGTACACAAATGTCGAAACTTTGGGAAGCACTGTCTTACACCAATCAACACAAGCCTTTTTTTGAGCTTCGGTCAAATTATGCGGAATCCATCGGGAACAGATCTTTTTCACAGCTAAATGTAGATGCAAAATCGAATGTATTGCAGTCTGCGATATGTCAAAGGATGCCTCTGTATCACGGTCAGTCACATGCCGATCTTCTTCAATCATTTTGCACACAGCATCGATGTTTTTTTGAATCACAACCGATTTTGGTCGACCTTCACGAATTCATCACTGACGGACACACAACCACGACGAAATTCGGCAAACCAATTGTAAACAGTCTTTTCTGATGGTGCTTCATTACCAAAAGTTGGACGAAGCGAATCTACGCATTGTTGTTGAGTTAGGCCTTTACTAAAATCTTAAAAAATCATCCAACGAAAACCTTCACGAGTAATATCCATTTTTTCACAAATTTGTTTTTTTAAACGCTTACTGTCAACAAACTACTCGGTCAATTTATAAGCTGCCACTGATTTAACAATAACTAATGTAAAATTTTACGAATATAGTAATGACACATTTCAATATTGCCATCTAGTGGTCGTTGGTAAAAACATAAAAGGTTATCCTCGTGTAGTGTAATTTGAAAAATAGTTATTAACTGCTGTGCCTCTTGAAAAACAAATGAGAAAAAATGTTTGATACCACTATAGTCTAACCCAGTGTTACCCAACCGCCAGTCCGCCAGATTTTTATTATATAATTTTATAACCCACTTAATTTTGAGATGAAAATCTCGGTCCTTAAGCTGTTAATTGCTTAAGTAATAATTTGTTTCTTTTTCACTACTTATATGTGATTTTTTATTTGTTTTTTTTTGTGTTTGTAATCAGTACAATAAAAAATATAAAACTTTGCCGATACACATTACTTTTTAAACTTGCCGGTCCGCGAATTTTTTCTAGGTCGCTTGCCGGTCCACCAAGAAAAAAGGTTGGGAAAGTCTGGTCTAACCCCCATTACCCCGAATAAATCTTATTTGGGCAATATTTGTATAACTTTTTATTAAGGAAATAATCAAGATGAACCATAAGTGTTGCCTTATCTTGTAAATTTTTTGATGGTACAAGTGTTAAATAGGGGATAGGCATGATTTTTTTAATTTTTTTTATTATATTCCTCTTGTTGCATATAAACATAAAAAACAGTTTTTTTTTGTTTGTAATTTGAAGGCTTAAAAAAATCATAAATGTATGTAGCGCGCGAAAACGACGTGTGACGTCATACCCCTTCTAACTGACGTATGACACTACTAGCTTACCGGCATACATAGTCTGTTATGAACTTATTTGTTTGTATAACTTTCATAGGTTATGTAAAGTTAGAGTGATTTTAGTTAAAATAAAGTTTAATTCTATAAAAACAATTTATACATGTTTACCGAATTAAATTTTATATTAAAATAGATAACTTATATTGCAGTATTTCAATTATGCCTCTAACGTTTTGTAACTTCATGTAAACAATGTAGTAAAATTCTGACATCTAAATTACATAAATATTTACATTTTACAGAGTTGCAGCGTTTGTTTACATAAAGTTATAGAATATAAAATAAAAATTACTTTGACACCACGTATTTCCTCAGCACTGTAGCATTCATTATTTTTCATATATTCCATGAGCATAAATGTATCAATGTTGGGTAAATTATCACTCTGAGCCCTAACAAAATCTTGATCTGCCATTTTAATAATAAATGCGTGAAAAATTGCTTAAAAACAAATACAAAACTCTCGAACAATACAATACACACACGTGTAAAGATTATGTTGTAGCTGTATCTGTGATGTGAAACCCCTATCGTTTGACGTCATAGTCAGTCGTTTTACTCGGCAACCTTCGCTCCGTGGTCGGCTTATTTCAAATTTACAATATTTTAATTAAAAAATTTGGCTATAATATTAATTAAAATGTAATTTTTGTTTTGTTAGGTGACATAACTAACATTAACATATCAAAATAATGTAGTTTTAAGGAAATACAAATTTTATGCGTATCCCCTATTAATTTTAGATTTTGGGTATTCCGAGCCTGGGGACGTATCTCTACAACAATTGGTGGTAACAAATTAGAAGATATGTCCAATCTTCATGACGCAAAACGTCATTTCAAAAGTCTCTACGAAGAAAAAACAGGAAATCTTTGGGAAGACCGCGATAATTTCGTTAAGGTACCTGGAAGAATGTATCCAATAGACATAGATTACGATCATGGTGAAGAAGAAAACATGACAATCGCTGAAAATGATCCTAGTAAATTAAAACAACCAATTCAAGATCTGATAAGAATTATTTTTGATGTTAATATGATGAAAAAAGTTATGTTGGAATTTGAGTTGGATACTGAAAAGATGCCGTTGGGTAAATTGAGTAAGAAGCAAATACAAAGTGCTTTTTCGGTGTTGTCTGAATTGCAGAATTTGGTTAATAATAATGGTGATAATCATAGATTTATTGATGCTTCAAACAGATTTTATACATTTATTCCACATTCTTTTGGAATGGATAATCCACCGTTAATAAATACTTCTGAAATGATTAAGGTAAGTGCTCCAACTAGAACAAATAAATCTCTTCCGTTACTAGTCTGGCTTAAGTGGGAAACAGAATGCACCGAGTTCTACGACGCGTTAACGGCGTACGTACGGCGCCATCTGTCAGAAGAAAGTTAAAACCAAGCTGTCGTACGCAAGTGCACAGAATGAACAACGTCCTCCGGCGTTCGAACGCCGTTGATACTGAGTGTTCGTCAACTTCCAACTTTTGACGCCGTTGAACGTTGACGCAGAACACCTAACCTCAGTTTTTACTGAATGGTAAAGTGTTTGTATGTATAAATAACTTGCATACAACATAAATAACATCACACACAAGTCTTCATCATCCATTATACTTTTAATAAAAGAGAGCGCACGTATAAACACAGATATAGGTTGTCAAGTGACACTTGACGGCGTTAAAAATTATTGCATTGTGTGCAGGCGAAAATTCTCAACGGCGCTACGCAACGCTGTCGCAAATGACGCCGCGCTGACGGCGTAGCGCGCTGTGCATTCTGTTCCAGGCTTTATGGTGCAGTTCTGTGTAACACGCCCGTATGTTCGTAAATCTATAAGCTATAGAGCCGGCGTTCCCAAACTTTTAAACATTGCGACCCACTTTTTAGAAACTCAATCGATAGCGATCCACTTCATCCCCGGATTATTAATTTTTTTATTTTTTAGGGTTTTGTAGGTATGACCAAAAAACCCTTATACCGTCATTTTGTCGTCTGTCTGTTCGGTAAAAATTGTAGCCAAACGGCTAAACCTAGAGAGTTGAAATTTGGCATGCTTATACAACTCTTTGACCCGCACATAGGAAAAATACTAAAACATCTAAAAAACATACCCCCCTAAAAATCATTAAATTATGAGTAGGGTATCAAATGAAAGCCCTTAGTACGTGGATTAACGATCAAATTTTTATTTTTGCAAAATAAATTATTTTGATGCGATTTTTGCCAAAATTGTGCAAAAAAATTTTTGTCCCACACCCTGTAGCCCAGATGGTATAAACTAATAATCTAAAAAAATTCTAAGTAATGTATATTGGTGTGAACCGAAATAGTACAACAGGAATTTTTGATCGGATTATGTTTTCGGAAAATAACGCATTTTTTGTGGTTTTTGGTTCACAAAATACAAAAGTTATACCAATGTAAGACACTCACATACAAGGCGTGCAATAGCGTAATGGTTAGAGCACTGGTGTCGTAAGCTAAAATGCGCTGGTAACGAAGGGTTTCGAGTTCGAGTACGGAGTGAATTTTATTTATGCTGTTTTTTTTTTTTTTTTCATTTTTATTATGTTGAAATTATTTTGTTAAAATTCTAGTTATATTTTGACAAATGTTGCATTTAATTTTTAAGAGCGTAAATTTAATAACCAGTTTTATTATATGATTAACAGACGATAAATTATTTTAAAAATATCGTTCATTTTGCCGTGATTACTACAAAGTAAAATTTGTCCTACACACTTAGCATGCCGCCTTCACTTATTATATACCTGCGAAACCCTGAAATGTGTGAATATTCACACTTCACATCATTTTTTTTTTTTTTTATACTATACTGAAATGTTCTCTATCAGAGATGGCCTGAAAACTTAAAGTATCATTCACAGCTCATGTTTTAATAGATAGTACGTAATTCATAGTGCATAATGTTAATGGATAATGTTAGTGGCTAGTCACAACACTTTGGTACCATTCATAGCTCATGTTTTAATAGATAAATCGATCTAGCTACCATCTACACGCAATAGAAATTACTAAACAATTTATAATAAAAATATCTTGTTATTAAATATATGTATTGTTTTTTTATTAATGTACTTCTAAAAAGAACCAAAATAATATTTATTAAGCTACTCACTCTAACCTAACTTTTTGATTTCACAAAAAAAAGTTAACTTTTGTTTCCACCCTGTTTTCCAGAAGTGTTGGTCTAAAAATCTGAAAAGAATCTCAATCATATACATTGATGGAAACCAAAATAGTTCAAAAGGAATTTTTGTCAGATTAATTTTTTTATTGTTGAAAAAATACATATTTTATTTTAAAAGTTCATGTAGTATTTTAAGGAAAAGCTCTTTGTACATCGAATAACAAACGGTACATTATTTTCAAAATATTGTTCATTTTGACTTGATTACCGCAAAAAAAAAATGTTCCACACATATAGCTGCTTTAACTTGGGTACTAGATACCTGAAAAACACTAAAATATGTGAAAATTCACACTTCACATTAATTTTTTATTAAATTCAACACATTTATTAATTAGTACATCATAAACTGCAGCCACAAGTCTTTTTATAATTTCCTGTATAATATATTCGTGTATTTGGAAATGTATCACTGTATACCTGCGAAGCCCTGAAATATGTAAAAATTCTCACTTCACATCTATTTTTCAATATTAGTTTCAACATTTTTACTAATAATTATGTCACAAGCTGCATCCACTAGTCTTATTCGAATTTCAAGTATAATATATTCCTTTATTTTGACAGTTGTCAGTGTTTTAATGTTAATGTTAATGTCAGAAGTTTGAGATATACAAACTTTTAACATTATGCGTTAAATATTTTCTTACGCTTATCCACTAAATTGGAGCTATGAATGCTTATACGGATTTGTGTAGAACTAACATTCTTATGCGTTAACATTAACGCTATGAATTACGTACTATCTATTAAAACATGAGCTGTGAATGATACTTAACACGCCCGTATGTTCGTAAATCTATAAGCAATACAGCAGGGGTTCCCAAACTTTTAAATATTGCGACCCAATTTTTAGAAACTCAATCGATAGCGACCCACTTCATCCCTGACTTATTATTTTTTTAATTTTTTTTTGATACTATACTGATATGTTCTCTGTCAGATGGCCTGAAAACTTAACACATGTGAAGTCAATAACACTTCGGTTTTGCAGTGCAATGCCATCTAGCGCTAAAAACGGGACGGACTTTTGCATCAACCTAATACTTGATTAATTTTAGGAAAAACTGGATATGCTGGACTCTTTGATGGAGTTAGAGATTGCGTATAGCTTAATGAAGACCTCTGGTGATTCGAAAGGATCTGGAAGCACTCTTGATCATCATTATAATCAACTCAAAACTGAGATTGATGTCGTTCCTAAGGATTCGGAAGAATTCAAATTACTTAAAGAGTATGTTAAAAATACTCATGCTGCTACTCACACGAATTACGAGTTGGAAGTTGAAGAGGTAAGAAAATATTACATTGAAAGAGGAGTTGTCTGTCTTTAATTGGGTTTCGTTTGTATAACGAAGAAACCAGAGTTTGGAATATTTGAAATAAAGTATTTCAATTACTTTCTGGTATTACCACTTACTCTTATGTCAAATAATTTGTGTAAAAAATATTTATACAAATTACAGGTTCTGCTTAGTCGCTCGCAACCGGCTTTAAACTGTAGGT
Source organism: Liopterus haemorrhoidalis (assembly GCA_963971575.1). Classification (NCBI taxonomy): domain Eukaryota; kingdom Metazoa; phylum Arthropoda; class Insecta; order Coleoptera; family Dytiscidae; genus Liopterus; species Liopterus haemorrhoidalis. The sequence continues at coordinate 5,372,268 of OZ020625.1, forward strand.
GCCTTTCTGTGTACGGTACAAAATGGACGTATTCTTGATCATATTACTCCTGAATGTACATAGATTGAAAACATGGTAATGAAACCTGGAAACATGAAGCCTAGGTACACTTCGGGCTGTCGTTTAAAATTTAAAATATAAATTAGACCGATATTTTTAGTTCAATGTTTATTCGTAGAGAGCAACAGCCAACAGAGGTTCATTATTGACTTAGATACTTGTTTTTAACTAATTTTGGGGTGCTGATTTCAAAAATGTTAACAGTTTCTGCCTATAACGTCAAATCTTTGTTCTATCGTCTTTTGATTTTTTTCTCCTTTTCACGTTCTGATATACGTCTACTTTAATTTCAACTTCGTTCTTGTTGTCCAATGTATTTCGTAGGAACGCCTTACATGCAGGTACTTGTTATAGACCTTTTTACAACAGCGGGGGTTGCAAGGTCAAGGGTAAAGTACTTAGTATGACCGCTGCATTCATTAAATTTTCAGGTTTGTAATTTTCTTGGGAATAAAAAAGCCGAAAACTGTGTGGAGGTCGTTGAAAATTTAATTGAAAATTATCATCATCTGGGGTGCAACATGAGCGTGAAACTTCATTTTTTAAACAGTCATCTTGACAAATTTCCTGTCAATCTTGGAGATGTTAGTGATGAACAGGGTGAACGTTTCCATCAGAATTTAAAAGAGATGGAGAGGCGTTATCAAGGAAGATGGGATACTCACATGATGGCTGACTACTGTTGGAGTATTAAAAGAGACTTCGGGAATGGTGCACTCCAGAAGATCTTACAAACGACCATTTAATCCTTAAATTATTTTGTATTTTTATTTTAACACTCCAATGCATTAAAATGTAATTAAAACTGTTCTCATTTTCTTTCTTTCACTATAAATAAAATTTTAAGAATATTTTCTAATTATTTAGTCCTTATTGTTCGCCAAATTTGTACCAATTACAGTATCGACGTCTAAAATCAAACGATAGAAGCATTATTTGGCCGAAAATATGTATTTGTTGTAGAGCAAAAATCTGATGTGATACGTAAAAACTGATATTTGAGTTCAGCAGCACCAAATTAGTAAGAAACAAGTCTTAGATGTAAGTCAGCAAAAATTGTGTTGACCAGTGTTATTGTTAGCAGTTGGCACACAATTTTAAGTGACTATGCCAATGCTATTACATCCTTTAATAAACACCCTGCATGTGAAAATACTTTTTTTGTTTGTTTGTATTAATAGAATATTATCTTCCACAGGTCTTCACTGTTAAACGTCAAGGCGAAGAAAAACGATTCAAACCATTCAAGAAACTACACAATCACAAGCTATTGTGGCATGGTTCTCGTATCACTAATTTCGCTGGTATTCTCGCTCAAGGTTTGCGTATTGCACCGCCAGAGGCGCCAGTTACCGGTTATATGTTCGGTAAAGGTATCTACTTTGCCGACATGGTATCCAAGTCAGCTAATTATTGCTGTGCCAGCCCTGCTAACAACACTGGTTTGTTGTTACTTTGCGATGTCGCTTTAGGAGAAATGTAAGTTGTTTTTTGTATTAAAACTTTTTAAGATAGTCAACATTTTTAAACATCCAATTACGAAATCAGTAAGATAAGTAGGTATGTTTCCTAAAGGACGTAAAATTGAATAAATTATTAAATCCTCATATAAATTTAATTTGTAAGCGTGAGAATGTCAACTGAAATTTTGTTTATAAATTAAATTTGTATGGAATGAGAAAAAAAAATCACATATTTCTTAGCAGCATTTTTTTATTGGTGATCAAAAATGATCGTGACATTACACGTATTCCACTTCAATTAGGGATAAAATTTGATCGAAAGGAACATCCTCTTAACAAGAACATACCTGCGTATCTATAAGATAAGATTAGTCTTATAGATACGCAGCTCATACGGCTAAAATAATACATACGTTATTTAGTACAAATGTATTCCGTAGAGTAATGTTTTACCTTGAATTTAGTGGGCTTTTTGTGACGTCACGGTCATTTTTTAACAGCCTGTATAATACTGATTAACATGCATTGTTTGTTTGGTAAAATATGGTATTTTAATTTTTCAGTGTTTTTTCAAAAGTATCTAGCTGTTAACTAGATACAAATATTTTTGGCATGTATCTATCTAGATATTTCTTATAATTCTGTACCTGCATCTAGATACAATTTTTCTTAGGTATCTGTATCTAGATTTTTTAAATGTATCTGTTACAACACTGATGGAGGGATTACTCTGCTATAAAGTCGGTTTACGATAGCTATGAGATGACGTCACACTTGGTTAATTTAAGTACCAACGTTATGATATGTTTTAATCAACATCAATCCATAATACCCTTTTCACACTAGATCTTTAAGGCGAGTGAACTTAAAGTTCACCGATGTTTAAGATCGGTATGCTTTCACACTTGATGTTTAAATCTCTGGTGCTGTCATCAGCTACAGTAATTTTGTCCTTAAGTTACCGTCATGAAATTACCAGTTTTGAACTGTCTGCGCAGACGCACATTTTGAATTATTATAAACAAATATGGATATTTTATTTCATTCTACAATAAAGACACTACAAGTAAGAATATAATACACCTGTATTAACATGTAAGTCGATACATTTTATCTCAATTATTGTAGCTCTGTATTTTATTAAACACATTATTAAAATAAATAATTTTATTATAACAATAAGTATAAACTTCTTATAACGTCGATATAATACAGTATTCTTGTATTAAATATTTTTTTTACGTATTTTAATGACAAAAAAATAAATAAATGGGAAATTTGTATTAAGAATGACACAAAAAATCAAAATATAAAGAAAATGACAATTTAAAATGATATTAACCTTAACAAAAAATGTGTATTGTAAGTATGATTTACAAAGCTTAAACAAAACGGCCGAAAGGCACGATTTAAACGATGAAAGTAACAGCGGAACAGTTAAGCGGAACTAGATTTTGCAATCTAGTTACTTTCATCGTTTAAATCGTGCCTTTCGGCCGTTTTGTTTAACTTTAATGTTAACTTTAAGACGAGTGAACTTAAAGTTCCCCGATGTTTAACATCGGTATGCTTTCACACTTGATATTTAAATCTCTGGTGCTGTCATCACCTACAGTAGTTTTGTCCTTAAGTTACCGTCATGAAATTACCAGTTTTGAACTGTCTGCGCAGACGCACATTTTGAATTATTATAAACAAATATGGATATTTCATGTCATTCTACAATAAAGACACTACAATAAAGAATATATTACACCTGTATTAACATGCAAGTCGATACATTTTATCTCAATTATTGTAGCTCTGTATTTTATTAAACGCATTATTAAAATAAATAATTTTATTATAACAATAAGTATAAACTTCTTATAACGTCGATATAATACAGTATTCTTGTTTATGATAATATAAAATGTTGACAGCACAAATTCAAGGAGTATTTTTTTATAATAGAAATTAAGTTGGCAATGCGGACGAAGTTTAAGACGCAGATATCTGTCTTAAACATCGCTTGTATTTAGACGAGGCCATACGGTTTCACATTAGCGTTTAAAGATACATTCACTTTAACATCCGATCTTAAAGATCTAGTGTGAAAAGGGTATAACTCAGTTAGTAGATTTATTTATTTAATGTTGGTACATTTTTTCAATGTTGCCAGTTTGAAATTGGATTGTTCAATCGTTGTTAAGGCCACACCCATTATTGTTTCGAGCTCACTTCAATTTCTATGGGATCATTTAATATATTCTTAAGTTGTTCGATATAACCTAACTTTTTTTTGTCAGTTTACGAATTGACAACAAGGTGAGTTTTTCAACTTTGACGTCATTTCATAGTTATGGTAAACGGACTTTATTATTTATGCATTTATTTCGGTCTTCACCTTTTTGGAATTTATTGTTTGATCCTCTTATTATTTGTCTACTTTTTCAGGTACGAGAGGGAGAATGCTGATTACATTGAGAAATTGCCGAAAGGCAAACACAGTTGCAAAGGTATGGGTATGACAGCTCCAGATCCGGGCAAATCGGTTGTCAAAGATGGAATCGAAATCCCTCTGGGTAAGGGAAAGAAAATGGATGGGCTTAGATCATCTCTACTTTATAACGAGTATCCTTTTACTTGAAAATTAATTTATAATAGGGGATACGCATAAAATTTATATTTCCTTAAAACTACATTTTTTTGATATGTTAATGTTAGTTATGTCACCTAACAAAACAAAAATCACATTTTAATTAATATTACAGTCAAATTTTTTAATTAAAATATTGTAAATTTGAAATAAGCCGACCACAGCGCGAAGGTTGCCGAGTAAATACGACTGAGCATGACGTCAAGCCCTAGACGGCCCAGACTACAACATAATCTTTACGTGCGTATATTGTATTGTTCGAGAGTTTTGTATTTGTTTTTAAACAATTTTTCACGCATTTATTATTAAAATGGCAGATAAAGATTTTGTTTGGAGCTCAGAGTGATAATTTACCCAACATTGATGCTGTTATGCTCATGGAATATATGAAAAATAAAGAATGCTACAGTGCTGAAGAAATACGTGGTGTCAAAACAGACTTGTAATAACCATTTATGTATTCTATAACTTTATGTAAACTATAAACGCTGCAAACTATGTAAAATGTAAATATTTATCTAATTTATATGTCAGAATTTTACTACATTGTTTACATGAAGTTACAAAACGTTAGAGGCATAATTGAAATACTGCAATATAGGTTATATATTTTAATATAAAATTTAATTCGGTAAACATGTATAAATTGTTTTTATAGAATTAAACTTTATTTTAATTAAAATCACTCTAACTTTACACAATCTATAAAAGTTATACAAGCAAATAAGTTCACGACAGACTGTGTAGGTTGTACGCTGTACACTTAAGTAGGGTATGACGTCACACGTGGTTTTCGCGCGCTACATTTATGATTTTTTTAAGCCTTCTAATTAAAAAAAAAAAAAAAGCAAAACTGTTTTTTATGTTATATGCAACAAGAGGAATATAATAAAAAATAAAAAAAAAATCATGGCTATCCCCTATTATAATTTTAAGTACTGCCTATAATTGAAATAAAGTCTGTTTCAAACGGTTAGGCGGAACTAAATGGGAATTTCGTTCTTTTAGGTTGTCACAAAAAGGGACCTTGCTTGGGTTATTTCATTTTTCACGTTGGAATATCAAAATTTAAAATACCAACAATGAAACCATGGAAACGAATGACATATGTCAAAATTAAAATTTTTCTTACATATTTTAATGACAAAAAAATAAATAAATGGGATTTTTGTATTAAGAATGACACAAAAAATCAAAATATAAAGAAAATGACATTTTAAAATGATATTAACCTTAACCAAAAAATGTTTGTTGCAAGTATGATTTACAAAGCTTAAACAAAACGGCCGAAAATCATGATTTAAACGATGAAAGTAACTAGACTGCAAAATCTAGTTCCGCCTAACCATTTGAAACAGACTTGTTAAGGTTAATATCATTTTAAAATGTCATTTTCTTTATATTTTGATTTTTTGTGTCATTGTTAATACAAATATCCCATTTATTTATTTTTTTGTCATTAAAATATGTAAGAAAATTAATTTAAGTTTGACATATGTCATTCGTTTCCATGGTTTCATTGTTGGAATTTTAAATTTTGACATTCCAACGTGAAAAATGAAATAACCCAAGCAAGGTCCCTTTTCGTGACAACCTAAAAGAACGAAATTCCCATTTAGTTCCGCCTAACCGTTTGAAACAGACTGTAGGTACAATTTACATACAGGTAATTTAGTTTTTTCTTAAATTGTTTAGACTATTTAGACTATATTTTATTGTTGCGTCTAGATTGTTGAAAGCAACTAACCTTCTTTCAAATAAAAAACCTCTCGTCCTACCTTTTATATGTTTGACGTATATCCGGTCTTTAGGCCTTGTATCATAATTATGTATATTTGCTACTTATATTTTCAGTTAAAGAGGTAGGACCGAGGCCCTTCACGATTTTAAAAATAAATGTTAAGGCATTGATTTCAACGATCTGTTCAACATTTATCAAATTTAAACAATGTAGCATTTCTTTAATTGGTGTATGTTGTAAGTTAGCAATGAAGTTAGTAAATAGTAAATTTCGAGTGCGGCGTTGTGAATCTTGAATGCTCAAGTAAAAAAAAGTATATATATTGAATCTATTTATCGAAATATGTAATATTTTCCTTAATATTTTTTTTAGATATATCGTTTACGATATTGCCCAGGTCAACGTAAAATATTTGATGAAGATGAACTTCAAATATAACTACTAATAGTATTATTATTATTTTTTTTTTTTCAAGTGTTTCTTGAATATTGTCTAATTATTGTTGTTTACAAAAATGATAAACTTTTTCCATTTTGTATTTAATCTTTAAATGTTACCAATTATTATTGTGTTAACAAGCTAGCATTTTTGCTAAAATACATATTTTTTGCCTAGATTTACATTTATTTGAAAAAAATAACTGTTCTTTTATCCAGTGATTCCTGAAACTAAACTGAAAATCCTTCTTCTTCTGTGGGCATTATCAGTCAAGTTGACTTTTGGCCTCAATCTCATAAGCCCTCCATCTCGATCTATGATCAAGTCTTGCCAAGTATCCTGTATACCAATACTTGTTAGATCTGAAACTGAAAATAGGTGGAGAAAAGAGTTTGTCCCGTTTTTAGCGCTAGATGGCATTGCAATGCAAAACCGATGTGTTATTAACTTCACACATATTAAGTTCTTTAGCCAGAAGCTTAAGATTTTTGCGAATATTTCACAACAGAAAAATATTTCGAAAAAAATTATTGAACAAAAGCAATAACTTTTATTTGAGATATTTTTTGATAAAACGAAAAAAAATTGAAAATTTTTTCCAAATTTTTCCCTAATAGTTTAAGGTAATTACGGACCAAATATTAATTTTTTCTAGACAAAACAAGGTGTGAGAATTCCAAAAATTCAAACCTCAAGTCTCTATTTCTTACCTTTTTTGAGATATGAATTTTTAAAATTTCAAAAAAATCAAAATTTTCAATAGTTTTACGTCATTACGGACCAAACATTAATTTTTTCTAGACAAAACAAGGTGTGAGAATTCCAAAAATTCAAACCTCAAGTCTCTATCTCTTACCTTTTTGAGATAAGATTTTTTTTAAATTCCATTAAAATCAAAATTTTCCCTAATAGTTTTAGGTCATAACGGACCAAACATTAATTTTTTCTAGACAAAACAAGGTGTGAGAATTCCAAAAATTCAAACCTCAAGTCTCTCTCTTACCTTTTTTGAGATAAGATTTTTTTTAAATTCCATTAAAATCAAAATATTCCCTAGTAGTTTTAGGTCATTACGGACCAAACATTAATTTTTTCTAGACAAAACAAGGTGTGAGAATTCCAAAAATTCAAACCTCAAATCTTTATCTCTTACCTTTTTTGAGATAAGATTTTTTTTAAATTCCATTAAAATCAAAATTTTCCCTAATAGTTTTAGGTCATAACGAACCAAACATTAATTTTTTCTAGACAAAACAAGGTGTGAGAATTCCAAAAATTCAAACCTCAAATCTTTATCTCTTACCTTTTTTGAGATAAGATTTTTTTTAAATTCCATTAAAATCAAAATTTTCCCTAATAGTTTTAGGTCATAACGGACCAAACATTATTTTTTTCTAGACAAAACAAGATGTGAGAATTCCAAAAATTCAAACCTCAAGTCTTTATCTCTTACCTTTTTTGAGATAAGATTTTTTTAAAATTCCATTAAAATCAAAATTTTCAATAGTTTTAGGTCATTACGGACCAAACATTAATTTTTTCTAGACAAAACAAGGTGTGAGAATTCCAAAAATTCAAACCTCGTCTCTATTTCTTACCTTTTATGAGATATGAATTTTTGAAAATTCCAAAAAAAATCAAAATTTTCCCTAATTGTTTTAGGTCATAATGGACCAAACATTATTTTTTTCTAGACAAAACAAGATGTGAGAATTCCAAAAATTCAAACCTCAAGTCTTTATCTCTTACCTTTTTTGAGATAAGATTTTTTTTAAATTCCATTAAAATCAAAATTTTCCCTAATAGTTTTAGGTCATTACGGACCAAACATTAATTTTTTCTAGACAAAACAAGGTGTGAGAATTCCAAAAATTCAAACCTCGTCTCTATTTCTTACCTTTTATGAGATATGAATTTTTGAAAATTCCAAAAAAAATCAAAATTTTCCCTAATTGTTTTAGGTCATAATGGACCAAACATTATTTTTTTCTAGACAAAACAAGATGTGAGAATTCCAAAAATTCAAACCTCAAGTCTTTATCTCTTACCTTTTTTGAGATAAGATTTTTTTTAAATTCCATTAAAATCAAAATTTTCCCTAATAGTTTTAGGTCATTACGGACCCAACATTAATTTTTTCTAGACAAAACAAGGTGTGAGAATTCCAAAAATTCAAACCTCAATTCTCTATTTCTTACCTTTTATGAGATATGAATTTTTTTAAATTCCAAAAAAAATCAAAATTTTCCCTAATAATTTTAGGTCATTACGGACCAAACATTATATTTTTCTAGACAAAACAAAGTGTGAGAATTCCAAAAATTCAAACCTCAAGTCTTTATCTCTTACCTTTTTTGAGATAAGATTTTTTTTAAATTCCATTAAAATCAAAATTTTTCCTAATAGTTTTAGGTCATTAAGGACCAAACATTAATTTTTTCTAGACAAAACAAGGTGTGACTATTCCAAAAATTCAAATCTCAAGTCTCTATTTCTTACCTTTTTTGAGATATGAATTTTTAAAATTACAAAAAGTTTCAAAATCTCCGTAATAGTTTTAGGTCATTACGGACCAAACATTAATTTTTTCTAGACAAAACAAGGTGTAAGAATTCAAAAAATTCAAACCTCAAGTCTCTACCTCTTACCATTTTTGAGATATGAATTTTTGAAATTTACAAAATAAAATCAAAATTTTACCAATTAGTTTTAGGTCATTACGGACCAAATATTACAGAAAAAACATCGTAAAACTAAATTTTTTAAAGATTTAAACCTTAGGTCTCTATTTCTTACCATTTTTGAGGTATAGTTTTTGATTTAATACCCAAATTTCCAAAAATAACTACACTTTCACGAGACCCAATTTATTCAATGTTAAAATACGTACAAAAAATAACTTAGAATTTATATGAAAGACATTTAATGTTATCTGGATGTTTTATTAACCACAAATGAATTAGTATGGGATTAAAAAAATAATTAATCCTCTTAAATAAGTTGATAAGGAAATTTTATTTTTATATCATTAGCAGGAATTACGTAAACATTTATGCGACGAAACATCTGAAAAAATATATAAACTGTGATTTTCATAGTTTACAGGATTTCGTAGGCAGGCAGATATTAAAAATATTTGAGAAGATTACATTCAAAATATGATTTATCACAGTAATACAGTTTTGAAATTATTGTAGAAAACATTACAAACCAATTTGCAACAAGTTTGGAACCTTATTTTACGACCTACTTATTTTTAAGGTCCCAAACAATTAATTAAAATATGTTATTAAAATTTTAAAGCACTAAATTACGAAAAATCGATATTTAAATTTGACAAAAATCACGTTTTGCATGAACTAAGTGGACAAATAATGGTTTAAATTGACAAAATAAGGATTAAATTTGATTTGAATGTTTATTATAATGTTTATATGTTTATGTTTGTTAATATGGATCTTACTAGCATTAGCTAAATAAATAATAAATAAAATAATGTAAACCTATGTTTGTTAATAATAATAATAGTTTATTTATTTAGCTAATGCTAGTAAGATCCATATTAACAAACATAAACATGAATATCCATATTAACAAACATAAATAATAAATAAAATAATGTAAACCTATGTTTGTTAATAATAATAATAGTTTATTTTTTAAATATTATTATGTATTTATCATTTTTGTAAATATGGAAATGGCAACTTTAATTTTCCAAATAATCATATCTCAAAAACGGCAAGAGATAGAGACCTGCGGTTTGAATTTTTGAAATCCTCAGACTTTTAAATAGTTTAGAAAAAAATTGAAGATTTAGTGGCTAGCACACAACTTTATTAATAGGCCATCAAATAAAATTGTCGAATAGTACCAAAAATTGAAAATTAAAAAATTTATGTGAAGTGTGAATTTTCACACATTTCAGGGTTTCGCAGGTTTTAGTAAGTGAATAATGATTATTTGGGTTAAAATATTTTATTAATTTTAATTCGACTGGCTAATACCATTATTTAGGTTTCTAAATATGTGCAGTATTTTTTCTTTTTTTTTTTATATAGCAAAGTTCATTAAGATTTTGAAAATTGCATAACCCCGCCCAGCCTGTCTCAATTTTTTATACTTACATGAAACGTTTCCATGGTCATGATAAATAATATCTCTGTTAGAAAATATAAGGCTTAATTAAATTTCTACTTTGCTGCTAGAATGTATTTTATACAAGTACTTTATGATGGCGGTCGGTCCTGTGGTGGCCACAGATGATTTTTTATTAATGGGCTGGTAACATTTTTTCCACACAAAAATTTTAGGGCCAGTCCGCCCCTGGAGAAAGTCATCGAACAGAACGGCACATACTACATTGATTAAATGTATCTTTTAGTAAATAAAATGTTTCTTCAATTTGTGTCAAAAAAACGGAACGACTTTTGCATCAACCCAATACAAGTAGATCAATAGGAATTGCTCATATTGCAATAGGGTTGTACATCGAAGGCAAAACATCGGCGCTTACTATCGATGTTGAAAAAACATCGATGTTTTATTAATATTAAAAAAAGCTATTTATTTATATTATATAGGTTTTATTTAATAATGTAAAGATAAAATACGAAAAAAGTAACATATAATACACAAAAAGCATTTATTAGATTTTGAAATAGAAATATTTCTATTTAATAGTAATTAATTTCACATTAACATTATTATACCCAATATAAGAATCCTAATTTGTACCTACAGTCTATTCCAAATGATTAGGCGGAACTAACCGCAATTTTCATTTTTGTAATTTGTCATTAGATATTTTTTTATATATTGAAGTTGACTTTTCCTGAACAAAATGATCAAAAGCTTCAATCAATCGGTAAAAGTAACTAGAATTGAAAATCTAGTTCCGCGTAAACCAAAGGAACAGACCTTACTATTTTTACATTTCTAAAATGAAAAATTGGACTTTATTACAATACTAATACAGTAATCTTAATGTTAATTTTATATTATTTAACATAAAAATAACACTGTCATACACAATTATTTTTATACTTTTTTAAGTTGAAATAAAGTCTGTTCCTTTGGTTTAGGCGGAACTAAATTTTCAATTCTAGTTACTTTTACCGATTAATTGAAGCTTTTGATCATTTTGTTCAGGAAAAGCCAACTTCAATATATAAAAAATAGCTAATGACAACTTACAGAAATCCAGGGATTGGAGGAATAACAACTGGGAAAGTGTCAACAAGACTCAAAAAGAAAAAGTGTGTTGGCGTCGTTGGTCGTTCGCATTGTTTGCAAAAATTAGAATTTTCTTCTTATTTTTTCGTATTCCGCTAACTGCTAAGAAAATAAGAACTAACACTATTAGTATTAATATATCACAATAGACGCTTATATTTTATGTACTAATTTTAATAAAAATTAAATTTTTAAGATTCCAGTGCCTCTAGCGGTAGTTTCTGAATTTCAAAGTTTAAACATCGACATCGGTAGTAGACATCGATGTTTTATCGATACTATCGCCAGCTGACCATCGATGGTAAAAACATCGATGTTTTTAAAACAAACATCGATGTTTTTAAAACAAACATCGATGTTTTTGATACATCGATGTTTTTTTCCCATCCCTATTACTGACACATCTATGTTGACAATATAGTAACTGCCTCCACCTAAAATACTAGACCATGGTATCAAGGAATGGACGCTGGAAATGATCCATAAACAATATTTTACTCAAAATCGAGTTAAAATTTATTCATTAATATAAATACAATATTAAATATATTTACAAGATTTGGAATGTCTAAATTCCTTCTAAATATTTCACAGATTTTTTGCATCTTAAAAATTATTTTTTAAACTAAATCTCACTTATTTAATCATATCTTTAAACTAACATATCTAATTTTAAAAAACTATGAAACTATTCATAGAAACATCATTAAAATTATTGCTAACAATTTCCAGATTCACAAATTTCAACCTATTTAAAGATAAATAATACCAGGTTTAACTGAAATACCTGGACTAGCGTCATAAAACAGTTAGTAATAAAAAATATTTTTGGGTTTTTAACGCTTATTTTTAAATTAGAACTTATCTTGTAAGATCTTCAAAATCAAAGGGGGGTAATTTTGATTTAATTTCTGTTGAAGTCGGTCTGTCATCTGGGTTTTCTGACAACATTTCTTTCAGTAAACAATGCTGAAAGAAAAAAAAAGTACATTAGTTTCTTTGAGGTACGTCTTAAACGGAAGTTGTAACGGGTGTTTTTTTTTAGAGGTATAGAACTTTAAATTGCAATAAAACAACGATGGATTATTCGATTGACATGAATTTTTTTTTATTCGAAAGATAATCTTGTGGCATTACATTAAATCATACCAACAAGACGGCGCAACATGTTACACAGCTCGTGCCACAATCGATTTATTGAAAGACACGTTTGGTGACCGCCTAATTTCACGTTTTGGACCTGTGAATTGGCCTCCAAGATCTTGTGATTTAACACCGCTGGACTACTTTCTGTGGGGCTATGTAAAGTCATTAGTCTATGCGGATAAGCCACAAACGCTTGACCATTTGGAAGACAACATTCGCCGTGTTATTGCCGATATACGGCCACAAATGTTGGAAAAAGTCATCGAAAATTAGACGTCCAGATTGGACTACATCCGAGCCAGCCGTGGCGGTCATATGTCAGAAATCATATTTAAAATGTAATGCCACAAGATTATCTTTCGAATAAAAAAAAATTCATGTCAATCGAATAATCCATCGTTGTTTTATTGCAATTTAAAGTTCTATACCTCTAAAAAAAACACCCATTATAAGCCTGATTCACAATTTATACCTTCTTCTGAACCAGGCTGTATATTATTTGCCCTCTAATGGTACGTACAGGATATTCCAAACGTTTAGGCGGAACTAAATGGGAATTTCGTTCTTTTAGGTTATCACGAGAACCTTGCTTGAGTTATTTTATGTTTAACGTTGGTATGTGAAAATTTTTAATTCCAGCGGTGAAATCATAGAAACGAATGACATTTATTAAAAATTTGAATACATTTTCACATATTTTGAAGACAAAAAATATAAATAAATGGGAAATTTTTATTAAAAATGACAAACAATTAGAATGCAATGAAAAGGACATTTTATAATGACAATCAATTTAATCTAGAATTTGCAATGTGAGTATGAATTTAGGAAAAAATTGCACTTCAATCATTTTACTTCTAACCCCCTCATTTGCAGTGTGAGTATGATTTACAAAGCTTAAACAAAATGACCAAAAGTCCGAATTAATAGATAAAAATTACTAGATTTCAAAATCTAATTCCGCCTAAACGTTTGGAATAGCCTATACCAGTGTTTCTCAACAGATGGTCCGCAGAAAAATTTTAGTGGTCCGCGAAAATTTTTGTATGTATTTTTTTCAGTTTATTTGTTATTTTTTATGCAATTTTTTATGTAAATTTATATTTTTTTGATTTTCTACAAATAAAATAAATGTATTTAGTTAGCAAATTAAATATATTTGTATTCTTGCAAAAAATGCATCAATTATTATTAGTGGTCCGCGTTAGAAAATTACATATTTTACTGGTCCACGGTGCGTTTTTGGTTGAGAATCTGAGAACGGTTAATGCTGAATGGTAGACAAAAATTTCTTTGCCAGAAGTCATCGACAAAATCAGGAAAAACAACCAAAAACGTCGCGTCATTCTCCATCATGACAATGCAAGCTCCCACACAGCACGTCAAACAATTGCTTATTTGAACGAGAAAAACATCGAATTAATATCTTATTGCCCGAATGCACCTGATTTATCCCCTAACGAGTTTTTTGTTCCCCAATGTCAAACAAAAAATGCGTGGACAGCGATTTTCATCACCTCAAGAAGCTGTTAAAGCCTTCAAAAACCATGTTTTTGAGATACCAAATTCAGAGTGGAAAAAATGTTTCGAGAATTGGTTTGAACGCATGCAAAAGTATATAAATCTTAAAGGCGAATATTTTAAAAAGCAATAATAGACCGGGAGCTCATGACATTTTTGGTCTCCGATTTCATACAGCATGCCTTTTGGAGGAGAGAATATTTACCCTGTGACAACAAAAAAGGGATGGTACTAAACCCCTGCACGCTTTCCGGTCATAGGGAAAATTGCATTTCCACTTAAACACAAAATTTTTGTGCTTTTCTCTGATTTAATATTGCTTGCCCTTTTGTCAAAAGAAAGTTATAACAAATTTAAAGTCTTTTAAATATATGCATGCGATTCGGAGGGTCCCAAAGGGCTCAAACGGTCATGTGATCTTGTAATAAAAAATATGATTTTCCGCGTTTTCATACAGCATGCCTATAATTAAAAGACTTTAAATTTGTTATAACTTTCTTTTGACAAAAGGGCAAGCAATATTAAATCAGAGAAAAGCACAAAAATTTTGTGTTTAAGTGGAAATGCAATTTTCCCTATGACCGGAAAGCGTGCAGGGGTTTAGTACCATCCCTTTTTTGTTGTCACAGGGTAAATATTCTCTTCTCCAAAAGGCATGCTGTATGAAATCGGAGACCAAAAACTGTCATGAGCTCCCGGTCTATTATATTTTTTCACAACTTCTATCGACATTATAACAAAAATTCAACATTATAATATACATTATAAGTTCAAACTGTACTGCAGTATTTAGTACAATAATTTGGCCACCAATTAGCGCATTCGAGCGTGTCACTCAATTATAAAAACTTAATTATCTTACCTCCTGTTCAAAATTTTCACAAAAATCCTTCGGAAATTTATTATTCCTTAAATCAAGCAAAGTCTTATTCCTTTCCATCGTAGTTCCAAAAGGTACCAACATTTCGAAAAAAATAACTCCTAAACTATAAATATCAACCTTAAAATTATAACTTAGTCCTTTAAGCTGTTCCGGACTCATATAAAGTTGTGTACCAACAGCTTTCGTATGTTTCCCTTTTTTATCAAATTCACTAAGCTCATCCGAAGAATATACTTCAGTGCATTCTTCACTTTCAGTAACAAGTCCAAAATCACCAATTTTAATTTGACCATCTTTGGAAAAAAATATGTTGCTTGGTTTTAAATCACGATGGATTAGGCCATTTGTGTGGACATACTCTACGGCCGATACTATTTGATCGAACATGTTGAGTATGTAGTTGATATTTCGATTTGAATTTTCTTTTAGCCAGTCTCGTAGGCTTTCTTTTTTACATAATTGCATTTGGATGTAAAGAAATACTGTACTGTTTACTTCTGGTAAGGTTATATCGGATTTTGAGTTTTTGAGGAGGTCGAAACTTTGTGTTGATTCTGAAAAATAAAAGGTGTTAATAACGACTCGTAGAGACTTGTATAAGGAGGTACTGAAGTCAGAAGCGTGGCAGGCTTACAAAATAATCATTTAACTACTTAAAACACATTTTTTAAAAAAATCCAAGCCCCATGCATGCGCGTTTGCTCGTTGCATTTCATGAAAAGTTTTTTTTTACGTCCAAGAAAATACTGAACTCACCCAAAATTTGCCTATATCATCAGTTGATATATTAAAAGACCCGTCCACTTTTTCAGGCAGAGATTTTTATTTTTTACTAATATATTTACCATATTTTTGTTGTTATTATATTGACAGACAGTCAAAAAGAATTAAAAATTCAATGAAAAACTAAAAATTTCTTTGAAATTTCTTGGTGTAAAGTAAATAATAAGTGAGATATTTCAAAAAATTCGATTTAGGGTACCCCGGTAACAAATTAAAAAATCAGCTGTGGCCACCACAAGACCAACCGCCATCACAAAGTACTTGTATAAAATACATTCTAGCAGCAGATTACGTTGACAATTGCATGTGTATTTATAATTTACGATAACGTACCTGCATTTATACAAAAAAAAAAGTCTCAAATAAAAGTTTTTAGTTATTGCTTTTATAGCAACTTTTGTTTAATATTGTTTTTCGAAATATTTCTCTGTTGTGTAATATTCGCAAAAATCTTAAAACCGACACGAGTAAACTCCCATTTCTAGTTAATCGATTTTTACCAAAAGTTGATCAACTCCATTGATGTCAAAAGCTTAAATATGAAGTTTCATAAAAATCCTTTTGGTCGAATTTGCTCTGCACGTGTACACGGACGGACGGACAGACAGACAGGTCTGTCTGTCTGTCTGTCCGTCCGCATGCATGCGCGTTTGCTCGTTGCATTTCATGAAAAGTTTTTTTTTACGTCCAAAAAAATACTGAACTCACCCAAAATTTGCCTATATCATCAGTTGATATATTAAAAGACCCTTCCACTTTTTCAGGCAGAGATTTTTATTTTTTACTAATATATTTACCATATTTTTGTTGTTATTATATTGACAGACAGTCAAAAAGAATTAAAAATTCAATGAAAAACTAAAAATTTCCTTGAAATTTCTTGGTGTAAAGTAAATATTAGACAGACAGACAGACCGACAGACATCATGCTAAAAATAGTCAAAACGTTATGTAGGGACGTCAATTCGTGGAGATCCATCGAAATCTCGAAATGTCAAAATCAGTATGTCACAATACCTCCCTTATACAGGATGTTCGTTTGAAACAGGGCACCCCGAAAATCTCCTTTATTTGTAAAGATACAAAAAATCTTCAGAACAAAAGTTAAACTAGACAAAAAGGCCCATCTAAAGGTTACTATAAGAATTCTGAGGCACTTCCGGTTTCACCGGAAATGATGTCAACTTTTGATCTAGCATAGGGAATCGATAATTTTATATTTTTTTCCTAAAAGTACATTAAATTAGCTTTACAATGACACCAAAAAGTCATATTGTTATGTTAACCATTTCAAAATGGCGACCATTTATTTACAAAATAATAATCAACATAAGTTTTACAAAGTTGAACGTAGCAAGCTTTGAAAACAATTTTCATTTTAAAGTCAATAATAAGGGATATAAGTGTTTTTTAGAAAAGTTTAAACCTCGAAACACCCCTCAGAATTAAAATTTTGCGATGCCATATATCCTATGTTCAAATCCTGATTCTACTCCATCATCATACTAAACTACAATAATTATGATAAAAATGTTAATACAGGTGTAATTTATTTATTGTAGGATGCAGTCAGATATCCATGTGTTTCATAATAATTCAAAATGTGCGGCTGCGCAGACACTTGAAATTTGATAACTTACTGACGCCAACTTAAAAATAAAAGTATCATAGCAGATGGCAGCACCAGCGATTTAAACATGTAGTGTGAATGCAAACCGATCTTAAACATCAGTGGACTTTAAGTTCGCCTACCTTAAAGTTCTAATGTGAAAAGGGTATAAATCACTTACCATCTATAACTGAATCACTATCAAATCCATTAATTTTAGCAATTTGACTACTTTTTGACTTCTCACTAATGACACTGTTTTCCTTGCTTTCACCAGCAAAAACAATAAAAGAGTCACTGTCTCCATTTGACTTAGGATTTAAGTCAGATTCACTGTACAGTTTTGACTGACTAGGATCGGTTTGAATGCTTGAATTATGAGCTATATTTATGACAACTGAAGAATTTGGACGCTTATACGGCGCAGTAGTTTGTGATGTATAGTCATAACCATCACTAGAAAAATAGTATCTAAAAAATACACAAATAATAGAGCATATTAGTAAATACGTCACAATATGGGCTTTCGTCCTGCCACCCTGCAGTTCGTTTCCTTTTATTTGAAGTGAGCATGTTGTATTTTTTTTTTAAATTGTATTTAAAAAGTATAAATTAAGTTTTCAAAGTAAGAAAATGTTTCACATCAAATCTACAAGTCAATATTTATTTATTAAAATTCTTATTTTATACATTATATCATTATTTTTGCAGAATATTATTTTGCAGGTTAATTTTGAAAAATTTACGTTAATCGTTATTATGGCAAGTAACATAGTAATAAGTCTGTCTGCCATTTCTAAATGATTTGAAGGAACAATATGTTCTTATTTTATCAATTATTGTTTTTCATTTTCATCTTTCAGAAAACGAAAAAATTTGCAATTATGAATGTTGCTGCAATGGTTGCAATATGGAGCAAAACAATGCACTATTATGCATTTTGGAACAAAATATTACTTAGTTTTAATTAAATAAATATTAAAGATATTTCGATTTTCATATTATTTAAAAACGTAACTTATAAATATATAGGTATATTCGAATCCTTGTTTATATGTTTATAAAAAAAAAATCTATAATATAAAGCAGCGTTTCTCAACCGGGGGGCCGGGAAGTCATACAAGATCGAAACATAAAAACATGATAGAAATGCTCTCAAACTTGCAAGATATAAAATTTGGTCCATATTTATAAATATCTTCCATTTATTTTCATAAAAATATACCTTTCACAAAATAAATAAATATTTTATTTAGGCCCGGTCTTTCCACCTTCAGATAAATCTGACAGATAAGGTTATTTGTAACTTCATCTGCTGAGTAAATGTCATCCCTTCTTTCTATACAAATGTATCTATCGGATAGTTATCTAACGGATAATGAGACTGACGTATTGGATTCACTGACTGGTATTGACATTTATTCAGCAGATGAAGTTACAAATAACCTTATCTGTCAGATAGTTACCTGGGACTTTAACTGAAGGTGGAAAGACCGGGTCTTATTTTTATATATAATATACTTATTTTGACAACAAATTTAAACTACAAGCTATTCCAAACGTTTAAGCGGAGCTAAATGGAATTTTAATTTTCTTAAGTTGTCACTAACTAACTTTATAATAAGTAAAGTGGACTTTTGCTGAACAAAATGATCAAAAGCTACATTCAATCGATAAAAATAACTAGATTTAAAAATATAGTTCCGCTTAAACCAAAGAAACAGACTATAAGTAAACTATATCAAGGTCAAATAAAGTGTATGTGTCGGTTTATGCGTTTCTATGACAATGGTTCGCGCTGGAGGTACTTAAAGAACTTTCAAGCTGTATTTTCAAGTACGACTTGAAAGTGCAATATTTTTTATCATATTTTTTTGTTATACTCCGAGCTACAGATAAGTCAAGAGTAAGGATGGGAAAGTGTATAAATCAAAATTCAGATATACTTTGAACACTTGTAAATAAAAATACTTAACTTTCAAGTCGTTATAGGGAATATAAAAATATCACAATTTTTTCTCAACCGTAAAAGATATTTTAAAAAAATTAAATAAAAGTTGTTTCTGTTTAAAAATTAAATAAAAGCTCTATTTAAAGACATCCAATATGACATACGTTCCCATTTAAAAAATCGAAATTGTCCTTGATATCCTGTACTTCCGGTTTATTTCGGAATATTTCAATACTACCATTCAATTTATGGATACATTTTTTTTTCTCAACTTGTTCACAGGTCGCCTTTTCGATAAAAATGATGTTCTCTCTATCTTGATACGCCATACATATAGGGGGGCCGCAGACAATATTTACATAATTTAGGGGGGTCCTATGCCAGAAAAGGTTGGGAAACACTGATATAAAGTATCTATTACTGTATATATAACTGTATATATTAATGTATACGTATCAAAGATATGTATTTTGCTCCAAAATTGAAAGTAATCATAAAATTAAGGTAACAAAAGTAATGACACATATATTTTAAATCAGCAAAAAAATTCTGAAGGAAACCGTCGTCAGATGGCAGCACCGTATGTGACGTCACACTAATATGGTCTATTGTTAATATTAACAATCTGTAAATTATAGTTGTAATTTTACGGGTTTATCCCGTTTACAACTCTGTTATATAAATAAAAAATAAATAAAGAAAATATAACAACAAAAATGGGAAAACTTTTAGTTTTTGTTGATAAGTGATGAGTAAAAAACTTACTTATTCCATTCTTTATTGAAGTTCGTAATCCACTCGACAGGTGGCGTTTCTAACCAAGCATTAAAATATCTTACAATATGCTTATGCTCCATTTTGGCCAAAGTTTTGACTTCACGCATAACTCTTTCTCTGGAATCTTTCCTAAAAATAATAATAATAATGATGATGCAGATTGAATTCAGTTAAACGACGCGCTTAACATTGCCAGATATCAGGTCTAAAATTTTCGAAAACGTCCCATTGTGCTGAATCGCATTTTTAGGGTTTTGTAGGTATGACCACCAAAAAACCCTTATAACGTCACTCATATGTCTGTCTGTCTGTACGGTAGAAATTGTAGCCAAACGACTGAACATAGAAAGTTGAAATATGGCATACTTATACAACTTTTTGACCCACATATAGGAAGAAAACTATAGAGAGTTCAAAAAAATTGATGTGAAGTGTGAATTTTCACACATTTCAGGGTTTTGCAGGTATTTAGTAAGTGAATGATGATTATTTGGGATGCCAAAACAAATTTTATATTAAAATACTTTTTTTTGTTAATTTTAATTCGAACGCCTAATACCATTATTTAGGTTTCTAAATATGTGCAGTATTTTTTGTTATATAGCAAGGTTCATTAAGAATTTTAAAAATTGCGCCTATGGCTTCCATTGGTTGTTATAAGTTCCGCCCCTCTGATTTCGTGTACATTGAAACAGAATTAAATTATAATTTAAACAATTTCCACTGGCTATTAAATTTACGCTTTTAAATTAAATGCAAAATTTGCCAAAATATAACTAGAACTTTGAAAAAATAATTTAAACAACATAAAAATTAAAAAAAAAAAAATAATATTGTCTTTTCTCGCAGGGTTCGATCCCTTTCGGATCGAGTTACTTGGGTGAAGAGCCAACGTCAAAACCACTACACCAGCATACACGTTCCAGTGTAGCGTGTTACAAAGCTATAACTTGTGTACATTATTAGCCAAAAATCACAAAAAATGCGTTTTTTCCCAAAAACGTAATCTGATCAAAAATTCCTGTTGTACTATTCCGGTTCACACCAATGTACATTACTTAGAATTTTTTCAGATTTTTAGTTTTAACCATTTGGGGTACAGGGTGTGGGACAAAAATTTTTCTGCACAATTTTGGCAAAAATCGCTTCAAAATAATTTATTTTGCAAAAATAAAAATTTGATCGTTAATCCACGTACCAAGGGCTTTCATTTGATACCCTACTCAGAATTATAAAAAAATATTTTTTTTTTCGATGAGCACATATTTAGGTCTATATTTTTAGGGGGATATGTTTTTTAGATGTATTAGTATTTTTCCTATGTGCAGGTCAAAGAGTTGTATAAGCGTGCCAAATTTCAACTCTCTAGGTTTTGCCGTTTGGCTACAATTTTTACCGAACAGACAGACGACAAAATGACGGTATAAGGGTTTTTTGGTCATACCTACAAAACCCTAAAAATACAGCGCGGGATAAATATAAACAAATATGTATTTAATGGAAAAATAAATATTTTTGTCAAATTATGAGTGGGGTATCAAATGAAACCTCTTAATGCTTTTTATGAAATTATCGAACTTACAAATTGGTTTTACCAAGAAAACTATCCAAAAAAATAATAAATAAATCACAAATATAACTTACTTTTTAGGCAAAGTAATCCTTTTCACCGCATAACAACATTCATCAATTTTATTCTTCGCCTCGAAAACAATTCCAAACCCTCCTTTACCCAAACATTGCACCGGCTCAAAATCCGTAACATATCTCGATACAAATTCCTTTTCCGAACTCTCTGAATTGGTTCTGTTAAAACCATCATTCACTGGTACATGTTTCTCGATCACTATATATTCTTTAGCGGGATATTTTTTGAAGTATCTTTGGGTAATGAAAAGATTTACAAAGAAGGCTGTAGTTAAGGCTATTGCCACGACTTCTTTCCACCAATACCAAAGAGATATTATTATAACTTGCATTGGTGTTTCATCTTCTTCTAATATTGTTTCGTTTAGATCTAACGTATTGTTATTTTCACATTTTTCAGATACTGGTTCGGAAGGATATAAAAAAAATCCATTACCTGGAAAATAATTAATATTTTTTAAACTATTATAACACACAAAAGTTTCATTTCGTGTGAAATAATTTCGGAATCGAACAGAGGTAACATAGTTTTTATATCATGAATCGATAATGCTCCAAATGACAGTAAGTTGCCTTTTGTTTTAGAGCTTAGACAGTTTCCTTATACGAGGGATACCTTTTATGTTTTTACAAACGACCACTAGATGGCAATATTGAAATGTGTCATGACTAAATTCGTAAAATTTAACATTTGTTATTGTGAAATCAGTGACATCTTATAAATTTACCGGGTAGTTTGATGACAGTGAGCGTTAAAAAAACCAAGTTTGTGAAAAAATGGATATTACTCGTGAAGGTTTTCATTGGATGATTTTTTACGATTTTAGTAAAGGCCTAACTCAACAACAATGCATAGATTCGCTTCGTTCAACTTTTGGTAATGAAGCACCATCAGAAAAGACTGTTTACAATTGGTTTGCAAAATTTCGTCGTGGTCGTGCGTCCGTCAGTGGTGAATCTCGTGAAGATCGACCAAAATCGGTTGTGATTCAAAAAAACATCGATGCTTTGCACAAAATGATTGAAGATCGGCATGTGACTTACCGTGAGATAGAGGCATCCTTTGGCATATCACAGACTGCAACACATTAGATTTTGCATGAACATTTAGCTGTGAAAAAGATTTGTTCCAGATGGATTCCGCATAATTTGACCGAAGCTTAAAAAAAGGCTCGTGTTGATTGGTGTAAGGGAATGCTAAAAAAATTCAACCTAGGCACTGCAAAATCCGTATACAACATCGTTACAGGTGACGAAACTTAGATTTATTCGTATGAACCGGAAACTAAGCAACAATCCACTGTTTGGATCGTCCAAGATGAACCGAAACCCACAAAAGTTGTTCATTCACGAAGCACTTCCAAGAAAATGAATGCTTGTTTCTTCGGTTGTATTGGACATGTTGCAACTATTCCTTTAGAGCAGGGGTTCTTAACCTGGGGTCAATTTTAGGGGGTCCATGGTAATTTTCTGTCCGTGGTAACGGTTGCTGTTTTCCAATTAAAATTAAACTAATACTGATTTATATACTACATGTACTTATAATAATATATTTTTTTCAATAAAAATTATCTTTTGTTTATGTTATGTATTAATTCTAATTTATCTATCTAACAATGTTATTCTAAGAAGGGGGTCCGTGACCTTTATTTTTCTGTCAAAGGGGTCCATGGAACAAAAAAGGTTAAGAACCCCTGCTTTAGAGGATCGGAAAATAGTTAATGCTGAATGATATACAACAATTTATTTGCCAAGTCGTCGACAAAATCAGGAAAAACAACCAAAAACGTCTCATCATTCTTCATCATGACAATGCAAACTCCCATACAGCACGTCAAACAATTGATTATTTGAAGGAGAAAAACATCGAATTAATGTCTCTTTGCCCGTATTCACCTGATTTATCCCCGAACGACTATTTTTTGTTCCCTAATGTCAAACAAAAAATGCGTGGACATGCGATTCGGAGGGTCCCAAAGGGCTCAAACGGTCATGTGATCTTGTAATAAAAAAATATGATTTTCCGCGTTTTCATACAGCATGCCTATAATTAAAAGACTTTAAATTTGTTATAACTTTCTTTTGACAAAAGGGCAAGCAATATTAAATCAGAGAAAAACACAAAAATTTTGTGTTTAAGTGGAAATGCAATTTTCCCTATGACCGGAAAGCGTGCAGGGGTTTAGTACCATCCCTTTTTTGTTGTCACAGGGTAAATATTCTCTCCTCCAAAAGGCATGCTGTATGAAATCGGAGACCAAAAATGTCATGAGCTCCCGGTCTATAAAGGCGAATATTTTAAAAAGCAACAAAACAGTTTGTTATAAAAAAAAATCTTTTTGTAAAAACTTAAAAGGTAGCCCTCGTACGTCATGGTACAAACAGCTAGGGATAAAAGTTACTAACACGGCAATGCGCTAAATTAAAACCAGCCCGAGGATGCCAAATATAACAACAGAGTAATGGCATGTTAGTTAAATTACATTATAACATTGGCAATTAAATTAATTTAATGTGACGTAATTTCATAGTTATCTTGAACAGACCTTATATGCGCGTCTTTTATTGATTATTCACGTCTTTCTCTTTATAAAAAAAATCCGACTACATAAATGTATGACAGAATCTTACCATTTATATATTCGGAGGCGTACAATACTGAAAGTGCAGTTACAGAATTTTCAGTTGGATCTTTTTCTTCAGAAATAGTTTTTTCGGAATCAATCAAAGTTAAAGCTCCACTTGAGGCTGGAAATGGTTTCCATGGAATTTGAGAAATGCTTCTAATTTCTGTTAAATCACCAACATTATCTTTTTTAGAATAACTCAAATAACGTTGCATTAAGTCTGATTCTTGGACATATAACTAAAAATAAATAAATAAATCAATATAAAAACGGTAAAAGAATAATACTATTTAAGGGGAGGTTAAACACTACAGTTCTCACAAGTTTCTTACACATAACTAACAATCTGATAAAATTAGTAACAATTAGTAGTGTGCCGGAGCTCCATATTCGTATCCGTATCCGTAAAAAATAAACATCCGTATCCGGGTTCGTATCCGTTTCTCCAAAGCGGATCTTAACCCATTAATGGACAATGGTTCGTATACGCAACCTTTTAGAAATAATTTTTTAAGTAAAGCAATTGTTTTATTTTTATTACATAATTATTTTACAAGCATTACTAGGATACAATAGCTTCGTGAATATTTTATTTCGCAGTTTACTTAAAGAGTATATTTTCTTAAATATTTTGAAATTGGTCAATTTTTGCAGATTTTACTGATTTATAAAAGCAGGCATTTTCTATACACTTGTTGGTAAAATAAAATATATATATATATAGTCAAACCGTATGAGAACATTGTTATAAATTATTCTATTTTTAAAAAAGATAAATTTTATCTGTCATGTTGCTGTGTACATCATTCAAATTTATGGGGTGCGTATACGCACCTTTGGCCAAATCAGTGAAATGTACAGGCGTGATTCATCATCGACAAGTCTCATCTTGTCTTAGCCATCTAACCTATTGTTCATTTCCACTATGTTGTGTCCTTTCATAGTTCAGTATATGTATTTACAGAATAAGTATAATGCAAATAGAAATTAGTTGTACAGTTGTCAAATGATAGTAAAATTTCTTAATTGGTCACGACTAGCAGTTGCTCTTTTGAAGTATCAGAGTAATGCAGATACTGATAGAGAAGCAACAAATTCAAACTATGGGCGTCCTTCAAAAAACAGTTTATCAGATGTCATCAGATTTGATAATATTGGTCATCTGATAAGAGGAATGAAACGAATGTAAAAAAAAAAAAAATGCAGTTTGTGTAAGAGCAATCCATTTATTTATGTGTAAAATGTAAAGTACATCTGTGCCCAAAGTGTTTTGAAATGTTTCATTCCAAATTAGTTCATATTTCATTCATAAAAAAAAAAAAAAAAATGCTTATTACATGTTTACTTATATTTGATATTGTTATTAGCTAAGGGTGCTTATACGCATCCTTATATTCCTATCAAGTTAAACATATATATATATATATTTTAAATGCAATAATTGTAACAACTTAAGTTGATGTATTTTAATTAATTTGCATTAAAATTTTTGTGAAAAATATTCTTTCTTAATAGCTTTGGCCATTAATGGGTTAAACGAATCTTATATTGATACATTTGAATTAGTTATAAAATATGCTTGCGTCTAAAAATGCTCAAGGAGGAGTAAATTTTACTCTGACGTTTAAATTCATATTTAGTCGAGCATCACATTACTTACCGGTGGTTTTAGAACAGTTTAGTACAGTGTTTCTCAACCGAAAACATACCACGGACCAGTAAAATATTTAATTTTTTACCGCGGATCACAAAAAATAAATGTACTATTAAACAAATCTATTGTATATCTAGACACTACATCTATATAATATCTCAGTAATAAAAAATTGATGTGAAGTGTGAAATTTCACACATTTCAGGGTTTCGGAGGTATTTAGTAACTGAATGATGATTATTTGAGATGAAACAAATTTTATGTCAAAATATTTTTTTTTATGAATTTTAATTTGAATGCCTAATACCATTATTTAAGTTTATAAATATGTGCAGTATTTTTTTTATATAGCAAGGTTCATTAAGATTTTGAAAATTGCGCCTATGGCTTCCATTGGTTGCTTAAATCATAAGCCCCGCTCTCTGATTTCGTATACATTCAAATATAGGATTAAATTATAATTTCAACACTTCCCACTGGTTATTAAATTTACGCTTTTAAAAATTAAATGCAACATTTACCAAAATATAACTAAAATTTTGACAAAATAATTTAAACAAAATAAAAACGCAAAAAAAAAAAACAGAAAAAATAAAAATTGACGGGATTCGAACAGTAGCTTGCAACTTACGAAGCGATAACGTTACCACTGGACTATGGATGTTCACTCGTTTACTATGTTAAATAGCGGATTACATATTTTACATATTTTAGTTAAAAACACAAAAAATGCATTATTTATGCGATATTTTCCAAAAACATAATCTGATCAAAAATTCCTGTTGTACTATTCCGGTTCACACTAATGTACATTACTTAGAATTTTTTCAGATTTTTAGTTTAAACCATCTGGGCTACAGGGTGTGGGACAAAATATTTTTTGCACAATTTCGGCAAAAATTGTGCAAAACGTTAAACAAGACGTTAAAAACATTTTTTAACGTCTCTTCACATATTCAAAGTGCCTTCCATTTTGATTTAAACACTTTCGCATCTTTAGTCTTGAGCTATCTATAGCTCGGAGCATAATAAAAATAAAAATAATTAAAAACATTTCACTTTCAAGTATGACTTGAAAGTGAATTATTTTTTATTATTATCACTCTCTTATCACGCTTACAAATTAGTTTAAAATATAATATGTGTTCTTACTTGTTTGTTATGCATTCCAACATAGATGGCAGGCGCAATATTGTTAATATTCATCACTCCCCAAGAATATTGCGCATTTGAAAATAAATTAACTGATTTCAAGCTATTTCCATCCCATGTCCAAATATTTACAATCGGAGTATCAAACTGCAAAAATAAGACTAATAAAATATAAAAAATCATGTGACGTGTATATGTACATACCTTTTGTGTCCATAATATATTCTGACCATCTCCGATAGAATAAATAACACCTTCCGAAACAACTGGTTTTAAATTAAACATAATTTTTTTATGTCCATCTGATCTGCAGCTTATCTGTGGTAATTTTAAATGTAATTGTCCGACACTAAAATTCCATTTTTCAACTCCAAATCTGCTCTCAACTGCTCGAACAATCTGTGTGTTTCTTTCAACAAGAATAAAGTCTTCATAATTATTATTTTTGGTCTTATTTTTACAACCAGTTAAATTGCATTCATATATTAATTTGCCAGAACTTAATGTAACACCATAAGTACGAATTTCTTTGCCACCTAAAATAAAAGATTTAAGAAAAATTTATTTTCATAACTAATCCTATAGATTAGTTCATATTTGATTAAATTGATTTTAAATGATTGTTATTCAGTAGGATTAAGTTGGCGTTAAGTCAAGCCTATCGTTTAAAGAAATACTATTTGATTCGCTTAAAGTAAAACATGTACGAAGCTCTGCAGAATGTATTAACACTGGAGTGGTCACGTTAAGATTGGATAATACTGATTTAACATTCAACTATAACCATGGTGAGCGTTATTTAATCTCAGTATAACTTAATGCCAACAGGAATCCACTGATTATGTTGCTTAAACTTTTTTCAATCATTTTGATCAGTACTACACACTTAAAATTTTTGATTATTTTTTTTAACACTGTATAAAGAAATACTGCATATGAATTTTAATTCATAGTATTACTTAATTAGAAATGTATTAGCGCTTACCAACAATAACTAAGTCATCTGAATACTGAAACGATGTTGATAACAAATTATCTGCAGTCAACGGAATCGGGTCTATTGTATCTCCGTTAAATTTATACAAATTACCAGCTAAAGATGGTATTATCCTCACCCAATGTCCATTATTTGACAACTAAAATTAAACAAACAAACCACATAAGTATAAAACAACTATCGAATAAATATATTTTCAAAATATACCTCCAGCTGATCGATATTCGAAGCCAACATCGGTCCAGGTCCTGTTTCCATATTCCATATCTCATTTCCATTGACATTATCTAACACTGTCAATTTACCATCAAGCGTATTAACAAGAACCAACCTACATAAAATATTATGTAATCTTTGTTTTGTTTACATTTTATTATAATTTACCCTTCGGTATCCTTATTAGCACAGTGGGGAAGTTTTGGAACACTCGCGTAAATAAGTTGTGATATAATTAAACTTAAAAATATTATATACTGAACTAAAATATTCATTTTTATATAAATAAATTTGTAAATGCATGATATACTGTTAAATTATTGTTGTAAAGTTTTGGTTTATTAATCATATTCAAGTTAATAAACACTGTATGACGGGGAACTTGGTGATTCTTCTTTTTGATAAAAGAAACGTATTTGACTAAAGTACGATTTACACTAAACTATTTTTGGGTGCATGACGTTAATTCGAGCTACGTCACTTATGGCCGGTTGCTAAAGTAAGAATTATCCCTAACTCGAGTTAAAATCATTTGTTGTTTTTTTTTTGTTTTCATGGATGTACACATTTAAAAATTAGATTGACGTGCAACGGCTGGTTACACGGATGTACACATTTAAAAATTAGATTGACGTACCACGGTTGGTTACATGGATGTACACATTTAAAAATTTGATTGACGTGCAACGGTTGGTTACACGGATGTACACATTTAAAAATTAGATTGACGTGCCACGGTTGGTTACATGGATGTACACATTTAAAAATTAGATTGACGTGCAGCGGTTGGTTACATGGATGTACTAATTTAAAAATTAGATTGACGTGCAACTGTTGGTTACATGCATGTACACATTTAAAAAATTAGATTGACGTGCAACGGTTGGTTAAATGGATGTACACATTTAAAAATTAGATTGACGTGCAACGGTTGGTTACATGGATGTACTAATTTAAAAATAAGATTGACGTGCAACGGATGGTTACATGGATGTTCTAATTTAAAAATTAGATTGACGTGCAACGGTTGGTTACATGGATGTACACATTTAAAAATAAGATTGACGTGCAACGGATGGTTACATGGATGTTCTAATTTAAAAATTAGATTGACGTGCAACGGTTGGTTACATGGATGTACACATTTAAAAATAAGATTGACGTGCAACGGCTGGTTACATGGATGTACACATTTAAAAATTAGATTGACGTGCAACGGTTGGTTACACGGATGAACACATTTAAAAATTAGATTGACGTGCCACGGTTGGTTACACGGATGTACACATTTAAAAATTAGATTGACGTACCGCGGTTGGTTGCATGGATGTACACACTTAATAATTTGATTGACGTGCCATGGTTGGTTACACGGATGTACCCATTTAAAAATTAAATTGACGTACCACGGTTGGTTACATTGATGTACTAATTTAAAAATTAGATTGACGTGCAACGGTTGGTTACATGGATGTACACATTTAAAAATTAGATTGACGTGCAATGGTTGGTTACACGGATGAACACATTTAAAAATTAGATTGACGTACCACGGTTGGTTGCATGGATGTACACACTTAATAATTTGATTGACGTGCCATGGTTGGTTACACGGATGTACACATTTAAAAATTAGATTGACGTACCACGGTTGGTTACATGGATGTACTAATTTAAAAATTAGATTGACGTGCAACGGTTGGTTACATGGATGTACACATTTAAAAATTAGATTGACGTGCAATGGTTGGTTACATGGATGTACCAATTTAAAAATTAGATTGACGTGCCACGGTTGGTTACAGGGATGTACACGATTAAAATGTGAACATCCGTGTAACCAACCGTGGCACGTCAATCAAATTTTTAAATGTGTTCATCCATTAAACCAGCCCTGGCACGTCAAATTTTTAAATGTGTACATCCATGCAACCAACCGTGGCACGTCGATCTAATTTTTAAATGTGTACATCCATGCAACCAACCGTGGTACGTCAATATAATTTTTAAATGTGTACATCCGTGTAACCAATCATGGCACGTCAATCTAATTTTTATATGTGTACGTCCGTGTAACCACCGTGGCACGTCAATCTAATTTTTAAATGTGTAGGTACATCCGTATAACCAACCGTTGCACGTCAATCAAATTTTTAAATGTGTACATCCATGCAACCAACCGGTGCAAGTCAATCAAATTTTTAAATGTGTACATCCACGCAACCAACCGTGGTACGTCAATATAATTTTTATATGTGTACATCCGTGTAACCAACCGTGGCACGTCAAACTAATTTTTAAATGTGTACATCCCTGTAACCAACCGTTGCACGTCAATCAAATTTTTAAATGTGTACATCCATGCAACCAACCGTGGTACGTCAATCTAATTTTTAAATGTGTACATCTGTGTAACCAACCATGGCACGTCAATCAAATTATTAAGAGTGTACATCCATGCAACCAACCGTGGTACGCAATCTAATTTTTAAATGTGTACATCCCTGTAACCAACCGTTGCACATCAATCAAATTTTTAAATGTGTACATCCATGCAACCAACCGTGGTACGTCAATCTAATTTTTAAATGTGTACATCCGTATAACCAACCGTGGTGCAGCTATGAACTTTTTGTTTTTTGCTAAAATAAGTGATTTATATTTATAATTATGGGTTCAAGGGATAGAAATGCAAGCATAGCTAAAAGGAAAACATATACATATATGTATTTCCTTATATGGATATGTATATATGTACATATGATTCCCTTTATTTCTTATGGAGAAATTCGACTCGCCACTCGACGTAATCGCTACTCGACGCTTTTTCAGAACGAATTAACGTCGAGTGGCGGGGTATTACTGTAGTTAAAAAATCATTGATTTTAATACATAAGAACTATCCGGGCTAATAGCCAAAGTTCCTAGAGCAAAAATATAATAATAAACAATCGTTTTTTTTTATGAATTTTATATTTAAATAATATTTTTTTTTCTAAGATACGAATTGGTAATTGATTCCGAAATCCAGGGGCGGGCAACTGACCCATCTTGCCCCCCCTTGCGGGCGCCTATGGTTGTTATATATTTTTAAGTGTTATTTATAAGTCTAAAACTATTGTTAAAAATTATCGATAATAATAAATTTATTATGTTTGTGTATTTCTTTTTTTTTCTGTAAAATATTTAACCCAAGCAAGGTCCCTGCTCGTGACAACCTAAAAGAACGAAATTCCCATTTAGTTCCGCCTAACCGTTTGGAACAGACTGTACAATATTTTGTTATATATTAAAAGATTATATGCTGGTCGTTATGGCGTAGTGGTCAGCTCATTTGACTGCTAACCATGGGGGTTCGGGTTCGAATCCCGGTGATGGCATGGATGTTTGTATTTGTTGTAAAAATTACTAATGTATCCATAATAAAAATAAAGATATCCTGGTTAATGGCCATCGTAGCTAAGACCAAAAAATATAAAATAGGGATTTGCAGCTAAGCACCCTATCATCTGGTGAGCGTTTCATGAACTTGTGTACATCAGATAACATTTCGTTTTGTGTATTGGTTTTGTATGAAGTTTGTTTTTAAAGTTTTATTATAATCATTGAAAAATGTATATATAATACATATTGTTGTGTACCTATGTGCAATTCATTGAAAAGAAGAAACCCGGAAATATCGTTTCATTTGTTTCCACTAATATCAGACACCGTACGGTTCGAAACAAAATTGGGAAAGCAAGAGGTTAGGAATCGACGCGATGTTTAGATAAACAATTTAAAAATTGGAAAAAAAGTGAGCCCTTATATCAAAGTTTGCTCATTACATTTTAATGATAGTGACTACAAAAAATATTTTCAATTTTGTATTTATTATCGCATATCTTGAAAATTCCTGTTATTGTGTGTGGGTTTGTAATGCACAAGTCTCTAGCCATAATGCATAAATCTTTATGAACTCTCTGTTTTTTTCAGTGACTCCACACAATATTATATGCCCAGCATTGTAGATTTCTACCCCTTGGTAAACAACACGGGAATTATTATTTCCCCCAATATAGTTAAAATAATTGACAATGGAAAACCGCCATAACTTAAAACCAGATCACAAAATGTAGTATTTTAGATGTTTACAAGTAATGTCACTTCACAAAATCAGAAAATCCCAAACAATTATTTATTTTTTGTCGTTTTTTGATACACTTTTCGCTATTATTTACTAGTAAATGTCAAGTGGTATCTGATTTAGAATGGTTTCAAAAAAATCCGCGTGGCGCTACGATCTTAAAATTTTTCCCCTATTGTCAACTGACAATAACTAGAGCGCCTCTAGTGAGATTTTCAGAAACTGACGGTTGTAGGATAGTCGAGTTTGTGACAAGCATGGGAATATGTTCTTAGAAGTGGAAAGACAGTTAAAGACCATTTTAGAGTGTGTTCCCGTGTGTTTCAATAAATATCACATGAAGATACCATTGAACCTGTCAAAAATAGCCTACCAAAGTCAGCCATGATGTGAATGCAGTAGCGCCTCTATCGGTAGTGTCAGATGCCAATACTGCTATAATACTTTTGTGAACATATGTTCTTACAAAAGTGAACTGCTTAGAATATTATAAATGTATTGTCAATATACAACATAAAAAATTAATTTTTCCTGTTAGTTACGTATTACAAAATAAGACAGATAATATAACAATTTTATTTATTTTTTTTAAAATTATTTTCTTATATTTTAAAAGATTATTTATTAATATATTTTTGCAGTGTGATTAATACTTTAGTTTTCATATAACGCCGTTAGAGTGTACTGCTTTCATTTCTTAAATGTCAATCACCTGTCACTTGTGTGTTTAATTTAAAATATTATGCCTAAATCTGACTGGAATACTAGTAGCCCATTATGTTGTTGTGAATATTACGACAAGGACTACCAAAAAAGTCATATTCTAGCATGCTGTTGCAACTGTCCAGACCTAGACGAGGGTTTTGAGAGGTAAATTTTAGGTTAAGAATTTTTATTTAATTTTTAATTAAGTTTTTATAGCATTTTGGAATGTTTTATTTATTAATTAAGATGTTAAACTTGTTGGCGCATGTTTATTATTTGTTTTTGTATTGTATTTATGTATTAATTAATGAATTTTAGTAGACGCGGTGTTTTTTTGCATGAAGAATATTTGTTTTAATTTGGAAGATTGTTCCTATAATAAATTAAATTTAAAATGAATAATAAATTAAATTAATTTAGGATGCATGAAATACTACATTTTAAGCTCAAAATATTATCCACTCATACTAAATCTTAATTAAGTAAAGATTAAAGAAGGGTGTACTAATTTAACAAAATTTAGTCAAATTTTCGGTATTATCAATTATAATTTTATGATACTATAATAGATATAAAGTATCATAAAAAAATAACTTGTCTAGTGTTATAAAATTGTATTATTTGAAATTATTTTAAATTAAATTAGCCATTTTCGAAATAAACAGAGGTCTTTGCCATTTTTGGATGAACTCCTTGTCGATTTTTAGTTCTAATTATGAGGATAAGGAGTAAAAATAGGGATAAATTATCTCTGTTTTATGTTGAGCAATAGTTATTTAACATGTCTATTTGTGTCATTTATTTTATCTTATCTATTACACTGTAAAATGAATTATACCACTATTAAATAAAGTGATAGATTATCTGTTGCCAATGACGGGTATGGAAGTAATCACCGCCGGAAATTTTAGTACCGGTATTTCTATAGTCCGTTCAAAGGTGAGAATGCAGTATTGCTCTTATGGCAAATGGGAGCGGTGTTGCCAAATGTTGTAAAAGTGTCAAATGTGTCAATAGGGGATAGGCATGATTTTTTTTTTATTTTTTATTATATTCCTCTTGTTGCATATAAACATAAAAAACAGTTTTTAATTTTTTTTTGTTGTAATTTGAAGGCTTAAAAAAATCATAAATGTCATACCCCTTCTAACTGACGCATGACACTACTAGCTTACCGGCGTACATATGTAGTCTGTTGTGAACTTATTTGTTTGTATAACTTTTATAGGTTATGTAAAGTTAGAGTGATTTTAATTAAAATAAAGTTTAATTCTATAAAAACAATTTATACATGTTTACCGAATTAAATTTTATATTAAAATAGATAACTTATATTTCAGTATTTCAATTATGCCTCTAACGTTTTGTAACTTCATGTAAACAATGTAGTAAAATTCTGACATCTAAATTACATAAATATTTACATTTTACAGAGTTGCAGCGTTTGTTTACATAAAGTTATAGAATATAAAATAAAAATTACTTTGACACCACGTATTTCTTCAGCACTGTAGCATTCATTATTTTTCATATATTCCATGAGCATAAATGCATCAATGTTGGGAAAATTATCACTCTGAGCCCTAACAAAATCTTTATCTGCCATTTTAATAATAAATGCGTGAAAAATTGTTTAAAAACAAATACAAAACTCTCGAACAATACAATACACACACGTGTAAAGATTATGTTGTAGCTGTATCTGTGATGTGAAACCCCTATCGTTTGACGTCATACTCAGTCGTTTTACTCGGCAACCTTCGCTCCGTGGTCGGCTTATTTCAAATTTACAATATTTTAATTCAAAAATTTGGCTATAATATTAATTAAAATGTAATTTTTGTTTTGTTATGTGACATAACTAACATTAACATATCAAAATAATGTAGTTTTAAGGAAATACAAATTTCATGCGTATCCCCTATTATAATATGAAAAACTCGTATGATTTACAAAAATCAACTTTTATAAAACTCAAAATAACACTCAACAAAAACAAATGACCATTTGTAGAATACTGCGTCTTCACAGATCAGCGCGTTTTAGAGCTGGCAACGTCGACAAGCAAGAAAAGGATAGCGTCATTGTGTAAACCCATTAGAGAGTATGAAAAAGAACTGCTCCATATGTCCTGTACTGCATACTCACCTTTGAACGGACTATATTTTATTTTTATTTCGGCTCCGCGGTAGCTTAAATATTCCTTTTTCTATAATGCCTAGGATACGAGATATTTAAACATATGCATCACAACTGGAGCATTATGAATCCATAACGCCCTCTCATTACGCCCTCAACAAATATTAGTCTCATTTACGGCCGGTACCATATATTTTGATTGCCATAATCTAAAGCAGGGGTTCTTAAACTTATGTAGTCCGAGGACCCCCTCTTGACCAACATTTTTTACCGACCGCCAACATATATAATGGAGGTATTATGATCATACCGATTTTGACATTTCGAGATTTCGATGGATCTCCACGAATTGAGGTCCCTACATAACGTTTTGACTATTTTTAGCATGATGTCTGTCGGTCTATCTGTCTGTCTGTCTGTCTGTCTGTCTGTCTGTCTGTCTGTCTGTCTGTCTGTCTGTCTGTCTGTCCGTCCGTCCGTCTGTATGTGTACACGTGCAGAACAAATTCGGCTAAAAGGATTTTTATGAAACTTCATATTTAAACTTTTCACATCAATGGCACGAGTTGCTCGACTTTTGGTAAAAATCGGTTGACTAGAAATGGGAATTTACTCGTGTCGATTTTAATCTTAAAATTGACTTAAAAACTCCCCTTGCTAGTCAAACGATTTTTACCAAAATTTGATCAACTCGTGCCATAGATGTCAAAAGCTTAAATATGAAGTTTGATAAAAATTCTCTTAGCCGATTTTGCTCTGCACGTGTACACAGACAGACGGACAGACAGACGGACAGACAGACAGACGGACAGAGCAATTTAAAAATTTAATCACCTAAAAATTATAAAATACATTACACTATATATTAATATATACTAAACTATATATAATACAATAAATTATTACTGACAAACAACAAATTAAATTTACCTTAAGGAAAATTAAATTTGGCAGACGTAAAAATTTATATAATATATTCTATATAATAATTGCAATAAACTTAATGTGCTGAATGCAACCCTGTACTGGCAAAATATTATAATCTGTCTCAATTTGTAATACGAAACTAGATCTGGTTACTTTAGTGACTGTTGTGGTGTAAATAGACTTTTGTAGAATCATGTGAACTTGTAAATCTGGCTTTTAAAAGTATGGTTAAGTTTCATCATATTGAGGTTATTACTAAATTGACATGTCAAAATTGTGATTGACATGTCAAATATTTTGAATGTATATACAGTCTGTTTCAAACGCTTAGGCGGTACTAAATGGGAATTTGGTTCTTTTAGGTTGTCACGACAAGGGACCTTGCTTGGGTTATTTCATTTTTTACGTTGGAATGTCAAAATTTAAAATTACAACAATGAAACCATGGAAACGAATGACCTATGTCAAAATTAAATTATTTTTTTATATATTTTAATGACAAAAAAATAAATAAATGGGAAATTTGTATTAAGAATGACACAAAAAATCAAAATATAAAGAAAATGACATTTTAAAATTATATTAACCTTAACCAAAAAATGTTGATTGTAAGTATGATTTACAAAGCTTAAACAAAACGGCCGAAAAGCACGATTTAAACGATGAAAGTAACTAAATTGCAAAATCTAGTTCCGCTTAACCGTTTGGAACAGACTGTATTAATATTTATTTCATCAAACTTTCGATTATTACTCGTATAATAGTAAATAATATTACGATTATCAATGAAATATCGTGATAAAATATAAAAAACAAAAATACATATTATATAATAATAATTTATCATTTTATTCTGCTGCCCTTAAAATCTAATTCTTGTTTTTCAAAATTTAATAACATATTTTAAAAAAATATTCATTTTTTGAATGTAAATCCCAAATTTTTCTCTGCAAATCTTTCCGAAACATGTACAGTCTGTTCCAAACGGTTAAGCGGAACTAAATTTTGCAATCTAGTTACTTTCATCGTTTAAATCGTGCTTTTCGACCGTTTTGTTTAAGCTTTGTAAATCATACTTACAATACCCATTTTTTGGTTAAGGTTAATATCATTTTAAATTGTCATTTTCTTTATATTTTAATTTTTTTTACATTTTTCTTAATACAAATTTCCCATTTATTAATTTTTTTGTCATTAAAATATATAAAAAAATAATTTAATTTTGACATAGGTCATTCGTTTCCATGGTTTCATTGTTGTAATTTTAAATTTTGATATTCCAACATGAAAAATGAAATAACCTGAGCAAGGTCCCTTGTCGTGACAACCTAAAAGAACGAAATTCCCATTTAGTTCCGCCTAAGCGTTTGAAACAGACTGTAGTCTGTGGTTCTATCTGTTTTCTTATTATTACCTCTCCCCATGTTCGTCGGTCTTAAATTTTCTACACCTTCATTTAAAATTTTTCTTACTTCTCCTTCAGAAATCTAAAGAAATTGAATTGGGTAAATTATTTTATATTTTACAACAAAAAGGACACCAAGATTTACTGAAAAAATATCTGCCACAAGGTCTATAATTTCGCTTCTTTTTAATTTTGTTCCATTTTTTTCTAAAAGTTTTCCATAAGCGTTTATATGTGTTTTTTTTGTATATTTATCTAATTGTTGTCTCTTATGCATATTTTCTGATGTTATGTTCTTATTTTGGTTGTATAAAAATACTTATCAATTAAAAAAATAAATTGACATATAATTTAATGTCAAATATGAATTGTCAAATGTTTTGAAAGGTGCCATTTCAGCAGTACCACCCTAAGATGATATTTTAAATACACAACATAAAAAATGAAATTTTCCTCTTAGTTTCGTATTACAAATTGAGACAGATAATACTAAGCATTGATGTACTTTAATAACTGCGCGTGCGTAAAACCTCAGAACATTCCCGCTTCGACCCCAGATTCGGCGGCGACGTCGACACACGACTCTGGCGTTCAAACGCGTTATTTCGAGACCGGCGTTAATAAAACCGGCGCAAAATGGGTCCTACCTGTACTATATTCCACTTGTTTTTGTGCATAAAATGTGTATGGCAGGGGGGGGGGGCTCAGAAGACAAAATTGATTATAAGTAGGTTTGTCGTAGAAAGTAATTATTTTGGATACGTGTTTTTCTATTAATTTTTTTTTTTATCTGTAATGTTTATAATCTATAGCAAAAAATTCTTTGTATATTTGTTGATATCTTATCTCAAAAATAGAAAATGGTTGTTATTATCAGCTTTGAGAACGTGTTTTATCGTATGGGAAGGCAAATAAGCATGAAATAAAACTATAAACATATACTCTCTCCGTCCGAAAATATGGTATATATTAGTTAAAAAATGTGGAATTAACGTAAGTAATATTATCTTGAACTCTTTTTGTTTTTATTTATAAATGAGTTGTTGCTAGACAACTAATAAACAAATGTCGCGCAAATAGTTTTGGATATGTCAAAAGTAATTCACAAAAAAAACGCGTATTTTAGACAAATTAGAATGTCACCCACTGCAACAAAATGTCGAATTTTGATCAAAATTGTGTTGAATTGTAAGAAGTTTCAAATCAACTTGAATCACATCCGCCAAATAGTCCAGATTTTAATGTATTGGATCTTCTTGGCCTTTTCAATTCTATACAATCCTTACAACATACAGCTTCACTGAATACAATCGACGAACTGATTGAATTCGTACAAAATGTATTTAATACATTAAACATACAAACTCTTGATAATGTTTTTCTAACATTGCAAACTTGTCTTGAAGCAACCATGTTAGCAAAAGGAGGGAATTCCTATAAGATTCCGTATATTAATAAGTTAGTTAGTTAACATTTTTGGCGCACAGCAACAAAGGCTATTTGCGCCTAATGCAGCCCATCTAAATCACTACACTATATATTAATAACAATAAA
The DNA here is from genome assembly GCA_963971575.1 of Liopterus haemorrhoidalis. Classification (NCBI taxonomy): domain Eukaryota; kingdom Metazoa; phylum Arthropoda; class Insecta; order Coleoptera; family Dytiscidae; genus Liopterus; species Liopterus haemorrhoidalis. The sequence goes on from OZ020625.1 coordinate 5,411,662, forward strand.
TTAGACAGTAAATAAATAAAATTATTAAAAATACGCATACTCAATAAAAGAAATCTTGCACGTACAATAATAATATCTTTATTTAATAGCACAGTGGCCGATCAAAAATACAAAATATAAATTAAAATAGCATTTAAATTAAAATAAACTACATCTAATAAGTAATAAAAATCAACAAAACAACTTTTTCAAAAGATGTTCACGCACTTTACTCTCAAATTATTTGTATCTTTCAATATCTTTAATTTCCTTAGGAAGTTGGTTATATAAAGTCAAACCTTTAGAAAAAACACTGCTCTTAGTTGCTTCCTTTCTAACACAAGTTATGGAAAAATCTTCCTTATTTCTTGTGTTGTACACATGTACATCTTTATTTTGTTTTAGTCAATTCTTAGATAATCAGGTACCATATTTTTTAGTACAAGGTGTCTCAAAAGAAATTTTATATTTAGTGGATCGATTAAAAAAAAAGTAAGCCGTATATAGAAAAAATGTTTATTAATTATTAAAATACACTTTTTGGGGATTTATTTCTTAAAAATAATATCGTCTAAATGTAGACCCTCGTGTTCTCGGCACTCATTTAATCGAACAGTAAAATTACTTATGACGTCTCGGCAGGTGGACTCAGGGATGGCTGCCATTTCGTGACGGATATTTTCTTTCAAATGCGCCAGTGAAGTCGGTTTATTGGCGTAAACTTTAGATTTAAGATAACCCCATAGGAAAAAGTCCATAGGGGTTAAATCTGGACTGCGTGGAGGCCAATTTATGTCACCTCTCCGGGAGATCAATTTGCCTGAGAAAATTTCACGAACACGTGGCAGAGACATATTGGACGTGTGTGAAGTTGCTCCGTCCTGTTGGAACCATGTTCTTTGGTTATAGCCAGGAAAGTTTTGCAGTTCAGGTACCAAGAAGTTGTCTAACATCTCCACATAACGCTCTGAATTCACTGTAACTGCACGCCCCCTTTCGTCTTCAAAAAAGTAAGGGCCGATAATTCCTCGCGCCGACATCGCAGCCCATACGGTCACTTTAGGCGAATGTAGGGGTTTCTGATGTTTGCGTTTCGGATTCGTTGCACTCCAGTAGCGGCAGTTCTGCTTATTTACGTGGCCATTAAGATGAAAATGAGCTTCATCCGAAAACAAAATGTTGGTAAACGTTGAAAATCGCTCAATCACCTGATTTACGAAATTAAGCCTCTGACTGGCATCTTGGGGCTTTAATTCTTGCACCAATTGAATTTTGTAGGGGTGCAGCTTTAGGTCTTTGTGCATAATGCGATGTAATGATGATCTATGCACATTTAAAGCACTTGCGCGCTTCTGAATTGAAAGGTTCGGGTCGTCACGAACAGACTGATTAACATTCTCCACGTTTTATACCGTTCTTGATGACCTAGGTCGCCCGGATTTTGATTTAGCAGCGTTGTACCAGTCTCTTCAAACTTTTTAACCCAATGTCGAATGAGAGGAATGCTTGGCGCATCATTTAAGTGGCGAAAACCTCGAATACTGCAGAATATTCTACGCGCTACAGTCGCCGAATCACCGTTTTTGTAAAACTCTCGCACGCATAACGCTCGGTCTGCTCCCGAGAAACGCTCCCTAGCGACTGAATTCCCAAGAGCCAGGCTACCGATTGACATAACCCCCGCGCCCCTCGGATACGTTGCGTTCACGCAGTAAGCTAAATAAATATAAAATTTCTTTTGAGACACCTTGTATTTTATAAATAAATGTTAATACTTTAAATTCAAGGTAACTACTGATATCTAGCCAATTCATCGCCTTTAACATAGACATAATACTTGCATACTTATCACATTTTAATATTACTCTTAGGGCCTTATTTTGACATTTATGTAACTTATCTATATCTGTTTTATTGCACATAAAAGTGACAGTTGCACAAATACATATAAATAACATAAAAAGTCTGTTCGAAAAAATTAACAGACGTAAGGTGATGGTAAAAGGCTATAAAGGGGCCAATTACCATCGAATATCACAGGTTAATAATAAAACTCATTAAAATAAGGTGCAAGACTTCACAAATAAAACAGTAAGTTCGATTCTCTCAGGAAGAGTGTCAGCCTGTCCATGAGTACTCTATCGTCACCTAAAGCAACTGACAGGTCATAGCACAGGCCTAACCACTTCTTGACATCCTCGAACTGAACACATTCGGTTAAAATCTGTAACACAGACAAATTTGTGTTACACGTCTCACATACAGGGAACTCTTCCCCTCGAAGAAGGTGTCCATGGGTCCACCAACAGTGGCCTATACGGAGACGTGTGATGGCGGTTTCCTCCCTGCGGTTAATCCTGCAGGAAGAACCCCATGGTTTAACGTCTCCCTTAATCTGTCTCAACTTAATGTTCTGTATACTGCTCCACTCATGTTGCCACATGGCTAAAACAAGATGTTTCATATGACTCTTTGCGTCATCTGGAAATATGAATCACATCAATCATAGGTCTGTAAGAGGCGGCTTTTGTAGCTGCATCTGCCGCTTCATTGCCTTGTTATACCAATACAAACATGTCCCGGTATCCAAAACAGCTCTACTCTCACATTCTGAGCATTCAGATTGTGGAGTAGCAACCGGATCTTTAGTATAAGAGAATGCACTGGATCTGGATCTTGGATACTGTTCAGAGCGCTCAGCGAGTCCGTCAAGATAACACTTGACCGACTTTGCTCTGACGAATCAAAACTCAGGGTCTTGAATATAGCGTACAGCTCAGCAGTGTACACACTCGTTATGGAGTGCAGACGGTACTGAAACTGTTTGTGGATTCAAAACAACGAACGCACACCCAACCCTGGTTCCGGATTTTGATCAGTCAGTAAAAATGACCCTCGAACCCGTATATTATTAAGGCAAAACTTCATCGTAAGAGACGATTACAGAAACATTATCATGTTCCATACAAGTTGTGGAGACAGCCACGTCCTTGTTAAATTATAACTTTTTGTATTATTCTTTGTTTTACTAGTTATTTGTAAATATTTCATAAATAAAATCATTCTAGTTAGTTAAAATTGTACATGTATATTAATAAAAAGATTGTTTAATCAGTATTAAAGCAATATTTTATTAAATCAATGTTTATGGCAGTATAATATTTCCCTCTATTTTTTATTATATCCACAGAACACAATATATTAAGAACGGACACTGGCAGCAAAAAAAATTAGTACGTTCCCTCTAGGAATATACCAATGAACTAAACAACAACAACCGCCAAATTTAAATTTTACTATCTGATTTACTTTCATAATTACCATTATTATTGTATTAAATATATTTTATTATTTATATTATCAAAAGTTTTACAATTAAAAAAGAAATACATATATATTTAATAATCCATATACATTAATATAACATATAAATAAGGAATTTAAATAAATAAATCTAAATAAAAGGTGTAAGCTATTTATTTTTGAAACACAAAATTATACACAACATTAAATATTATTTTAAACACAACATTATAATTACTAATTACAAACACTGTATTAATAAAATTGGAGGCTATACCTGTTTTTTTATTTTTTCGGCCTCATATTTGGTTTCTACACATTTCAGATCATTATAAGACAATATCGGCAAAAAATCAATTTTTGCCCGTCTGCCCGAGATGTACAATGTATGTATCAAATACAGTATAAGATGACCAAAATTGGAAATAATACTCTATTATTTTAACCATGTATTTGAAAATTAACAAGCTTAAATGCGTATTACTTCAACACCAACTGTCATGTGTCTGACAGCTAATGGCGGCTGATCGACAGTTAGAACACGAAGTTTCTGATCGTTTGAAGTCGGGTGTATTCGTAATTTATTTTGCACTATGCCACCATCTACCAATATACCAGAAAACTAAAACTCGAGCCAAGGTCATTACATACCAGTGGCACCCGGGTGATCAACAACATAATAATATAACATGGTAACGCTGCTCGCACTCTATGATTAATAATATTAATAAATTGTCTCCATTATTATTTTCGCTAACATGTACAGTCTGTTCCAAACGGTTAAGCGGAACTAAATGGGATTTTCGTTCTTTTAGGTTGTCACGAGAAGGGACCTTGCTGGGGTTATTTCATTTTTGACGTTGGAATGTCAAAATTTAAAATTCCAACAATGAAACCATAGAAACGAATGACATATCAAAATTAAATTATTTTTTTTTTACAAATTTTAATGACAAAAAAATAAATAAATGGGAAATTTGTATTAAGAATGCACAAAATATCAAAATATAAAGAAAATGACATTTTAAAATGATATTAACCTTAACCAAAAAATGTTATTGTAAGTATGATTTACAAAGCTTAAACAAAACGACCGAAAAGCACGATTTAAGCGATGAAAGTAACTAGATTGCAAAATCTAGTTCCGCTTAACCGTTTGGAACAGACTGTATATCATATTTTCGGGCAAGAAAAAAATCAAAATGTACCATATTTTCGGACAGAAGGAGTATTAATTTTATTTTTTCCTTAAAAAATCAGTGTTGCAGGCTATTCCAAACGATTAGTCCAGGGGTCGTCACCCTGCGGCTCCGGAGCCGCATGCAGCTCTTTCAGAAAATTGTGTGGCTCCTTGCAATTTGGCTGGTTTTTATTTTAATATAATTTGTTTTTAAATTTGCAACTTTCTGCCTGTACTATATAGGTTCTGTATTGTTCAGGATGTTTTACGGTGCAATTCACGCCCGGTAATTCCCCGAGTTACTGCATATTCTCTTTTAGAAGAAGTTATTTGTTTCGAAAAAAAATTATCTGTATTTATAAATGATTTACGTGCAGAAACATTTTTACATTTTATTAGTTTACAAAAACATAAGGACAATATCAACGTTATTAATGCATTTTTTTTTTTTTTTTTTTTGCACAATCTATTGTTAATATGCAAGAAGCTTTTGGAGAAAGATTTAAAGAATTTAGAAAATATAAAGCTACACTTGCTTTTTTGACAAAACCAAATGAAGTAGATATACAGCAATTACACTTATCACCATTCCCTTTGATTAATCAGGCACAATTTGAACTTCAGTTATTTGATTTGAAATCCAAAGATCTATGGAATATAAAATTTAATTCTGAACTGGAAAGTTTAGAAAGAGAAAAGTGCATTTTATCTTCCCAGCATAAGTGGACCGAAATTCACAATCTTCAAAATGTAGGTAAAGTTTTTTTCGAAGCTTAGAAAGGTCTTTCAAAATCGTTCAATCAGTTAAAAAATATGCTTTTGGACTACTGACAATTTCGGATCCACATATTACTGTGAGCAAGTCTTTTCACATATGAAATTAATAAAGAATCAGTTAAGAAGTAATCTTACTGACCTGAAACTTTAATATTAGCTATTTTTTTATATATTGAAGTTGGCTTTTCTTGAACAAAATTATCAAAAGCTTCAACCAATCTGTTAAAATTACTAGATTTGAAAATCTAGTTCCGTCTAATCGTTTGGAATAGACTTTACTTGAAATTGCATGTTTTCAGATGTATATTTGTGTTTATAACTTGTAAATAAAAAGCAGCTATTTGGGATTTTTTTTTAACATAATGTTGAATGTTGGTATGTGTTTTATCTGCTTACGTGTTGCTTATTTCTTCTGCTATGTTGTGCTTTGTCTGCAGCTTTCTTTATCAAAAACATTTTTTTCCAGATTATTCTGAGCTTTTGCTGGAAATGCTTAAGGACAAAATTCAAAATTACTAAATAGTAAGTAACGCATGCTTTTTTAAATACAGTATGCCCACCGTATCCACGCGGGGGGGGGGAGGTTGTAGGCCACTTCGTGGATAACAAGGCTGATTGGACTGCAGCCAGGGTCCCCTTTCTTTGATGCAAGGGTCCCTACAAAAATTTTAGTAGGAGTCCTATTAGCTTGATCCACCACTGCCGTATACTTACGTTATATCTGTTTTTGTATGTATTAGATCGTCAAGGATGAAATTTGTAGTTAATAATATTGCCAACTTTAACAGCTTATTATTTGACATTGGCTTAATATTTTACCGTTCTGTTTTTTTTTTTTTTGTTGGATGTTACACATCTCGCCTGTTTAAAGAAATTGTATGCTCTAAAAAATATTAAAAACTTAAAAAAAAAATAATTTTGTTGAAAATAGAACGGTCGGAAATTCGCACTATTATGAAGTATGAGTTTTTACGTGGAACTACGGCATCGCAGACCGCGCGAAACATTAATAGTGTAATTGGCTCTAGTGTTATTACGCAGCAGACCATATCAAATTGGTTCGCCAAATTTCGTACAGGTAACTTTATAACCAAACAAAAAAAAAAAAAAAAACTGGCTCATCGATCTCAGCAGAAATATACTGCAACCAACTGGACGAAATGATGCAACAACTTGAAGAAAAACAGCCTAGATTGGTCAACAGATCAATTACTATCTTATTGCATGATAATATTAGACTACACACTGCACAAATGACTGTGGCAAAACTATAGGAATTGGAGTTGGAACTACTTAAATATATACATACAGTATTGGCCATAAAGATTGCAACTTTTAATATCTTTCAATTTTTCAAATTTTAATAATAATATTGGAAAATAAATACTCTTAATTCTATAATTTGATCATATTTTGTTTGTTACATCAATCAATAATCAAATAATCTGACTTACAGATTAATAATAAATTATTTCTTCATTTTTGCTTGGACAAAAATATTGCAACTACTTGAATTTTCTTGTTATATGCAGATTTTATCCATAAATAATATGTTATGCACAAGTAATATTTCAGTTTATATTTGTCAATCATGGGTCGTAGTAAAACTGTTTCAAGTGAAATTAGAAACTTCATAATTTCTGGTTTTAAAGACGGGCTGCTGCAAAATGTGATTTCACAAAATTTAAATCTTCATAAATCTACTGTGTCGCGAATTATAAAACGATTTCGAGAAGAAGGTACGTTTGAAGTTTCAAAAATTCAAGGACGGCCACGAAAAACTACAAAACGAACTGATAAAAAAATTATTTATTTATCTACCAATAACCCCTTTCTGTCATCGGAGAAAATTTTGGGCCTTTTGCCACAAATGGATCAAGAAAACATCTCAACAAGAACTATTCGCAGAAGATTAGTTAGTGAGGGTCTTTTTAGTCGCCGTCCTGCTAAAAAACCACTTCTATCCAAAAAGAATATGAAGGCCCGATTAAAATTTGCTAAAAATCATATTGACTGGACTGTGGATCAATGGAAAAAAGTTATTTTTAGTGATGAATCTAAGATCAATTTGTTTAAAAGTGATGGTGTAAGTTACGTTAGGAGGCCTGCTAATAAAAGATTTGTTCAAAAATATACCTTGCCAACAGTTAAACATGGCGGAGGCGGTGTGATGGTATGAGGCTGTTTCTCGGGATATGGTATGGGTCCTCTATACCACATTGAAGGAATAATGGATCGATTTAAATATATAGTCATCCTTCAAAATGTTATGGAACCTTATTCTGATGAGTTCATGCCTTTAAAACATATTTTTCAGCATGATAATGACACAAAACATTCTTCGAAGTTGGTAAAAAAATGGTTCGAGGATTCAAAAATTAACGTAATGACTTGGCCGTCACAGTCACCCGATTTAAATCCAATAAAAAACCTTTGGGAGATTGTCAATAGAAAGATTAGAAACAAAACGCATTCAAATATTGAAGAATTGTTTAAAGCTTTGCAGGGTGCCTGGTCTAATATTGATAATGAAATGATCACGAAATTATTAGAATCAATGGCGAAAAGATGTCGGGAAGTTATAAATACTGGTGGTTACTATACAAAATATTAAAAATGATCTGTTAATAATAATTCATTTTCTTAATTAATAAAAAAAAAAGATTTTTTTAAGAGTAGTTGCTATCTTTATGTCCAGGTAAAAATAATAAATACTATAAAAAAAAATAGAATTTACTATTAAAATTTAATTTTTTACTATAATATATGTAGAGGATTGTTAAAGGTAAGAATTACATTTTTTTAATTTTAAAAATATTGAATAGAATAAAAATAAAATAGGATTATCAAAAGTTGCTATCTTTATGGCCAATACTGTATGTATTTTTTTTTATTTTGTAAAATGTATGTGGAGACTTGTAGGAGAATTTTCTCTGTTTAGTCACCCCAATAAAATAAATAAATAAATAAAGATTTTCCATAATAATAACTGGTAACTTTATTAAAACTTTAACAAAACTTCTATTTGGCGAAATTATTTGATAGATTCCCGAATTATAATATTATTCTGTCCATCAATCATTTAGTCAATTCGTCTTCAGCATTTAGATCAATCATTTCTTCAATTTCCGATTCATCAGGTTTTATTTCTTCTATATTATATCCCTTACCGATTCTGAAATAACTGTGAGCAGACGGATCTTCATTTTTTCCTTTATTGTTTAAATTATTTGAAAGATCTGTAATAATAAAATTAATTTGTAACGGGTGTTTTTTTTAGAGGTATAGAACTTTAAATTGCAATAAAACAACGATGGATTATTCGATTGACATGAATTTTTTTTTATTCGAAAGATAATCTTGTGGCGTTACATTTTAAATATGATTTCTGGCATATGACCGCCACGGCTGGCTCGGATGTAGTCCAATCTGGACGTCCAATTTTCGATGACTTTTTCCAACATTTGTGGCCGTATATCGGCAATAACACGGCGAATGTTGTCTTCCAAATGGTCAAGCGTTTGTGGCTTATCCGCATAGACCAATGACTTTACATAGCCCCACAGAAAGTAGTCCAGCGGTGTTAAATCACAAGATCTTGGAGGTCAATTCACAGGTCCAAAACGTGAAATTAGGCGGTCACCAAACGTGTCTTTCAATAAATCTACGTTTAATTTCACGTTTTGGACCTGTGAATTGACCTCCAAGATCTTGTGATTTAACACCGCTGGACTACTTTCTGTGGGGCTATGTAAAGTCATTGGTCTATGCGGATAAGCCACAAACGCTTGACCATTTGGAAGACAACATTCGCCGTGTTATTGCCGATATACGGCCACAAATGTTGGAAAAAGTCATCGAAAATTGGACGTCCAGATTGGACTACATCCGAGCCAGCCGTGGCGGTCATATGCCAGAAATCATATTTAAAATGTAACGCCACAAGATTATCTTTCGAATAAAAAAAAATTCATGTCAATCGAATAATCCATCGTTGTTTTATTGCAATTTAAAGTTCTATACCTCTAAAAAAAACACCCTTTATAAGGTTGGTTCGTTTATTCCGCATAGTGTACACTAAGAATGACGTCGGATACCCGGGTACCCGTTACCCGGCCTGTTAAAGTCCTACCCGGTTCCGAGTTTGAATACCCGCTACCCGTTATCTACCCATTACCCGTTATATAACGGGTATTGGGTAGGGATGGGAATTTATTTTTGACTATCGATATATACGCGATTCGATATATCGTAAGTGTGATATCGATATTCGATATATATCGCAGTAAAAATATCGATATTTTCGATATATAGAAATAACTAACACGTAAGATATATAAATTAGTTTTTTTTTTTTGTCTTGGCGGGAAAAGAAGTCGCCATTTGACAGACAATCACTTTGCAGTTGGTATTCACCCAGCTATCAACCAACTTTCCAATATTTTCCTAGTTAACTGCTCTTATAATTAAATATATATATATGCTGTTCACTTTTGTAAGGACAAAACAGATTTTATTAAATATATATTTTTATATTATCTGTCTCATTTTGTAATACGTAACTAACAGGTAAGTTCATTTTTATATTGTATATTTACAATACATGTATAATACAAGGTGTCTCAAAAGAAATTTTATATTTAGTGGATCGATTAAAAAAAAAGTAAGCCGTATATAGAAAAAATGTTTATTAATTATTAAAATACACTTTTTGGGGATTTATTTCTTAAAAATAATATCGTCTAAATGTAGACCCTCGCGTTCTCGGCACTCATTTAATCGAACAGTAAAATTTCTTATGACGTCTCGGCAGGTGGACTCAGGGATGGCTGCCATTTCGTGACGGATATTTTCTTTCAAATGCGCCAGTGAAGTCGGTTTATTGGCGTAAACTTTATATTTAAGATAACCCCATAGGAAAAAGTCCATAGGGGTTAAATCTGGACTGCGTGGAGGCCAATTTATGTCACCTCTCCGGGAGATCAATTTGCCTGAGAATTAAGCCTCTGACTGGCATCTTGGGGCTTTAATTCTTGCACCAATTGAATTTTGTAGGGGTGCAGCTTTAGGTCTTTGTGCATAATGCGATTTAATGATGATCTATGCGCATTTAAAGCACTTGCGCGCTTCCGAATTGAAAGGTTCGGGTCGTCACGAACAGACTGATTAACATTCTCCACGTTTTCTACCGTTCTTGATGACCTAGGTCGCCCGGATTTTGATTTATCCAGCGTTGTACCAGTCTCTTCAAACTTTTTAACCCAATGTCGAATGAGAGGAATGCTTGGCGCATCATTTAAGTGGCGAAAACCTCGAATACTGCAGAATTTTCCACGCGCTACAGTTGCCGAATCACCGTTTTTGTAAAACTCTCGCACGCATAACGCGCGGTCTGCTCCCGAGAAACGCTCCATAGCGACTGCATTCCCAAGAGCCAGGCTACCGATTGACATAACCCCCGCGCCCCTCGGATACGTTGCGTTCACGCAGTAAGCTAGATAAATATAAAATTTCTTTTGAGACACCTTGTATTATCATAGTATTGGTTCACACGGATACGTCAAAGTCCGTTTACACCACAAAAGTTACCAAAATCTTCAGATCTAGTTACGTATTACAAAATGAAACAACTTATAGTAAAAGTACTTTTATAGTGTATTACGGACTTTAAATGTTAATTAAAAATATTCCTTACGTTGTTAAACCAACTTTAGATTTATTGGTTATGATCATTATTAAGAAAGTGAAAATTAAAAAAAAATATAATAATACCAACAGACATACAAATTCAAAGGTGCAATTATTGAAATCAAAATTTCGTCTTACTTTAACGATTCGGCGGAACTAAATGGAAATTTCGTTATTTTAGGTTGTTACGAAAAGGAACCTTGCTTGGTTTATTTCATGTTTCAGGTTTGGTATGTGAAAATTTAAAATTCCAACAGTGAAATCATGGAAGCGAATGACATATGTCAAATATTTTAATACATTTTTCCATATTTCGAAGACTAAAAAATAAATAAATGGGACATTTTTATTAAGAATGACAAAAAATTAAAATGCAATGAAAAGGACATTTTATAATGACAATCAATTTAATCTAGAATTTGCAATGTGAGTATGATTTACAAAGCTTGAACAAAATGAGCAAAAGTCCGAATAAATAGACAAAAATTTTTAGATTTCAAAATCTAGTTCCGCCTAACCGTTTAGAATTGCCTATAGTTTGTTTTTACAAAAGTGAACAGCATATATTTAAATGTAAAAGATATATAAGAATACCGATATTTTGTGCGAATATCGATATGTTGCGCGATATATCGCATTTCAAATATCGATATAAAAATATCGATATATTTTTCTAAAGTATCGATATTTTCGAAATATCGATATATCGTTCCCATCCCTAGTAGTAACGGGTACCGAGTAATTAAGGGGTACCAGTTGAGGTGAAGACCTTTTTTTTGCTCGTCACTTAACGCAAATTTACTTCTCCTAACCTCGATATATAAAATAATGACAGAATAAATTCAAACGATATGAAATTATGTTGGCAATGCATTCTATCTTTACATACAGATTTCCAGATGGCAGCACCGGAGATTTAAACATCAAATGTGAAAGCAAACCGATGTTAAAGATCGGTGAACTTTAAGTTCACTCGTCTTGAAGTTCTAATGTGAAAAGGGTATAAATTAAAGTGAATGTGTCTTTAAACGCTAATGTGAAAACATATGACCTCGTCTAAATACAAGCGATGTTGAAGACAGAGATCTGCGTCTTAAACATCGTCCGCATTGCCAACATAATTTCTATTATAAAAAAATACTCTTTGAATTTGTGCTGTTAACATTTTATATTATCATAAACAAGAATACTGTATTATATCGACGTTATAAGAAGTTTATACTTATTGTTATAATAAAATTATTTATTTTAATAATGTGTTTAGGGGGGGAGGTAGGTGCTGATAACCACATTTTAAGCATATTTTTGTGATTTTTTTTCAAATCTATGGTTAAATTTATTCATTTTCAAACTAAGTACATATATAAAGTATGTTTTGAGGAAGATACAAAAAAAAATTGAAGGCAAAATATGGCGAAATGAGCCAGCTGTGGCAAATCTTCTCAGACTCCGGGAAAAAATTAGATTTTGTGGTGACCAGCATAACTCGTCACTGGATCATCTGATATCAAAAATCCAAAAAGATTTTGTTAGTTTATGAGTTTGCCGAGGTAACGACGTTGAGATATTTTTTTTTCATGTTTTTTTTTTATTTAACAATCACAAATATTTCATTTTTTGGTTTTTTTTAGGGGGAATTAATTTTTTTTGTCTTCTAAGTAACGCTAAAAACTGAAAAATCATTTTAAAAATAAAAACTCAACGTCATTACCTCGGCAAACTCATAAACTAACAAAATCTTTTTGGATTTTTGATTTCAGATGATCTAGTGACGAGTTATGTTGGTCACCGCAAAATCTAATTTTTTTCCCGGAGTCTGAGAAGATTTGCCACAGCTGGCTCATTTCGCCATATTTTGCCTTCAAAATTTTTTTGTATCTTCAAAACATACTTTATATATGTACTTAGTTTGAAAATGAATAAATTTAACCATAGATTTGAAAAAAAATCACAAAAATATGCTTAAAATGTGGTTATCAGACCCTACCCCCCCTTAATAAAATACAGAGCTACAATAATTGAGATAAAATGTATCGACTTATATGTTAATACAGGTGTAATATATTCTTTATTGTAGTGTCTTTTTTGTAGAATGAAATGAAATATCCATATTTGTTTATAATAATTCAAAATGTGCGTCTGCGCAGTTCAAAACTGGTAATTTCATGACGGTAACTTAAGGACAAAATTACTGTAGCTGATGACAGCACCGGAGATTTAAACACCAAGTGTGAAAGCATACCGATGTTAAACATCGGGGAACTTTAAGTTCTCTCCTCTTAAAGTTCTAGTGCAGGGATGACCAACCTTTTTTTACTACGGGCCAACTAGAAATTTAAAAATTTCCTGCGGGCCGCATACGAAATTTATTAAAATATGAACACAAGATGATAAACACAAATTATCTATTTATTAACAAAAATATAAAATTGTTTTAAAAAAATCAGCTATGGCCATCACAGGACCGACCGCCATCATAAAGTACTTATATAAATTACATTCTAGCAGCAGAGTAGAAATAACTTGACCTAATATTTTCTAACAGAGATATTATTTATCATGACCATGGAAACGTTACAAATAAATGTGAAAAAAAATCAGCTGTGGCCACCACAGGACCGACCGCCATCATAAAGTACTTATATAAATTACAGTCTAGCAGCAGAGTAGAAATAACTTGACCTAATATTTTCTAACAGAGATATTATTTATCATAACCATGGAAACGTTACTTATAAATATGAAAAATTTCGAAAAATTTTACAGAAATTATTCGAAATTTTTCGTTTTATCAAAAAACGTCTCAAATAAAAGTTATTAGTTATTGCTTTTATAGCAACTTTTGTTTAATAAATTGTTTCGAGATATTTTTCTGTTGTGAAATATTCTCAAAATTCTTAAAATCGACACGAGCTAACTCCCATTTTTAGTCAACCGATTTTTACCAAAAGTTGATCAACTCGTGCCATTCATGGCAGAAGCTTAAATATGAAGTTTCATAAAAATCCTTTCAGCCGAATTTGCTCTGCACGTGTACACAGACAGACGGACAGACAGACAGACGGACAGACAGACCGACAGACATCATGCTAAAAATAGTGAAAACGTTATGTAGGGACCTCAATTCGTGGAGATCCATCAAAATCTCGAAACTTCAAAATTGGTATGATCACAATACCTCCCTTATATATGTTGGCGGTCGGTAAAAATACACAAATGAAACATATAATAGAAATGCTAGGTATAAAAAATCAGTCAAAGATAATTATTATGGGGAAAAAATCATAAACAAATTTTAATGAGAAGTTTGGCATTGATTCTTTGCAACCAATTGCTCTATATTGCTCTTATTTATGCTTTAAAATATATTTATGTATTTTTTGTAATTTAATGGCCTTTTTTGAAATTTGACAGACAAAAGCGTTGACGGGCCGTGGGTTGCTCATCCCTGTTCTAGTGTGAAAAGGGTTTAATGGACGAAATTTGGTTTCTGCGCAAGTGACTGTTAATATTCGCCTGTGCCAAGTTAACTTGAACGTACCCTAACATCCAAACTTAAACATATGATGTGAAAAGGGTATCAGTTCAGTTTCATAATGACTTCAGTCTCATATGAAAGCAAAATAGAACAGCATTATTTTGTCGGAACAAAAAATGGATCCCGTTTAAAAACAACTTGAAATTAATAATACCTGCATTGGTTAAATCATAATCTTGAAATATGTCCTTTTGTATTAACGTCTTTGTATTCCATCTTCCCACCTTCTTATTCTTCACATGATGATTTATTTGTTGCTTGTTTTTATATTTCTTATTGAGTAATTTTAATTTTTTGAATTCACTGGTAACTAATTTGTTGTCACTTAGTTCTGTTATAACATCTGTTAGTCTCAATGGATCCGAGCAATATTTTAAAATACATAATGCTGAGAAGTCGTCCGGTTTACACCAACAAGCATAACAGCCCAATTTAAATGGTTTTCTTTCAGATCGACACCATTTATTACGATTTATTTTATTATCTGTGTAAAAACAAAGAAAGTTATAAATAAAAAATCAGCTGTGGCCACCACAGGACCGACCGCCATCATAAAGTTCTTATATAAAATAATGTATTTATTTAGCAGCAGAGTAGAAATAACTTGGCCTAATATTTTCTAACAGAGATATTATTTATCATGATCATGGAAACGTTACATATAAAGCCTGGAACAGAATGCACAGCGCGCTACGCCGTCAGCGCGCCGTCATTTGCGACGGCGTTGCTGAGAACGCCGTTGAATTTTCGCCTGCCCACAATGCAATCATTTTTAACGCCGTCATGTGTCACGTGACAACCTATATCTGTGTTTATACGTGCGCTTTCTTTCATTAAAAGTATAATGGATGATGAAGACTTGTGTGTGATGTTATTTATGTTGTATGCAAGTTATTTATACATACAAACACTTTACCATTTAGTAAAAACTGAGGTTAGGTGTTCTGCGTCAACGTTCAACGGCGTCAAAAGTTGGAAGTTGACAAACATTCAGTATAAACGGCGTTCGAACGCCGTAGGACGTTGTCCATTCTGTGCACTTGCGTACGACAGCTTGGTTTTAACTTTCTTCTGTCAGATAGCACCGTACGTACGCCGTCAACGTGCCGTAGAACTCGTTGCATTCTGTTCCACACTTTAGTATGAAAAAATTTCGAAAAATTTTACAAAAATTATTCGAAATTTTTCGTTTTATCAAAATCGTCTCAAATAAAAGTTATTAATTATTGCTTTTATAGCAACTTTTGTTCAATAAATTTTTTCGAAATATTTTTCTGTTTTGAAATATTCACAAAAATCTTAAAATCGACACGAGTAAACTCCCATTTTTAGTCAACCGATTTTTGCCAAAAGTTGATCAACTCGTGCCATTGATGGCAGAAGCTTAAATATGAAGTTTCATAAAAATCCTTTCAGCCGAATTTGCTCTGCACGTGTACACAGACGGACAGACAGACAGACAGACAGACGGACAGACAGACGGACAGACGGATAGACAGACCGACAGACATCATGCTAAAAATAGTCAAAACGTTATGTAGGGACCTCAATTCGTGGAGATCCATCGAAATCTCGAAATGTCAAAATCGGTATGATCACAATACCTCCCTTATATATGTTGGCGGTCGGTAAAAAATCCCTAAAAGTATCAATGCTAAGACCTCTGTACCTAATTATCATAACAGCCGTTGATACAGGAAAGTAGAGCAACAGAAGGAAAGGTACAGGAAGAAACAAACTCTGGATACATCAGATATTCTAGAATAAATTTCTTACCATATGGTTGATTTGGACATACATTCATAGTACATGTAGACATCTTGCCGTTCGGAGAACAGAGACATAGATTGCAGTCTTGTTTGTACACTTCGTTTGGTTTACAAAATATTGTTGTGGTATTTGTTTTTGAATTAAATGCATTTTTTGTATCTAAAAAACATAAAAAAATCAATTAATCAAAAATAAGTGGTGACATAGTCTGGGAGGTAGCCTTGCAAGTGACCTGGTCATTTAATCCCGATTGATTTCTATTGAAAATTATTCCTTTTGGGTAATAAGTTGATAATCTAAGCGTCAGCTGCGTTGGTAGTTGGTCGTGAGAAAATGTACAACTTGTAAAAAAAGAAAAAAATCCAAAAGCCATTTCAAGCCACTTGAAAATTTGCAGTTATTGTTTAAGTGATAATAATAATAATAAAAGTCAGCTGCGTGCGTAGTGGGGGATAACACGTCAGTCGCTTGTAGAAATCTGCCATAAAAAATGATGTATAGTCATTTAAAATTCAATAAAACTTATACATCGAACTTATTATACCGGTCAACAGGAATTTTGAGTCTGGGTTCTGCATATCTGATTTTTATTTCTTCCACATTATTAATTAAAGAAAAAATAGTTTTACCCGAAAAAGTTTGCTTTTGTAGCTATCAGAATGGGATTTTAAGAAAATTTCCCTTTTTTCAGACCTTTATTGTATGTAAAAATAATACAAACTTTTGTTATCAGTTTTATTTACAAGAAAACCATTCGAAACAAACAACTACTGTAACAATATATAAAAAAGTTTAGAAATGATTATTTTTCGTATTTCTTCTGTGATTGTATGGACTTTCTCGTATTAGCCCCCAAATATAGTCCCCCATCATACTCTCATTGTATTGCTCCTGATAACGACGTTCAAAGTCCATCACGTCTTGATGAAAACGTTCACCTTGTTCTTCCGAATAGACTCTTTTTATCTTTAAATTGGTCTAAGTACGCATGTAACATATGCACTTTAAGGGACATTCTGCAACCCATGAGTTTAAAGTTATCAAGCATAGTTGCAATAAGCTCTTTGTAATTGTCTGCTCTGTTGAACCATGAACCACTGCTTTCGTCACTGGCCATTATTTTCTTTATTTGTGGTCCGACAAAAATAAAGGTAGCAAGGATATTTAGTAAAATCGCCTATGCAAGGCGGTCGGAATCTCATGCATTCCTTCTGACTGGCGTCTTTCCATAGACAGTTCTACAAAAAGTTTAAAAGCTGTCCTTCACAATGGAAATAAATTTCCATCTTTTCCTTTCGCTCATTCTGTAGTGCTCAAAGAAAATAACGAAAGTATGAAAATGGTGCTTGAGAGTTTAAAGTATAATGAGTATACCTGGCCAGTGATAGGGGATTTTAAAATGGTTGGATTTCTGATGGGATGCATTCCCATCCGTTTCCCAATGTTTCATGAATTCTCTCTACTTTTTCATATTCTTTCCAGCCCCATATCTCTGCTCCGTATAATAATAATTTTTATTTAATATAATATGTAAACTATTCATTATAAAAATTTCAAGTGGCTTGACATCAATTTAGCTATAATTTTATTGTTTTAATATAAAAAATCAATTAAAACAATTAAAACTAGCAAACTAGTAAACTAGCCCGTTTACTGTCCTAATGTAAACAAGCCATAAAAATCATTGCAACCAGTCATCAAACTCGAGTGTTCATATCCGAAGCTGCTTGCGGATAATGAACTCTTTATTTGGGATATCTTGAGTTTTGAGGGATGTACGAAATAAGTACAAATGAAGTAATATTAATATCAATATATTTTAAATTACATCAGCCAAATGTGACATTTCATGCATATATTATAAGGACCCCCCCCCCACAGCTCTTCTTTGAAGTGACATCTCTCTCTTGTTAGATTATATTATCAAGTTCTTTGTCCTACTTTGATGAAAAGTCCGTATTACATACATAGTGAGTGCATCTGGCTACTTTTCCGTCTGGACTACACCGGCAAAAGTTGCAGTCTTCCATATAAAATTTTCCAGGATCGCATCTTTGCGATTTTGCATCTATTTAACAAATAAATTGTATGAGTATTAATTATATATTCCTTATTCGCTAGGCTTTGCCGCGTTCAAGGTATTAACCATTACAAATAGAAAAATAAAAATAAAAAAACGTACAATACAATATTTCATAATTTACAATATTTTTTATCTCATTTCTTTCTTCTTCCTCCAGTGCCTCTCATTCTTCCTATTCTCATTCCGGTTTCCTTCCCCGATCTCCATCCTTCTTGGTTCTAGTTTTCTCGCCCATCTTTCTCCTTTGCCTTCCTCACTATCAGTTCCTTTATCTCTTCCTACCAGACTGCTATCTCCTTGCACATCTTAGCTAAATGCTCCAAGGTTTCCTCTTCTTCCTTACACATTCTGCAGAGCTTGCCCTCTGGCTTTGCCCAGTACCTATTGTTCCTCTCTTCGTTGCCGCATCTTAGCCTTGCTATCCACCTGATCATCCTCTTTTCCTTTTTAAGTATCTCGGTATGCCGATACTCTTATCTCTTTATATCTTTTCACACTCCGCGATTTGTCTATTCTGTCTGTTCTTCCCTGTTTCTGTACCTCCTTATCCCTCCTTCTCAATTCTTCTACTATATTTTTTCCTCCGTTTTTCTTTCTCTCTGCTTCTCTTATGTCCATTCCACACCTCCAAAAGTACTCTTTTCTTGCCTCTTCCCATATCGACAATTTGCTTTTTTGTTCTTCCTTCATTCTTTCTTCCCAGCATTCCCTTATTATTTTTCTATTCTCTTCCCTTCTGACTTTCTACTCTTATTTCACTGCCCTGGCTCCGGCATCAACTCTCAGATTTTCCCTCTTCATTTCATCTCTCACAATATATCCTGGTGTCGTTCTGCCTACCTCCAGTGTCCATCTCATGTAACTCTCTTGTACCCTTTCCATCGTCTCCAATTCCTTCCATCCCATTATCTCCACTCCGTACATAAAGATACTCTTCACTATTGCTTCGAATATCTTCATCTTCCACTTGATATCGTCATTAAACCTCCTCACCCCCATTGCTCCAAATCTTTTCCATAACCAGCGTTGCCTTCTTCACTCTTTCCCTAACGTATTGCTCTGCCCTGTTGTTCCTCGTTAGCACGTATCCAAGGTTCTTTATACTCTTCACTTCTTCGATTTCTCTTCCTGGCCATTCCCGTCTTACTTTCTTTCTCTTTCCTCCCCCTTTTCCGAACACTATCACCTTCGTTTTGTCTCTATTTAGCTTTAATTTCTAGTAAAGTACTTGTCTGTTCTCTCCATCATCATCTTCAGTTCTTGTTCCTTGTCCACATAATCAGCATACCCTAGTTTCCATAGCTTTCTTCTTTTCACCACCACTCCTCCGTCTTGCCCCTTCCTCATAGTTTCTTCCAAATCAGCCACGTATTGGTTGAAATTGTATTAGGTCGTCAAGGATGAAATTTGTAGAAAAAAGGCAAAGTTGGTTGATAACTTACAAATATAAGGTATTATTTTGTTCATAAAAGTATGCACCCATATTGTCTATACACTTTTGCCAATTAAGCGGCAGGTTGTTCAGGCCAGTGGTATAAAACCCGGGCGGACGAGGGCCAATGAATTCCTGGAAGGACAGTTTTACAGCATTGTAGGAATTAAACTGTTTTCCTATTAAAAATTGCGGAAGAAGTGATAGTCAGTGGGGGCTAGGTTTGGTGAGTATGGAGGATAATGAAGAAGTTCCAACTCCAATTTCTTTAGTTTTGCCACTGTCATTTGTGCAGTGTGTGGTCTAGCGTTATCATTCAATAAGATAGGAGTCGATCTGTTGACCAATCTAGGCTGTTTTTCTTTAAGTTTTTGCATCATTTCGTCCAGTTGATTGCAGTATATTTCTGCTGTGATCGATGAGCCAGATTTTTGTTTTGTTTTTTAAGTTAACTGTACTAAATTATGCGAACCAAATTGATATTGTCTGCTGCGTAGTAACAAACACTAGAGCCAAATACACTATTAATGTTTCGTTGTCATTTGTGCAGTGTGTGGTCTAGCGTTATCATTCAGTAAGATAGGAGTCGATCTGTTGACTAATCTAGGCTGTTTTTCTTTAAGTTTTTGCATCATTTCGTCCAGTTGATTGCAGTATATTTCTGCTGTGATCGATGAGCCAGATTTTTGTTTTGTTTTTTAAGTTAACTGTACTAAATTATGCGAACCAAATTGATATTGTCTGCTGCGTAGTAACAAACACTAGAGCCAAATACACTATTAATGTTTCGTTGTCATTTGTGCAGTGTGTGGTCTAGCGTTATCATGCAATAAGATAGGAGTCGATCTGTTGACCAATCTTGGCTGTTTTTGCATCATTTCGTCCAGTTGGTTGCAGTATATTTCTGCTGTGATCGATGAGCCAGGTTTTTGTTTGTTTGTTTTTTAAGTTACCTGTACGAAATTTGGCGAACCAATTTGATATTGTCTGCTGCGTAGTAACACTAGAGCCAAATACACTATTAATGTTTCACGCGGTCTGCGATGCCTAGTTCTACGTAAGAACTCATATTTCATAATAGTGCGAATTTCCGAACGTTCCAACAAAATTAATTTTTAAAAAAGTTTTTGATATTTTTTAGAGCCTACAATGATTTCTTTAAACAAGCGAGATGTGTAACTTTCCAACAAAAAAAAAACAGAACGGTAAAATATTAAACCAATGTCAAGTAATAAGCTGTTAAAGTTGGCAATGTTATTAACTACAAATTTAATCCTTGACGACCTGATACTTAACGATCTAATAATTGCGATTTTTTAAATACCTGAAGGACATTCCATCATAGTACACATGTATCCTCTTCCATTTTCTTCACATTTGCACCAATTACAATCCTTTTTATACATTTTTCCAGGTTTGCATCTCTCCGCTACGCCAGACCTGAATGCTGGATCTATTTAACAAATAAACTATATGAGTAATAATCTGCTACTAGCTGATCCGCCTAGCTTCATTCGAGGACAATTCGTTATTATTGACCTCATTTTTTTGGAACTTCCAATATAGTTGTAATTATTAGGTGTGTGAATTAATTTGGTCCGTTTTTTTCTTCCAGAAAAGAATTTATTGTGAAAAAAATATGAAAAAATACACTATAAAAAGTATTTGCTATCGTTTGCTATTATTTCTTCCCATCTGTCTGGCATTTCTTGTATTCCGTGACGGAAAAACGACTCGTCCTTCGAAGCGATCCATTCGTTGAGCCATTTCTCTATTTCTTCATAATTGTTCAAGCGTTGACCCGAAAGCCCGTATGCCATCGATCTGAACAAGTGATAATCTGATGGAGCAATGTCTGGTGAATACGGCGAGTAAAGTAAAACGTCCCAACCAAGTGCTTCCAAGGTGCCATTCACAATCTTTCCAACATGTGGTCTAGCGCTATCATGCTGGAGGATCACTTTGTCGTGTCTCTTTGCGTATTCCGGCCGCTTAAAGCCTGGAACAGAATGCACAGCGCGTTACGCCGTCAGCGTGCCGTCACTTGCGCGGCGTTGCGTTAGCGCCGTTGAGAATTTTCGCCTGCACACAATGCAATCATTTTTAACGCCGTCAAAGTGTCACGTGGCAACCTATATCTGTGTTTATACGTGCGCTTTCTTTTATTAAAATTATAATGGATGATGAAGACTTGTGTGTGATGTTATTTATGTTGTATGCAAGTTATTTATTCATACAAACACTTTACCATTCAGTAAAAACTGAGGTTAGGTGTTCTGCGTCAACGTTCAACGGCGTCAAAAGTTGGAAGTTGACGAACATTCAGTATCAACGGCGTTCGAACGCCGCTAGGACGTTACACATTCTGTGCACTTGCGTACGACAGCTTGGTTTTAACTTTCTTCTGACAGATAGCGCAGTATAAACGCCGTCAACGCGCCGTAGAACTCGTTGCATTCTGTTTCCCACTTTACTATTCAATACGTTGTTTAAACGGAGTAATTGTTGTTGGTAAAGTTCGGCAGTGATGGTTTGGCTCTGCCTTTAATAGCTCATGATCACTACACCCTTCTGGTCCTACCATATACACAGCATTACTTTCTTGCCGTGAATATTCCGCTTTGGTCTAGATGTGGATGATTTTCCTGGGTCGCAAATGGATTTCCTTCGTTTGGGATTATCGTATATATATCAAATTTTCATCTCCACTCACAATATGATGCAAAAAACCTTTTATTTTTTGCCTGGCAAGATTTCAGACATGGTTTTGCGCCTCTCGATGTCTCATTCTTTCAGTTCGTACGGAACCCACCTTTCTTTGTAAATCTTTCCCATGGCTGCCAAACGCAAAGAAATCGATCAATATTCAACAATTGCGCTCATGTTGCGATTGACACGGATCTTCATCGATTAGCGCCTGCAATTCCTCGTCTTCGAACTTCTTCGGCTGACTTGGACGAGGTTTGTAACAACACTGAAATCGTCAATTTTGAAACGTCGAAACCATTCTCTGCATGGTTTATCGGTGGGAGAACTTTCACCATAAGCTTGCAGAAGCATTCGATGAGCTTCAGCGGTTTATTTCTTTAAATGAAAACAGAAAATAAGAACTTCCCGGAAGTAATGCTGTTTTGGCTCTAATTTCGACATTTTCGAATCAGATAAACACGATGTTATTGTTACAAACCCAAAGGTTTATCAACTGACTATTATTGCCATATGTCAACACTAAAACATAAAGCCGGTTGCAGACATTAGAGTTTAGAAAATTACATAGTACAGTAATTGGCCGCCAGATGGACCGAATTAATACACACACCTAATAGATAACCGGACAAAAGACAATACTATAAACATGTGAAAGATCAGGATTACTTATCTGAGAGCCTCTAAATAAACATTGTTTTTAGTTTTATCATTAGGCGCTAGCAGGCGAAAGTTGTTGCTAGAACTGACACGCAAACACACTACATATAATTGCCCATATGAGAAGTATGGACTCCGCAAATCAACGCCAGCTATCTTCAGGGTTTGACCCTGCGACTTTTTAATAGTTATCGTAAAACAAAGACAGGAAACTGAAGGCGCTTGAACTGAAATAGTAATATTGTAGGAATCATCGGAATTCTAGGGTTTACAACCTTTTCGCCTGTACCGTAACCAGACATAATGGTTGTCTCTACTACATAGTCTCTTAAACTGTTCACTTGTAAGCGTGTTTCATTACATAATTTAAGCCGGTTTAGGAGGTTCGTTCAGAAAATAACCGAACATTTTGAATTACGCGATCTCTCAAGAGGGGAGGGTCCCCCTTCTTGGGTGCGCCACTGGGTATTGTAATACCTTGTAGGATGAGATGAAGATTTAACGGTAACCAGACAACTGGGGCGGTAAGACAATTCGGGCCGTTCACAATTGGGGCTTTTCACAACTGGGGCTATTAACAACTGGGGCGATGGCCAATTCGGGCCGTACACAATTGGGGCTTTTCACAACTGGGGTCATTAACAACTGGGGCGATGGACAATTCGGGCCGTTCATAATTGGGGCTTTTGACAACTGGGGACATTAACAACTGGGGCGATAGACAATTCGAGCCGTACACAATTGGGGCTTTTGACAACTGGGGCCATAACTATGAGAGCTAGAGTCTTCTTATATTTAAAATAAAAAATAATTATTTTACAAGTTGGCATAAATTAAATTGCGTGTTCTTTTGAAAAAAAATATTTTAATGGTTTGTTTAAGTACATTTTGGGGGGAATTAGAATAAATAGAAAAATTGTATTTTAAGGATTGGCTTAAGTAAATTGTCGTGTTCAACAAATACATAGGAGTTCCGCAGGGATCAGTACTCGGACCGGTGTTGTTCATGGTGATTATTAATATCGTATTTTTCATAAGTAATTTGTTAACAATGTATGCTGATCTCAAACGAGTCTTCAATTGAGATGTCTAATAAACAAATGATATAATTTCGGAATTTGTGGTGTAGTTGCAGAATAGTTTTGTTCTTATCTATCTAATAGGTTTCAATATGCGCAAGTCACATACAGATCTAATTGACTCATAAGAAATGTTAAGTCTGATCTGTTGCTAACTAATATAAGAGTTCCGCAGGGATCAGTACTCGGACCGGTGTTGTTTACGTTATGAGTAATATTATACCTGAATTGCTTGGACATCGCCTGTGAGTACAGACGGCTGGTCTTCCATCTTCGCCACATTCGCACAAGTTACAATCCTTTTTAAACGGTTTTCCCGGTTCGCATCTCTCTGGTCCTTCAGGCATGTATGTTGAACCTATTTAACAAATAAACTATATGTGTAATTTTTGTTCCAATTCGAGTTAAGGGTTAAGGGTAAACACCACCGTCCACACAATTTTATTATACAAAACTACGAGGGGAGGTCAATAAGTCCTTACAAAACAATAGAAAAACATATTATTTTGAGTTTATTTATTTTTATTTGTCAACATATACTCCTTTTAGCTCGATACTGATAGGTTTAAATATGCGCAAATCACTTACAGATCTAATGGACACATAAGAAACTTTAAGTCTGATCTGTTGCCAATTAATATAGGAGTTCCGCAGGGATCAGTACTCAGACCGGTGTTGTTTACGTTATGAGTAATATTATACCTGAATGGCTTGGACATTGCTTGTGAGTACAGACGGCTGGTCTTCCATCTTCGCCACATTCGCACCAGTTACAATCCTTTTTAAACAGTTTTCCTGGTTCGCATCTCTCCGGTCCTTCAGGCATGTATGTTGAACCTATTTAACAAATAAACGTCCAATTACTCTTTTTTGCAATCTCAACTAGGGATGAGAAAAAAACATCGATGTATCGAAAACATCGATGTTTTTACCATCGATGGTCAGCTGGCGATAGTATCGATAAAACATCGATGTCTACTACCGATGTCGATGTTTAAACTTTGAAATTCAGAAACTACCGCTAGAGGCGCCCGAATCTTAAAAATTTAATGTTTATTAAAATTAGTACACAAAATATAAGCGCCATCTATTGTGATATAACAATACTAATAGTGTTAGTTTTTATTCGTTTTAGTAGAATACGAAAAAATAAGAAGAAACTTTTAATTTTTGCAAACAATGCGAACGACCAAAGACGCCAACACACTTTTTCTTTTTGAGTCTTGTTGACAATTTCCCAGTTGTTATTCCTCCAATCCCTGGATTTTTGTAAGTTGTCATTAGCTATTTTTTTATATATTGAAGTTGGCTTTTCCTGAACAAAATGATCAAAAGCTTCAATTAATCGGTAAAACTAACTAGAATTGAAAATCTAGTTCCGCCTAAACCAAAGGAACAGACTTTATTTGAACTTAAAAAAGTATAAAAATAATTGTGTATGACAGTGTTATTTTTATGTTAAATAATATAAAATTAACATAAAGATTACTATATTAGTATTGTAATAAAATCCAATATTTCATTTTAGAAATGTAAAAATAGTAAGGTCTGTTCCTTTGGTTTAGGCGGAACTAGATTTTCAATTCTAGTTACTTTTACCGATTGATTGAAGCTTTTGATCATTTTGTTCAGGAAAAGTCAACTTCAATATATATAAAAATATCTAATGACAAATTACAAAAATGAAAATTGCGGTTAGTTCCGCCTAATCGTTTGGAATAGACTGTAGGTACAAATTAGGATTATTATATTGGGTATAATAATGTTAATCTGAAATTAATTACTATTAAAAAGGAATATTACTATTTCAAAATCTAATAAATGCTGTTTGTGTATTATATGTTACTTTTTTCGTATTTTATCTTTACATTATTAAATAAAACCTATATAATATACATAAATAGCTTTTTTTAATATTAATAAAACATCGATGTTTCCGATACATCGATGTTTTTCCTTCGATGTTTTTTCAACATCGATAGTAAGCGCCGATGTTAACATCGATGTTAAACATCGATGTTTTGCCTTCGATGTACAACCCTAATCTCAACCGACCTTCAATTAGCCATATAGTCACATTAGCCACATTTAAGTAGGATACATAGGAGTCCCTCAGGGATCAGTACTCGGACCGGTGTTGTTCATGGTGATTATTAATGACGTATTTTTCATAAGTAATTTGTTAACAATGTATGCAGATCTCAACTGAGCCTTCGATTGAGATCTCTAATAAACAAATGATATAATTTCGAAATTCGTGGTGTAGTTGCAGAATAGTTTTGTTCTTATCTATCTAATAGGTTTCAATATGCGTACAGGAAAAAGATTAATATGCGCAAGTCACTTACAGATTTAATGGACACATGAGAAGTGTTAAGTCTGATCTGTTGCTAATTAATATAGGAGTTCCGCAGGGATCAAGTACTCGGACCGGTGTTGTTTACGTTATGAGTAATATTATACCTGAATCGTTTGGACATCGCCTGTGAGTACAGACGGCTGGTCTTCCATCTTCGCCACATTTGCACCAGTTGCAATCCTTTTTAAACGTTGTTCCCGGTTCGCATCTCTCCGGTCCTTCAGGCATATATGTTGGACCTATTTAACAAATAAACTATATGAGTAATACTTTGTTCCAATTCGAGTTAGAGTAGATTAAACACCACCGCCCACACAATTTTATTATACAAAACTATGTGTGTAGGTCAATAAGTCCTTACAAAACAAAGAAAAACATATTATTTTGGGTTTATTAATTATTTTTTTTTGTCAACATTTACTCCTTTTAGCTCGATAATGATAGGTTTAAATATGCGCAAATCATTTACAGATCTAATAGACACATGATAAACTTTAAGTCTAATCTGTTGCCAATTAATATAGGAGTTCCGCAGGGATCAGTACTCGGACCGGTGTTGTTTACGTTATGAGTAATATTATACCTGAATGGCTTGGACATTGCTTGTGAGTACAGACGGCTGGTCTTCCATCTTCGCCACATTCGCACCAATTACAATCCTTTTTAAACATTTTTCCAGGTTCGCATCTCTCCGGTCCTTCAGGCATATATGTTGGACCTATTTAACAAATATACTATATGAGTAATATTTTTTTCCAATTCGGGTTAAGGGTAGATTAAACACCACCGTCCACACAATTTTATTATACAAAACTACGAGGGTTGGTCAATAAAGTATCATTCACAGCTCATGTTTTAATAGATAGTACTTAATTCATAGCGTTAATGTTAACGCATAAGAATGTTAGTTCTACACAAATCCGTATAAGCGTTCATAGCTTCAATTTAGTGGATAAGCGTAAGAAAATATTTAACGCATAATGTTAGAAGTTTGTATATCTCAAACTTCTGACATTAACATTAACATTAAAACACTGACAGCTGTCAAAATGAAGGAATATATTATACTTGAAATTCGAATAAGACTTGTGGATGCAGCTTGTGACATAATTATTAGTAAAAATGTTGAAACTAATATTGAAAAATGAAGTAAGAATTTTTACATATTTCAGGGTTTCGCAGGTATACAGTGATACATTTCAAAATAGACGAATATATTATACAGGAAATTCTAAAAAGACTTGTGGCTGCAGTTTATGATGTACTAATTAATAAATGTGTTGAATCTAATAAAAAATTTATGTGAAGTGTGAATTTTCGCATATTTTAGTGTTTTTCAGGTATCTAGTACCCAAGTTAAAGCAGATATATGTGTGGAACATTTTTTTTTGCGGTAATCAAGTCAAAATGAACAATATTTTGAAAATAATGTACCGTTTGTTATTCTATGTACAAAGAGCTTTTCCTTAAAATACTACATGAACTTTTAAAATAAAATATGTATTTTTACAACAATAAAAAATTAATCTGACAAAAATTCCTTTTGGACTATTTTGGTTTCCATCAATGTACATTATTGAGATTTTTAGACCAACACTTCTGGGAAACAGGGTGGAAACAAAAGTTAACTTTTTTTTGTGAAATCAAAAAGTTAGGTTAGAGTGAGTAGCTCTAGAAACATTATAGTTATTTTATTTAATAATTAACTTAATAAATATTATTTTGGTTCTTTTTAGAAGTACATTAATAAAAAAACAATACATATATTTAATAACAAGATATTTTTATTATAAATTGTTTAGTAATTTCTATTGCGTGTAGATGGCAGCTAGATCGATTTATCTATTAAAACATGAGCTATGAATGGTACCAAAGTGTTGTGACTAGCCACTAACATTATCCATTAACATTATGCACTATGAATTACGTACTATCTATTAAAACATGAGCTGTGAATGATACTTAAGTCCTTACAAAACAATAGGATACATAGGAGTTCCGCAGGGATCAGTACTCGGACCGGTGTTGTTGATAGTATAAGTATAAGTAATTTGTTAACAAGATATGCTGATCTCAACCGAGCCTTCGATTGAGATCTCCAATAAACAAATGAGATAATTTCGGAATTCGTGGTGTAGTTGCAAAATAGTATTCTTATCTATCTAATAGGTTTCAATATGCGCAAGTCATTTACTGATCTTATGGACACATAAAAAATGTTAAGTCTGATCTGTTGCTAATTAATATAGGAGTTCCACAGGGATCAGTACTCGGACCGGTGTTGTTTACGTTATGAGTAATATTATACCTGAATCGCTTGGACATCTCATGAGAGTACAGCCGGCTGGTCTTCCATCTTTGCCACATTTGCACCAGTTGCAATTATTTTTAAACGTTGTTCCCGGTTCGCATCTCTCCAGTTCTCCAGGCATGTATGTTGGTCCTATTTAACAGATAAACTATATGAGTAATATTTTGTTCCAATTCGAGTTAGGGTAGATTAAACACCACCGTCCACACAATTTTATTATACAAAACTACTAGGAGAGGTCAATAAATCCTTACAAAACAATAGAAAAACATTATTTTGGGTTTATTTATTTATATTTGTCAACATATATAGACCGGGAGCTCATGACATTTTTGGTCTTCGATTTCATACAGCATGCCTTTTGGAGGAGAGAATATTTACCCTGTGACAACAAAAAAGGGATGGTACTAAACCCCTGCACGCTTTCCGGTTATAGGGAAAATTGCATTTCCACTTGCACAAAATTTTTGTGTTTTTCTCTGATTTAATATTGCTTGCCCTTTTGTCAAAAGAAAGTTATAACAAATTTAAAGTCTTTTAATTATAGGCATGCTGTATGAAAACGCGGAAAATCGTATTTTTTTATTACAAGATCACATGACCATTCGAGCCCTTTGGGACCCTCCGAATCGCATGCATATATTTAAAAGACTTTAAATTTGTTATAACTTTCTTTTGACAAAAGGGCAAGCAATATTAAATCAGAAAAGCACAAAAATTTTGTGTTTAAGTGGAAATGCAATTTTCCCTATGACCGGAAAGCGTGCAGGGGTTTAGTACCATCCCTTTTTTGTTGTCACAGGGTAAATATTCTCTCCTCCAAAAGGCATGCTGTATGAAATCGGAGACCAAAAACTGTCATGAGCTCCCGGTCTAATACTCCTTTTAGCTCGATACTGATAAACTTTAATTGATCTGTTGCCAATTAATATAGGAGTTCCGCAGGGATCAGTACTCGGACCGGTGTTGTTTACGTTATGAGTAATATTATACCTGAATGGCTTGGACAATGCTCGCGAGTACAGACGGCTGGTCTTCCATCTTCGCCACATTCGCACCAATTACAATCCTTTTTAAACATTTTTCCTGGTTCGCATCGCTCCGGTCCTTCAGGCATATATGTTGAACCTATTTAACAAATAAACTATATGAGTAATATTTTATTCCAATTCGAGTTTTAAGGGTAGATTAAACACCACCGTCCACACAATTTTACTATACAAAACTACGAGGGTTGGTCAATAAGTCCTTACAAAACAATAGAAAAACAATAGGATACATAGGAGTTCCGCAGGGATCAGTACTCGAACCGGTATTGTTGATAGTATAAGTATAAGTAGAGCCCTGCGCGGATAAGTTTTTCTGTATCCGCATCCGATCCGCATCCGCACATCCATGATCCGCATCCGATCCGCATCCGCAGCTTTTGTAAATAACAAATCCGCATCCGATCCGCATCCGCAAAAATATCCGCACTACAGGTTTTGCTGTCAGTTTGGAAAGAACTAACATATTTCGCCTGTTTAGGTAATATCTGCTCTAAAACGCTACTGAAAATTTTTGGATTTACCAGCTTATTTATTACTATCCTAACCTAAGGGACCCCAAAAGTTTTAAGGCCTAGATGCGCTAATAACTTATTTAAATCTAGAGAGAGATTACAATTTTGGGGGGCCTAAGCGTTCTTTTTCGTAGGGGGTAAGTGGCATGCTACTTTGTTTAATTTTGAATTTAAAAAAAAAAACAGAAAAGTTACTTGATAGAAGGTGCTTCATATTTTTAGGATCAAGTAATTCTCTGACGCCATTTCGCGCATTAGTTAGGCGTTGCAACTTTTTCAAATAGCAACATGTGTCATTTTTCAAATTTTTGGGATCTGCAAGACTTTTTACTTCGGGTAGTATAAAAAAATTGGCAGGTTACATAATAAAATTTTCGAGAAAAAATTATGTAGGTAAATTTTGGTATTTAAATAAAACTTACTAATCAGTTTTATGTAAAAAAAAACCTTTATCTGATTTAAAAGCCAGAATTAGAGCAGAGATAGGAATAATTACGTCGAAAGTGTACCAGGAAACTTTTGTCCAAAATATTATTTTCTATAATATATTCAATAATAAAAAAAAAGTTAAGTTGATTGTCTCAACTCAGTCTTGATCATGGACAATTGTCTTAATAAAAATAACATAAAGTGAGATTGAATGCTACAAAATATCATGTATATACAGACAACCGAAAATAACCGAGGACTGCGTAGTCAGAACACAATTGCTTGTTTCTCCGAAAGTAACCGAAGATTTAATATTCACGCGGATATTGCGGATAAGCGGATATGACATTTAATCCGCATCCGATCCACATCCGCATGGTTTAAATGATAATTTATCCGCATCCGCAGAAAAGTTGCGGATATCCGCGGATAATCCGCGGATACCCGCGGATTTGCAGGGCTCTAAGTATAAGTAATTTGTTAACAATATATGCTGATCTCAACCGAGCCTTCGATTGAGATCTCCAATAAACAAATGATATAATTTCGGAATTCGTGGTGTAGTTGCAGAATAGTTTTGTTCTTATCTATCTAATAGGTTTCAATATGCGCAAGTCACAGATCTAATGGACTCATACGAAATGTTAAGTCTGATCTGTTGCTAACTAATATAAGAGTTCCGCAGGGATCCGTACTCGGGCCGGTGCTGTTTACGTTATGAGTAATATTATACCTGAATGGCTTGGACATTGCTTGTGAGTACAGACGGCTGGTCTTCCATCTTCGCCACATTCGCACCAATTACAATCCTTTTTAAACATTTTTCCAGGTTCGCATCTCTCCGGTCCTTCAGGCATGTATGTTGAACCTATTTAACAAATAAACTATATGAGTAATATTTTGCTATAATCAAGGCTGTGGCCGAGGGTTTGCGGCGGTAAATTTGATCTGTTCCTTAACATTTATACTAACTCCTATATTAATTGGCATTAACAGGGCCGGCACTAGGATTTGCGAGGCCATGTGCCAGGGCAGGCGCGAGGCCATGTGCGAGATTGACAAGATAAATTGATATTGACGCGGTGGTCAAAAAGGGCTGGTTCAATAATGATGGACCACGCAAAATGACGGAATGGACGAGATACATCAGTCAAAATGGATTTTTCCTTACCTGGTGCTGTCCGCTACAACGCTATGTTTATATATTAGATACCCCTATAATAGTCCAGTAACCTTGTCATGATTATGGGGCAAAAGTTGCATCAAGTAGGGGTAGTTAGTTTCGTCTTTTTTTCTTGTATGGAATATGCCTGAGATGCAAAATCTAAGTTTTCGACCTCGGCAGCCCTCCGGAACACTTTTGAATTTCTCAAAAACTACTAAATTTTCGAACTTTTTTCGGTTTCTTACCATTATGACCATAAAGGAACACGTTTTTGACAAACATTATTCAATGCATTTTTAAACTAGATTAAATTTGCTACAATTTAAGACCAGAATGGGTTCAGTAGCTTCAATAGTTTCTGAGATACAGCTTTTCAAAATTTGAAAAAATCTCCAAACTTGAAAATTTTATGCTAATTTTCATGTAAAAGCAAATAAAATCCTTTTTTTATTATTTTTCTATGACCAATACGAACCGAGATACGGCATGTTAATGGTTAACTTTTTTTCGCCAAATGCATAATTTGAAAGATTCAAAATCAAATAACAGGAAAAATTTTCATTTTTCGAAGAAAACTCATTGAATCTTTTTTAAAGTATTTGATTAGACCTATCAAACAAAAAAAAAAAAGTCTCTAGTATAAAAATTAAGCGACTTATGATCAAAATAAGGTCGGTACCTACTTTTTTCTACGAAAAAATCAGTGAAAACAACCCCCTATTTACCCCCCCTAATTAAAATTGATCCTCACCCTTCTGTGGTTTTCTTCATATATGTATTTTCAGTACACCCAAGAAGTTTGACCAATTTAAAATGCCTAATTTTAAAAAAATTGGAGTTTAAAGAAAAAACGATTTTTTGCGATTTCGTATTTTTCACCCTTTTCTTCAAAATATCTCCGAAATTACTGGAGATACGAAAAAAATGATAGAGCACTAAATTGTAGCTTTTTTAATGACTTAAATTTCCCTGTGCATATATTTTCTGTACAGTGAATATTTGGCGAGATATAGCCGTTTAAAACCTCTATTTACAAGCGAACACCACCTTATTCGAGCCCTTCACACTCACCCCATTTAAAAACTAAGGGATCTTAAGGAATTTAATTTACACAGTCTTATAGCTCTTGAAAAGCCCTACAAAATCGTTTTTGAAAAAACTTTCTATCACTAAAAATGAAGGAGCTATGTTTAAAAAACCAATAATTTTTTTTTCGAAACATTCGAATAGCACGGTTCGGAGCGTAACCAGTATTTTCATAACCAGTATTTTCGGCAGCAATATAAGGTTTTGCAATATTATTTTATAATTTTTGACAATAAGGAGTAGTTTTCACTTCTAAAAATAAGCAGTGCCCATGAGCATGATATAGCATACAATTTTCAAGTTTGGAGATTTTTTCAAACTTTGAAAAGCTGTATCTCGGAAACTATTAAGACTACCGAGCCCATTTTGGTCTCAAATTGTAGAAAATTTAATCTAGTTTAAAAATGCATAGAATGGTGTTTGTCGAAAACGTGCTCCTTTATGGTCAAAATGGGCAGAAACCGAAAAGAGTGCGAAAATTTAGCAGTTTTTGCGAAATTCAAAAGTGTTCCGGAAGGCTGCCGAGGTCGAAAACTTGGATTTAGCATCTCAGGCACAACCCATACAAGAAAAAAAAAACGAAACTAACTACCCCCACTCGATGCAACTTATGATGTACTAGGTTACTGGACTATAATGTTTCAAATGTATATATTTTAATAAGGGATACATTTAGTGAATGTTACATTTTCCTTTTTTCTGTGGCATCTAGCAATAACAACTTTCGGCTGTGTGATTTTTTCTCGTATTCGGGGAATCACAACTCTTCACAGCTGATGCAAAGCACCCCACCCGATTTCTTCTTTCTAATTTCAGCGCGCTCGTAAACTACATATACAATTTAGATGGGAGTTTGGTGTACACGAGTATACGCAGTTCAGAAAGTTCGCAATATGCGCGAGGCCTGTTGGGCCGCGAGGACATGTGCCACCGCACATGCTGCACATGCCTTGCGCCGGCCCTGGGCATTAATATAGGAGTTCCGCAGGGATCAGTACTCGGACCGGTGTTGTTTAAGTTATGAGTAATATTATACCTGAATGGCCTGGACATCGCATGAGAGTACAGCCGGCTGGTCTTCCATCTTCGCCACATGCGCACCAATTACAATCCTTTTTAAACATTTTTCCAGGTTCGCATCTCACCGGTTCTCCAGGCATGTATGTTGGATCTATTTAACAAATAAACTATATGAGTAATATTTTGTTATAATGAAGGCTGTAGTCTAGGGTATACCTTCAGGTCTCTAGGAAAGTTACCATCAATTCCCTGAATTCAATCAGAATATGGATAATACGAGGGTGCGTTTTTATATTTGCGGAATCGTGGGAATGCCGACGGGAGTGGTACGCCATTCGGATTCTCTGGCGTGACTAACCACTACCATAAATACCGAACAGTATCATAATCGGATCATTAGAGTGTGAGTTATTCTCAGTTACACAAATTAATACGTAAAAAAATATCGAATATGGGTAAAGTTGAGGACCGTACCGTTATAAAGTTCTTCACTAAACTTGACCAGGATGGAGAATTGAGTCAGATTGTCACTGGGGATGCAACGTGGGTTCATCTATCTAATAGGTTTCAATATGCGTACAGGAAAAAGGTTAATATGCGGAAGTCGCTTACAGATTTAATGGACACATAAGAAGTGTTAAGTCTGATCTGTTGCTAATTAATATAGGTGTTCCGCAGGGATCAGTACTCGGACCGGTGTTGTTTACGTTATGAGTAATATTATACCTGAATCGCTTGGACATCGCCTGTGAGTACAGACGGCTGGTCTTCCATCTTCGCCACATTTGCACCAGTTGCAATCCTTTTTAAACGTTGTTCCCGGTTCGCATCTCTCCGGTCCTTCAGGCATATATGTTGGACCTATTTAACAAATAAACTATATGAGTAATACTTTGTTCCAATTCGAGTTAGGGTAGATTAAACACCACCGCCCACACAATTTTATTATACAAAACTATGAGTGTAGGTCAATAAGTCCTTACAAAAGAATAAAAAAACATATTATTTTGGGTTTATTAATTTTTTTTTTCTTTTTTTTTTTATCAACATGTACTCCTTTTAGCTCGATACTGATAGGTTTAAATATGCGCAAATCACTTACAGATCTAATAGACACATAAGAAACTTTAAGGGACTATTACCGGTTATAATTTTCAAAAAATCGTTTTTTTTTTTACATTTTTACTTGCCCGACCTTAATATATAAGGGGCAAGTATTGTAATCGCGAAAATTTTCGATGTCGAGATTTTGACGGATGACCACGTTTCATGGTCCAGGGAATCCAAAAAACCTATTTTCGAAGTGCCGTCCGTATGTGTGTGTGTGTGTGTGTGTGTGTGTGTGTCTGTCTGTCTGTGTGTATACACGATAACTCAAAAACGGTTTAACATAAAGAGTTCGTTTTGGTACTAAAAAATTCTCCTATTAAATAGGAAGAACCCTATTGTTTTTTATGAAAATCGGTTGACTAGAAATGGGAGTTTACTCGTGTCGATTTTAATATTTTTGCGAATATTTAGCAACAAAAAAATATTTCGAAAAAATTTATTGAACAAAAGTTACTATAAATGCAATAACTAATAACTTTTATTTGACACGTTTTTTGATAAAACGAAAAATTTCGAAAATTTTTTGTAAAATTATTTAAAATTTTTCCAAGTCTCAATTTTTTCATACTTATATGTAACGTTTCCATGGTCATGATAATTAATTCGTAACTAGTAAAGCAAGCCTTGGACAAAAATTTGTATAGAACATAATTTGATGGATTTTTGAAGATTTATCTAAATATTTAAACTTTTTTTTTTTTTTTAGTTTATTTTTTTTTTAAATATTTTTTTTATGGGAGGGCAAGTCTAGCGGAGGTTTCCTTTCGCCACTGGTTTGATTCCTTATACCTTCAGAAATCATATCCTAAATTTTTATAACGAAATTCAAAAAAATTAGAAATTGGTGGCAATTTTAGCGCATGCATACACACATAAACCAGCCTTAAATGCGGAGGTCCAAGAATATATTAAACCGATTTTTGAAAAACTAACAGATGAAGAGTTGCTGAAACGATGTTTGGGAAAGAATACCCAAAATAATAATGAGTGTTACAACAAAACACTTTGGGCTATCGTTCCCAAACATACGTTTGTGGGAAGAGAAGTTACTGAGTTGGCTGCTAATATTTCATTAGCAATATTTAATGAAGGTAGAACGTCCCGGTTGAAAATATTGGAGGTAATGGGATGCATAATTGGACACTCTGCGTATGATTATGTTAAAAAAAAAGATTTGGAACGCATTGAGATGGCCAATAAAGCGAGTACAGCGGCGTCGAAGGAAGCTCGCTTGGCAAAGCAAACTGCTCAGCAAAAGGAACAGCAACAAATGATTGATTCGGGAGTACTTTTTTATGGACCAGGGATTGCTGATTAACCAATTGTAAGTGCTGAAACTTAATTTTTTTTTAAATATTACAATACAAATATTTAAAAAAACTTTAAAAGTGATTTTCTCGAAATGGTGTTTTTTCAATCGGCCCAGACTTATTCTCCATAACTACACAACGGATATTTTTAAATTTTAGTGAATTTTGTTTATTTTGATGTCCTCTACCGTAATTTACCAGAAAATTGCAAAAAAAATTGAAAAAAAAAAATTGATAAGGGTAAAAGGGGGAAAAAACATGATTTTTAGAAAAAAAATTTCACCTATCCGCCATTTTGTTTTTACACCCTTTTTTTTATAATAGGTGGTAAATTACGATGTAAGACACCTTCATCTTTAAAATTATTTTTGAATTTTTTGTTTCAAACTTGTCAATTTCGAGATTAACCCCGGGCCATGGAGCATCATAATTTTTTGTTACCGAACTTTGGCGCCATCTATATAATTATCAATGTATTGAAAAAAAAAAAAAAAATTTATAATCTTGAATATAATATTAATAAAATAAAAAAAGTTGCACAACGTTCTATAATAAAGGAAACGAGAAAAAAAATATTTAATTATAGGTAATTTTTTGCCTTTCTAACCGGTAATAGTCCCTTAAGTCTGATCTGTTGCCAATTAATATAAGAGTTCCGCAGGGATCAGTACTTGGACCGGTGTTGTTTACGTTATGAGTAATATTATTATTAAATAAATAATACCGGTAAATTTACGCATACTTAACCCTTTACCGCATAGTGTGCCATATATGGCACATTCCGATTTTTATTTTTTATTTTACTTTTAAAACTGAATCAGAACGTTACTTCATGAATGCTCATATATGCCACATACACAGCAATGGATCCTGCAGTATCTCAAGTAATGGGCTGCAATAGATTTGAGGATATCAAGCGGAATTTGCACTTCAACGATAACTCTGAATTTATTAAGAAAGGACAACTAGAAGATATGACCTTTTCTTTCAAAAATTCGAGGGCGACTGCTTTTAATCCCTAATGAAGAACACCTAGCAATTGACGAGCAAATAATACGGAATCATTTTCTTTTGAAACATAATGTAGAATCATAATTTTCCATGTATGGCACAAAGCTTAAATTATTATTTTAATTATTATTTTTTCATAAAAATAATAATTAATATTTTAAATATATTTTTTTAATTATTTTTTCTATCAATAAGAACCAATTGCTAATGCCCATAAATTATTTCAGCCAAAAATAAAAATTCATGCAGTAAATAGGTCTTTCGAACGGTAAGCTAATCACAGTGAAAAAAGGTTTTTGCACTATAAAATTGGTCTATGAACGGTAAGTTATTCAAGATGCAAATAGGTTTATACACGGTAAAATTGGATCTATCGAACAGTAAGTTATGCACGGTTGAAAAGATCTATCAAACTGCAAGATAAGCACGGTAAAAATGTTCATCCACGGTTAAAAAGATCTATCGAATAATAAGTTACGCATGTCGAAAAATGGCGCAAATTTGTTTAATGGTGCATTTTGTTCCGTTAAGAGGAACTCTTTTAACGTAACGAAAACCTTGTTAAAGGTGCTAAAAATTTATACCCTTTTGTACTTAGAGAAAACAATAACTATTTTTTACCGACCGCCAACATATATAAGGGAGGTATTGTGATCATACCGATTTTGACATTTCGAGATTTCGATGGATCTCCACGAATTGAGGTCCCTACATAACGTTTTGACTAGTTTTAGCATGATGTCTGTCGGTATGTTTGTCCGTCTGTCTGTCTGTCCGTCTGTCTGTTTGTCCGTCTGTCTGTCCGTCTGTCTGTCCGTCTGTCTGTTTGTCCGTCTGTCTGTCCGTCTGTCTGTCCGTCTGTCTGTGTAAACGTGCAGAGCAAATTCGGCTGAAAAGATTTTTATGAAACTTCATATTTAAGCTTCTGCTATCAATGGCACGAGTTGATCTACTTTTGGTAAAAATCGGTTGACTAAAAATGGGAGTTTACTCGTGTCGATTTTAAGATTTTTGTGAATATTTCACAACAGAAAAATATTTCGAAAAAATTTATTGAACAAAAGTTGCTATAAAAGCAATAATTAATAAGTTTTATTTGAGACGTTTTTTGATAAAACGAAAAATTTCGAATAATTTTTGTAAAATTTTTTCATACTTATATGTAACGTTTCCATGGTCATGATAAATAATCAATGGGATTCCGAAAACTTACGTTAGTTCACGCCGGTGTGAAATTTGAAAAGAACCAATCACTTTGCAGATATTTTGAAATAAACGTTTTCAATTGGTTCTTTTCAAATGTCACTCCGGCGTGAACTAACGTTAGATTTCGGAATCCCATTGAATATCTCTGTTAGAAAATATTATGCCAAGTTATTTCTACTCTGCTGCTAAATAAATACATTATTTTATATAAGAACTTTATGATGGCGGTCGGTTCTGTGGTGGCCACAGCTGATTTTTTTTTTAAAGTTCCATTTGTATATGTGTATCTGTTATAAATACTGAAATAATGAATAAATAAATCGTATTAAAACTGCGGCTCCTTAAATTTTATTTTTTGTACGTTTTTTACTAAAATGGCTCTTCGTTTCTAAAAGGTTCCCGGCCTCTGCCCTAGACTTTTCCGATGTGTATTAATACCTGTAGGGTTTCGATTACATTCTATTTTAGTACACGTGGCAGATATTCCATTTGGTCCGCAAATACACTTGTTGCACTCGTCTGTTTTAATAGATTTTCCGGGTTCGCATCTTGGCGGATTTCCAAACCAGAATTCTGCATCTATTAACAAATAAACTGTATGAGTAATACCGTGCGATCAAAATTTCTTGTCAGTTACATAACAGTAAACAATGAGTTTAAAAATATCAAAACTGTGTTCTAATCCACAGCTGAAAATCCCAATTTAACAAAAAACTAATCAGATTACTTCGTTGGTCCGAACTCATCCGAGAATCAACGAAAATATGTGTTCCTAACTTAATACCTGTTGTCAACTGATTGGCGTGTAGAGAAAAATAGTGTTCATTTAATAATCAATTCATATAAGGTAATAAAAATAGAATGTACGCCTATGTGTACATGTCCTTGGAAATAAGTTTGATAACTAAATGTTTCTGTCAAGTATTGCATAACGGACAAGATTTCTTGATCGCTCTGTATTTATTTTGCTACAGTGAATTTATTCTTTTATGCAACATGTACTGTGTCATTACCATGGATATAGTTTTTGACAGCAATATAAATCGTGTTCATTTTCATTTGCAACAAAGAAAAAACTATATTTACTAGCAAAATCAAAATATTTTATTGAAAATAAAAATTTAAAATAAATAATAATAATAAATAAATAACTAATAAAAACTTATAATAAATGTTCAAAATTTTCTCCGTTTACTTGCATACAAAATGTTAAGCGATCATAAAAATGATTCAAAACATTCAGCAATTGCTCTTGAGGTATATTTTTGGATGCTTAAACAATTATGTCTTGCAGTTCAGCAACATCCCTAAGTTCTCCATTACATACTTTGGCCTTTAAATATCCCCAATAAAAAAAATTATTGGGTGCCAAATCCGGAGATCTCGCTGGCCAATTCACTGACCCTCCTCTTCCAATCCAGCTTTTTGGGAAAGTTCTATGTAAATATTCTTTAACTATTCTAGAATAATG
The DNA here is from genome assembly GCA_963971575.1 of Liopterus haemorrhoidalis. Lineage (NCBI taxonomy): Eukaryota > Metazoa > Arthropoda > Insecta > Coleoptera > Dytiscidae > Liopterus > Liopterus haemorrhoidalis. Next base: position 5,451,896 of record OZ020625.1, read on the forward strand.
GACTTGTGCGCCATCATGTTGAAACCATACTTGTCCATTAATATTCAGGTTTCGCAAGGCAGGTAATATTTGGTTTTGCAAAAGGTCTAGATATTTTGCGGCATTAAGGTTGCCGTCAATAAAAAAAGGCCCTATAATATTGGTTCCTATTATCCCTGCCCAAACATTTAATTTTTGCGGATTTTGAGTTCGGGAGGAATGAACAAATGTAAATTTTCTCGACTCCAGTACCTAAAATTTTGTCTGTGCACTTCACCATTTAGAGTAAACGTTGCTTCGACTGTAAATAAAATTCTTTGAAGCACTGTTGGGTCGGAATTAATTTTTTCAAACATTTCAAAACAAAAATCCATACGTACTGCTGCGTCCGTTTCTAACAATTCTTGATGATTTTGAAATTTATGTGATCGAAACTTTTCTTTTTTTAAGAAGTTAAAAACAGATCCAGTACTGACACCAACAGTTTGTGCAATTGATCTTAAAGTATTTTGATTGTTTTCTTCCACTTGTAAGAATATTTCCAATTGCTTCTCTTCTGTAAGCACGTGGGATGTTGTTCTTTTTAGGGTTTTGTAGGTATGACCAAAAAACCCTTATACCGTCATTTTGTCGTCTGTCTGTCTGTCTGTCTGTCTGTCTGTCTGTCTGTCTGTCTGTCTGTCTGTCTGTCTGTCTGTCTGTCTGTTCGGTAAAAATTGTAGCCGAACGGCTAAACCTAGAGAGTTGAAATTTGGCATGCTTATACAACTCGTTGACCCGCACATAGGAAAAATACCAAAACATCTAAAAAACATATCCCCCTAAAAATATAAACAAATATGTGCTCATCGAAAAAAAAAATATTTTTTTTTAATTCTGAGTAGGGTATCAAATGAAAGCCCTTGGTACGTGAATTAACGATCAAATTTTTATTTTTCCAAAATAAATTATTTTGAAGCGATTTTTGCCAATATTGTGCAAAAAAAATTTTGTCCCACACCCTGTAGCCCAGATGGTTTAAACTAAAAATCTGAAAAAATTCTAAGTAATGTACATTGGTGTGAACCGGAATAGTTCAACAGGAATTTTTGATCAGATTATGTTTTTGGAAAAAAAAGCATTTTTTGTGTTTTTTTGCTAATAATGTTGACAACTTATAGTTATATAATACGCTCAACAGTAACGTGTTTCTTGGTGCTGTGGCTAAGATACTTGCGTTCTGTCCAAGAATTCGTAATCGGACTCATGTTCGAGTCCTACGTGAGGAGACAATATTATTTTTTATTTATTTTTTGCATTTTTATATTGTTTAAATTATTTTTTCAAAATTTTAATTATATTTTGGCAATTGTTGCATTTAATTTTTAATAGCGTAAATTTAATAACCAGTGGAAATTGTTGAAATTATAATTTAATTATATATTTGAATGTACACGAAATCAAAGGGGAGGAGCTATGACTAAAAACAACCAATGGAAGCCATAGGCGCAATTTTCAAAATCTTAATGAACCTTGATATATAAAAAAAAAAATACTGCACATCTTTAAAAACTTAAATAATGGTAATAGGCATTCGATTTAAAATTCATAAAAAAATATTTTGAGATAAAATTTGTTTTGGCATCCCAAATAATCATCATTCACTTACTAAATACCTGCAAAACCCTGAAATGTGTGAAAATTCACACTTCACATCAATTTTTTTATTATGTTTTGACTTAAGACATCCTTCGCGATGAAATTTATTAACTAGTCTTGAAATTGTAGAGGGATTTGGTATTGGCCGATCTGGATAAGTTGCACTAAATACAGCAAAAACTTCTCTTAAACTCATTTGGAATTATACCAAGTTACCATCATTATTTTTTCTTCATCTGTATATACATGTTGATTAATTTTTATATCAGTAATGAGCGAAAGTATACACACTAATTGTCTATGTTGCAAATGAAAATGAACACGATTTATATTGCTGTCAAAAACTGTATCCATGGTAATGACATAGTACATGTTGCATAAAAAAATATATTCACTGTATAATGCGAGTTAAGGATAATAAGCAATATATTTTCATATTTTTTTCAATATCCCTAGACTTTTCCGATGTGTATTAATACCTGTAGTGTTTCGATTACATTCTATGTGAGTACACTTGGTAGATTGTCCATCTGGGCCGCAAGTACACTTGTTGCACTCGTCTTTTTTAAAAGATTTTCCGGGTTCGCATCTCGGCGGATTTCCAAACCAGAATTCTGCATCTATTAACAAATAAACTGTATGAGTAATATTTTGCTATAATGCGAGTTAAAGGTATAGTCCGGGAGGCAGCGTTGCAAGTGACTTGGTATTTCATCCCGATTGATTCCTATTGGAAATTATTCCTTTCGTCAGCTGCGTTGGTAGTGATGGGGCTTGTTGATATCTTTTGAAATTTTGTCTTGTTTTAAATATTTGTCATGGAAGTAATTAGATAATTAGAAAAATATAGAGTTGTAGATTTGAGCTGTCATTAAAATATATAAATATTGTGTTTATGATTAGTATTGTGTTTTATAGAATTTAAATATATATAGTGTACCAACAGGGATGGTCGAGAGAAAATGTATATCTTGTAAAAAAAAAATCCAAAAGTCATTTCAAGCCACTTGAAAATTTGCAGTTATTGTTTAAGTGATAATAATAATAATAAAAAAAACCACCAAACATTTTTATACGGGCCAGTACTGGTAAAGCACATACTCCCCGGCATTGAAAGTAATGGGCCAGTACCCCGGTGTCCCCGTGGCCGTTACTGGCCCACTGATATATCAGTTGCCGGCCCAGCAACGGTAACGTGCAAAATAATCGCATTAGTTGCAAGATTTATTTCTGATGGTTTTAAGTAAAAAGTATGAGTGAAGAAGAGTGCTTATAAAATGCTGGTAAAGTACTTCGTATAGGCGGAATGCGAAATACAAATGTGAAGTACATTATTAATACTGGCGTTGCACTTACTTTTGGTGCCAGTAATTTACCAGCATAAAAGCAGTTTGCCGGCATTCGGCCGTTAGTTGAATGTTTGCTGGGAAGTCAGCTGCGTGCGTAGTGGGAGATTATACGTTTTGTTTTATATCAGGTCTGGGAAAAAGTTCGTGGCGTTTTTTTAGTAAAATTCAACTGGTTTGGTTATAATGTGAAAATGAATTTATTTAAACCAAATATGCTCCATTATTATCGCCAACGTTTCGCCATTTTTCGGGTAGAGCCATGATGCCATCGGTAAAGAAATTCTGTGGTTTCTGGTTGAAAAACTGAATCAACTGGTTTACGCAGGCTTCTTTTGAAACCAGCTTAATTCCATTGAGAGAATTCTGCAGAGATCGGAATAGGTGATAGTCAGAGGGTGCTATGTCTGGACTATAAGGTGGATGCAACAAAATTTTCCAACCAAGTTCTCGAAATTTTTGATGGGTCATCAAAGAAGTGTGTGGTCTTGTGTTGTCATGATGAAAGACAACACCTTTCCTATTATTCAATTCGTGCCGTTCTCTTTCAATTGCCTGGCGTAATCTCTCTAGTTGTCCACAGTAGAGTTGAGAATCAATCGTCTGACCAACTGGAAGTAGCTCATGGTGGACGATTCCCTTCCAGTCCCACCACACACACAGCATCATCTTGTTCGGCCCCAATCCTGGCTTCGCGAACGCTTGTGACGGCTCACCATCCCTTGTCCACGATCTTTTCCACTTCCGATTGTCGTACGTGATCCATTTTTCATCACCGGTTATGACACCTTTCAGAAATGGCTCGATTTCATTGCGTTACAGCAGCGCATCGCAGATGTTAATTCGGTCTATCATGTTTTTCGCGCATGAGGAACCCATATATCGAGCTTCTTTTTGTAGCTAGCTTTCCATAAATGGTTCAAAACAGTTTTGTGGTCAATGCCTAACTCCGTACCAATATCGACACTGTTGATATGCCTATTATCTTGCTGGACTTTTTCAAGAATTTCATTATATTTTTCACTGATTGGACGACTAGAGCGTGACTCATCTTTCACATTAAAATTACCGGAACGAATGCGAGCGAACCATTTCCGCGCAGCAGATTTGGATAAAGTACATTCACCGTACACAGCACAATTTTTTTCGCAAGCCTGCGCAGCGTTCTTCCCTTTGTCGTAATAATATTACAAAATATAGCACAATTTTTCATTACTTTTCTTCATTTTCAAAAGCAAACAACTTTCCAACCACTGCACAAATTTTGATGTTTAGACACTCAAAGTAACGCTCGAACTGTCATCTTTCCAACGAGCGCTTAGTGGTGTTGCTGCGATCTGTGTTTCCTGAGTTATTTGCAATTAGCGCCGTCTATCGGCAAAAACGGCACGAACTTTTTCCCAGACCTGATAGAATTGTGTCCGTATTCCATAGATGTTAACATTAAATGTAACTTCACAATGTTTAAACCAGATTAAAAAAAAAAACAATACTGTGTACACCTAAATTTTAATTAATATGTGAATCTAAACGTAAACGACGTTTCCTAAATGTATATTTTTAGTAGTGAATAAAGATTATTATTATTATATGAATATACGAGGTCTGTTCAAAAAGTATCGCGAATTTTGAATTTCCGCGGGTTACGTATATTCGATTTTCGATTTTTTTGTGGCGTTATATTGGTACTCATGTCTCTCACTTATGCCGACAAGTTCGGCCATTTTGAATGTTTAGTTAATTTTTGACAGTTGCTGTGCTTGCACGTGTTTTGGCTCGTCTTCGATTTTTGCCTATACCAAAAAATGGATCAAAGAATCTGTATCAAATTTTGTGTGAAAAACAAAATTAAGTGCGCGGACGCATTCCGAATGTTGACTGTGGCATATGGTGAAGCTACTTTGGACCGAAGCAACGTTTATCAGTGGTACAAAATGTTTTCAGAGGGCCGAAAAGATGTGAACGACGAAGAGCGTGCCGGACGCCCGAGCACGTCAACAACAGACGAAAACATTGATGGAGTGAAGAAAATAGTATTGGCCAATCGTCGAATTACCGTTAGAGAAGTTTCTGAGGACCTAAACAGCTCGTGCCATTCGATTTTTACCAATGATTTGGGCATGAGACGGGTCGCATATCACACATCGTTGCTTGTGTGCGAATTTTTGGCCAAAAACAACACACTAATAATGCCCCAGCCACCGTATTCCCCATATCTGCCCCCCTGTGACTTTTTCTTGTCCCCGAAACTGAAGAGGCCCATGAAAGGACGACGCTACGCTATGAGTGAGGAGATAAAGACGGCATCGAAGGAGGAGCTGAACAAGATCACAAAAAATGATTTTTTCAAGTGCTTCGAGGATTGGAAAAAACGTTGGCACAAGTGTATAATATCTGGTGGGGATTACTTTGAAGGGGACAAAATAGATATTCATGAATAAATAAATAATTTTTGAAGAAACACTAAATTCGCGATATTTTTTGAACAGATCTCGTATGTATTCCGTTGACTTTGCTATGGCATCCTCTGCGCTCTTAAGTTTTGTAAAACAAACTGTTTTCTCTGAAATCACATTCATTTTAGTAAAAGAAATTTAATACCTGGAGAGTTTCGAACACATCCTATAAGACTACAACGGATAGTTTTTCCATCTAGGTCGCAAGTGCACTTATTGTTGCACTCGTCTATTTGAATAGATTTTCCGGGTTTGCATCTCGGTGGATCTCCAAACAATAATTCTGCATCTATTTAACAAATAAACTGTATGAGTAATATTTTGTTCCAATTCGAGTTAAGGGTAGATTAAACACCACTGGGGTACGTTCCAAAATATAATTCTTGGAGTTCGAGTTTACTCTAAGATAATGTGGTCATGTGATCATGTTTTGGAACGGCGATGTTAAGGTTAGGAATGCTTATATGAAAATTCCCGCTAAAATATTGTCAACACGACATATTATTTTAAATAATTATTAATATCTTTAAATAGTGATGGATAAAAAGAAGAGGGAAGTATGTATTATTGCTGCTAATTTCAGTCAACAACGTATATCTATTAACGGTAATTTTAATAAATATTTACAAACTATTGTATGATAAATACCTATTTATAATTAAGTAAAAGATTTCTTTTTTATTTCAGAATCATGAATTTCTGTGAATTTTTTTCCATGATTCCTGTTTACCATAATTAATTTCAGTTAATTTCGATATGTCAAAACTTACATTACATGCGTACGCATTCTGCGCATGGGAGTAAATATTACCCACCTTGCAAGCAGAGTTAAAAGAGTAAACTCTAGGGTTAACTCAAACCGGAAACTCGAATGTTTTGGAACGATCTTACTAAACTCAGAGTTAAGTTTAGAGTAAACTCCATAGGTTTTGGAACGTACCCCTGTACACACAATTTTATTATACAAAACTACGAGGGTAGGTCAATAAGTCCTTACAAAATAATAGAAAAACAATAGGATACATAAGAGTTTCGCAGGGATCAGTACTCGGACCGGTGTTGTTGATAGTGATTATTAATTGATGGTAATAATGCGAGTTAAGGGTAGCTTAAGGTGCCTGTCCACTTGAGAGTACTCGCGAGAATAACTCTCGATAGCATCTCTCACGGGCTGGTCCACTAGAGGTGTTTCTCAACCTTTTCTTGCATGGGGCCCCCCAAAATAACGTAAATATGGTCATATATATGGCCCCATATATATATATATATACATATATATATATATATATATATATATATATATATATATATATATATATATATATATATATATAGAGAGAGAGAGAGAGAGAGAGAGAGAGAGAAAGGGAGGGAGGGAGGGATCACAAGGTGTATCAAGATAGAGGGAACACGATTTTTCTCGAAAAGACGATGTGTGAGCAAGTTGGGAAAAAACTTTGGTATACAGGGTGTTTGTTTGAAACGGGGCACACCGAAAATCTCCTTTATTTGTAAATATACAAAAAATCTTCAGAACAAAAGTTAAACTAGACAAAAAGGCCCATCTAAAGGTTACTATAAGAATTCTGAGGCACTTCCGGTTTCACCGGAAATGATGTCAACTTTTGATCTAGCATAGGGAATCGATAATTTTATATTTTTTTCCTAAAAGTACATTAAATTAGCTTTACAATGACACCAAAAAGTCATATTTTTATGTTAACCATTTCAAAATGGCGACCATTTATTTACAAAATAATAATCAATATAAGTTTTACAAAGTTGAACGTAGCAAGCTTTGAAAACAATAAAAACAGAAACAAAATATCGACGCGAACCGTTTTAATTAGTTTAAATTAGTTGTCAAAATAAGTATAATTTATTTTATTTATCTTTAAAATGTATATTTTAATGAATATAAATGTCATATATTTATGAATATATCTTGCAAAATTGAGCGTTTTTACCGACCCCCAATATATATAAGGCAGGTATTGTGATCATACCGATTTTGACATTTCGAGATTTCGATGGATCTCCTCGAATTGAGGTCCCTACATAACGTTTTGATTATTTTTAGCATGATGTCTGTCGGTCTGTGTCCGTCTGTCTGTCTGTCTGTGTACACGTGCAGAGCGAATTCGGCTAAAAAGATTTTTATGAAACTTTTAAGCTTTTGACATCAATGGCACGAGTTGATAAACTTATGGTAAAAATCGGTTGACTACAAATGGAAGCTGACTCGTGTCGATTTTAAGATTTTTGCGAATACTTAGCAACAGAAAAATATTTCGAAAAAATGTATTTAACCAAAGTTGCTATAAATGCAATAACTAATAACTTTTATTTGAGACGTTTTTTGATAAAACGAAAAAGTCTCAAGTTTTTCATACTTATATGTAACGTTTCCATGGTCATGATAAATAATATCTTTGTTAGAAAATGTTAGGCCAAGTTATTTCTACTCTGCTGCTAGAATGTATTTTATACAAGTACTTTGTGATGGCGGTTGGTCCTGTGGTGGTCACAGCTGATTTTTTTAGTAACAATAATTTTGAAATGGCGTTCGGGTTCGTAAAATTTTCGATTTCCTATAATTCCCTGTCAACTATAGTCTATCTCAGAAAGAGCGATAGTAATAAAATTTATTATTTGTAAAAAGTTATTGTTTTTTCACACAGAAGCGGCACACAAAATATGAATAGTTCGAAACGAAATATTGTTAAAAAACAACCGAGTGTGCCGCACATCTTATATGGGAATACAAACTAGGGTTAAACACAATAGATCATAAAAATTTTACCCTAAAATTTTGAAGAAAAATATGGTCACTGGGGTGCGTTTAATGATATAATAAATATGGTCACAGGCGCGCGTTTAATAAAATGATAAATAGTAATATAGAAATACACAAAACCAATTTAAACGTGTTTAAAATGTGCACGCCACTGGTAACTGCCCGGCAAAAAGATTTATTACTATCGCTCTTTCTGAGATAGACTATAATAATATTGAAATGAAACAACTCCTTAACGCCGACCGGCGTAGCGTAGTGGTAACAGATGTGTAACGTAGAGCAGCGTTTCTCAACTGGGGGGCCGTGAAGGCTTCGTCGGGGGTCGCGAAGTTATACAAAATCGAAACATGAAAATATAATAAAAATGCACTCAATCTTGCAAGATATAAATTTTATCCATATTTATTAATATCTTACATTTATATTCATAAAAATATACCTTTCATAACATATATAAAATAAATATTCTATTTATTTTTATACATAATTTACTTATTTTGACAATTAATTTAAACTACAGGCTATTTCAAACGTATAAGTTGTCACTAGTTAACTTTATAATGAGTAAATGGGCTTTTACTTAACAAAATGATCAAAAGTTGCATTCAATTGATAAAAATTACTAGATTTGAAAATATAGTTCCGCTTTAACCAAAGAAACAGACTATAAGTAGACTATATCAAGGTAAAATAAACTGTATGTGTCAGTTGATGGGATTCTCTGACAATGGTTCGCGTTGGAGGTACTACAAGTATTTTCAAGTTGTACTTTGAAGTAGGTACGACTTGAAAGTGCAATATTTTTTATTATATATTTTTTTAATTGCTCTCCGAGCTACAGATAACTCAAGAGTAAGGATGTGAATGTGTTTAAATTAAAATGTAAGGCACTTTGAACACTTGTAAATAAAAATACTTTACTTTCAAGTCGTTATAGGGAATATAATCGTCATTTAAAAATATCACAGTTTTTTGTCAACCGTAAAAGATATTAAAAAATTGTTTAAGTAAAAGTTGTTGAAAAGCTCTATCCAAAGATATCCAATATGAAATACGTTCCCATTTAAAAATTCGAAATTGTCCTTGATATCCTGTACTTCCGTTTTTTTCCGGAAAATTTCAATACTACCATTCAATTTTGTGGATAAATTTTAGTTCCAAATTTTTCTTGCTCACACGTCGTTTTTTCGCTGACCGGAGTGATCCGGATCTGGATCGATGTCATGTTGAACTTCGCGAGAACTTGGCTTGTAATGTATTATCATAAAGTGTATTTTGTCATCAATTTGTAGGGCAGTTTATTTGTAACTAATAGGGTTAGTCTGTATTTTCTTACAACCATACTATATAAAAATATTTAAAATATTGCCCAAATCCCAGATGTCCGATTTATAAGGGCAATAAACATCGCCATAAACTTAACACATCTGGTTTAAAATACAGTAGCTACATAAAGTGAATTGCTTGTTTCAAAAATGTTAGATAAGAGTCGGGGCCAAGCGACGTTCTACCTACGACCGAACGACCGGCAACTGACTGACCTGTGTCTCGGGATCATGTTTAAAAGAACCGGCTCTAAGCAAGAGTCGGCTCTAAGCGACGTTCTACCTCTAAGCTCTAAGCGACGTTCTACCGAACGACCGACCGACCTGTGTCTCGGGATCATGTTTACAAGAACCTGCTCTGAGCAAGAGTCGGCTCTAAGCGACGTTCTACCAACGACCGAACGACCGACCGACCTGTGTCTCGGGATCATGTTTACAAGAACCGGCTCTAAACAAGAGTCGGCTCTAAGCGACGTTCTACCTACGACCGAACGACCGACCGACCTGCGTCTCGGGATCATGTTTACAGTTCATATATTGCAAGAATCGGCTCTAAGCAAGAGCCGGCTGTAAACGACGTTCTACCTACGACCGAACAACCGACCGACCTGTGTCTTGGGATCATATTTACAGTTCATATATTGCAAGAACCGGCTCTAAGCGACTTTCTACCTACGAACTAACGACCGTCCTGTGTTTCGGAGACATGTTTACTTAACCGGATCACTGAGCCGGATCAATGAACCGGCTCAACAAACTGAACGACCTCCACTGATCCGGTTCCGCAAACTGAGCCGAAATTCCCATCTCAAGTTAGCACTAAGGTTTCGGGTTCGAATCCCGTTCAGCCATGGAATTTTCAAAAATAAATAATTGTGCTGGCTAATTGCCAAAGCAGCAAAGGCCATAAAATAAAAAAAAAATAATAATAATAAATAAACTCCGTAACAGTCGTAGAAAAGAAATTGTTTCTTACTTATTTGTTCTTGAGTTATATTTCTCCATTGACTGTTTGAAAACTTTATAACAAATAAAAACAATACAAGTATTATCTTGTTCATTTTGAAACTAAAATATATTTTAAAAAAATTGTGTTTATATGTGTTCTGATAATAATTATTATTTACCTGTTTTATTAATTACAATACATAACAGAAAACTTAACTAAACTCTTATTTTTATTTGTTTCAATGCAGTAATATCATGCATAATAAGATTTCTTAATTTATGTACTTAAATTTACTACCAAAATACAATACGTAATCAAATATGCATTTTAAAAGAATGAAAAATTAATCGCTACAACCCTCGACAGCAAATGAAAAATTGATTTACTCGGGTGTAAATAATATTAAGTGATATTTTCTAATAAAATGAATTATCGATAATCCGGGGGACATTCAATAACACAGGTCAACAAAAAAAATATATTTTTTTGCGTCTTTATTTTAATGACTATTTTCTGATTCTTTATATCGAAAAATAACTAAAACCTTCGTTTATTTTTGAAAAACTTTGCTTTTGTACATTTTACAACGATCAATATATATTTATTTATTTTTATGACTGTATAAGGAGAAGCGCGTTATATTAAGTAAGGGTGGGGACGAGCGGCTGGAAAGCAAGTGGCATTTCACTTAAGGTACTATTACCGTCTAGAATGCTAAAAAAATTATGTGAAGTGTGAATTTTCACACATTTCAGGGTTTTGCAGGTATTTAGTAAGTGAATGATGATTATTTTGGATGCGAAAACAAAATTTATATTTAAATATTTTTTTTGTTAATTTTAAATCGAACGCCTAATACCATTATTTAAGTTTCTAAATATGTGCAGTATTTTTTTTTTTTTTTTATATAGCAAGGTTCATTAAGAATTTTAAAAATTGCGCCTATGGCTTCCATTGGTTGTTATAACTTCCGCCCCTCTGATTTCGTGTACATTGAAACAGAATTAAATTATAATTTAAACAATTTCCACTGGTTATTAAATTTACGCTTTTAAAAATTAAATGCAACATTTGCCAAAATATAACTAGAATTTTGACAAAATAATTTAAACAATATAAAAATTAAAAAAAAAAAACAAAAAATAATATAGTCTCTTCTCACAGGGTTCGATCCCTTTCGGATCGGGTTACTTGGTTGAAAAATCAACGACTAATACCACTAGACCAGCACACACGTTCCAGTGTGGCGTGTTACAAAGCTATAACTTGTGTACATTATTAGCCAAAAATCACAAAAAATGCGTTTTTCTCCAAAAACATAATCTGATCAAAAATTCCTGTTGTACTATTCCGGTTCACACCAATGTACATTACTTAGAATTTTTTCAGATTTTTAGTTTAAACCATCCGGGCTACAAGGTGTGGGACAAAAAATTTTTTGCACAATTTTGGCAAAAAACGCTTCAAAACAATTTATTTTGCAAAAATAAAAATTTGATCGTTAATCCACGTACCAAGGGCTTTCATTTGATACCCTACTCAGAATTATAAAAAAATATTTTTTTTTTTCGATGAGCACATATTTGTTTATATATTTAGGGGGATATGTTTTTTAGATGTTTTAGTATTTTTCCTATGTGCGGGTCAAAGAGTTGTATAAGCATGCCAAATTTCAACTCTCTAGGTTTAGCCGTTTGGCTACAATTTTTACCGAACAGACAGACAGACAGACAGTCAGACAGACAGACAGACAGACAGACAGACAGACGACAAAATGACGGTATAAGGGTTTTTTGGTCATACCTACAAAACCCTAAAAATGGCATATATTCAACATTTTTTTTTTCACTTTCTTTACTATATATGGTTATCAAATTTTTTTTTTAAATATAAAACAATTCTTAAAGATTACGAAAAAAAAATTATTTTTATTTTCTATTAATTTTACATTTTGTAGAGGGCGCTCAAATTTTCTTCTTAAAAAAACAATACTGCATGGCGGACAGTTAATCTCTGGAACGGTAAGTCTGAAACATAAAATTCAAAATGCGTTACAAAAAGGAAGTGTTCTTACGTGATAGTTTACCAGAAAAATTGAAAAATCATTAAAAATAAAAAATGGCCGACATTTTAAAAATTTTTTCAAAAATCGACTTTTTTTCCGGCCTTTTTTGAGACTCAAAAATTTTATATATTTTTTTTGTGGTCAAATTGTGGTAAACTATCATACAGGATATAAAAACAAACAAAATGCTTCAAAGTTTATTAAAATCGGCCAAGTAGATCCGGCGATTAACTGTCCGCCAGTTAAAAAAAAATATATTCGAGAAAAACGCGTTTAAAGTTTTTTTTTACATTTTTTTGTAAATATTGTTTTTAAAATTGATTTTTATGACTTACAATCAATTAATCGGCAATGCCTGGACCGTACAGAAGTAGACCTTCGTCCTCAAGTGCCTGATGTTGCTCCAGTAGGTCTTGCTTCTTCTCCAAGCGACCGCTTTTCGTTGCCGCGTTGGTGCTTTTTTCTGCTAAGGAAACTCGCTCGATATCTTTTTTGATCGCGTATTCGTAAGAATTTTGATTTAATATTTTAGAAAGTTATTATTGAAGGTATAAAGAATCTAAATATGTAAAAAAAAAAATTGAGTTTTTGAAAATACTAGACGGTAATAGTACCTTAAGTGTCATTACTTTGTAGTTTAGAAATGAGGACCTTTTTAGGGTTTTGTCGGTATGACCAAAAAACCCTTAAACCGTCATTTTGTCGTCTGTCTGTCTGTCTGTTCGGTAAAAATTGTAGCCAAACGGCTAAATCTAGAGAGTTGAAATTTGGCATGCTTATACAACTCTTTGACCCGCACATAGGAAAATACTAAAACATCTAAAAAACATACCCCCCTAAAAATATAAACAAATATGTGCTCATCGAAAACAAAAATATTTTTTTTAAATTTTGAGTAGAGTATCAAATGAAAGCCCTTAGTACGTGGATTAACGATCAAATTTTTATTTTTGCAAAATAAATTATTTTGATGCGATTTTTGCCAAAATTGTGCAAAAAATTTTTTGTCCCACACCCTGTAGCCCAGATGGTTTAAACTAAAAATCTAAAAAAATTCTAAATAATGTATATTGGTGTGAACCGAAATAGTACAACAGGAATTTTTGATCAGATTATGTTTTCGGAAAATAACGCATTTTTTGTGGTATTCGGTTCACAAAGTACAAAAGTTATACCAATGTAAGACACTCACATGCAAGGCGTGCGATAGCGTAATGGGTTAGAGCACTGGTGTCGTAAGCTAAAATGCGCGGGAACGAAGGGTTTCGAGTTCGATATTATTTTGTCAAAATTCTAGTTATATTTTGACAAATGTTGTATTTAATTTTTAAGAGCGTAAATTTAATAACCAGTCTTATTATATGATTAACAGACGATAAATTATTTTAAAAATATCGTTCATTTTGCCGTGATTACTACAAAGTAAAATTTGTCCTACACACTCAGCATACCGCCTTCACTTATTATATACCTGCGAAACCCTGAAATGTGTGAATATTCACACTTCACATCAATTTTTTTGGTCACTTTTGTAATTTAGACGTGGAGACCTTTTTTTATATATTTATTTGGGGCGCCGCGGGAAAATTTAAATACATTAAGGGCGCCTGGAACCGAAAAAGTTTGGGAACCATTGTCCTAGCATATAAGTTCAGCGGTTGGTCATCGGTTAGTCAGCGGTGGTCAGCGGTTGATCAGCGACAGAATACAGACTTTCAGATTTATTAATATAGATTTTCAAAATCAAATAATTATGAGAAAAATTATGTTTGGAAATTTTTGAAATGTTTTTATATTTTTGTTTTGATCTATGAGATAACTTGATCTTTTTGGTTATTTTAAACAATCTTATAGGGGAAAAATTTTAAGATCGTAGCGCCACGCGGGTTTTTTTTGAAACCATTCTAAATCAGATACCACTTGACATTTACTAGTAAATAATAGCGAAAAGTGTATCAAAAAACGACAAAAAATAAATAATTGCTTGGGATTTTCTGATTTTGTGAAGTGACATTACTTGTAAACATCTAAAATACTACATTTTGTGATCTGGTTTTAAGTTATGGCGGTTTTCCATTGTCGATTATTTTAACTATATTGGGGGAAATAATAATTCCCGTGTTGTTTACCAAGGGGTAGAAATCTACAATGCTGGGCATATAATATTGTGTGGAGTCACTGAAAAAAACAGAGAGTTCATAAAGATTTATGCAATATGCCTACAAACTTGTGCATTACAAACCCACACACAATAACAGGAATTTTCAAGATATGCGATAATAAATACAAAATTGAAAATATTTTTTGTAGTCACTATCATTAAAATGTAATGAGCAAACTTTGATATAAGGGCTCACTTTTTTTCCAATTTTTAAATTGTTTATCTAAACATCGCGTCGATTCCTAACCTCTTGCTTTCCCAATTTTGTTTCGAACCGTACGGTGTCTGATATTAGTGGAAACAAATGAAACGATATTTCCGGGTTTCTTCTTTGCAATGAATTGCACATAGGCACACAACAATATGTATTATACATTTTTCAATGATTATAATAAAACTTTAAAAACAAACTTCATACAAAACCAATACACAAAACGAAATGTTATCTGATGTACACAAGTTCATGAAACGCTCACCAGATGGTAGGGTGCTTAGCTGCAAATCCCTATATTTCGGTATATCTCGTGTGGTAGGTAAAAAGAATGATTTCGTTCTAATAAGTTTGTTTATTAGTGAAGAGATAACATTGGAACAAAAAAATAAAAATCAGCTGTGGCCACCACAGGACCAACCGCCATCATAAAGTACTTGTATAAAATACATTCTAGCAGCAGAGTAGAAATAACTTGGCCTAATATTTTCTAACAGAGATATTATTTATCATGACGATGGAAACGTTACATATAAGTATGAACAAAATTTAAAAAAATTTTCGTTTTATCAAAAAACGTCTCAAATAAAACTTATTAGTTATTGCATTTATTGCTATAAATGCAATAAATGCAATACTTTTGTTAAATAATTTTTTTCTAAATATTTTTCTGTTGCTAAATATTCGCAAAAATCTTAAAATCGACACGATTAAACTTCCATTTCTAGTCAACCGATTTTTACCAAAAGTTGATCAACTCGTGCAATCCTTTTAACCGAAGTTGCTCTGCACGTGTACACAGACAGACAGACGGACGGACAGACGGACGGACGGACAGACAGACCGACAGACATCATGCTAAAAATAGTCAAAACGTTATGTAGGGAGCTCAATTCGTGGAGATCCATCGAAATCTCGAAATGTCAAAATCGGTATGATCACAATACCTCCCTTATATATGTTGGCGGTCGGTAAAAATGAAATGTGAGATCTAATGTCGTGTGTTTAATTGATTTATGTTCATCTGTCGCTATGATAATATGTCAGTATTCATTTGTCGTGTGTTCAAATGTGTCTATGTTCATCTGTCGCATGTTAATCTGTCCATGTTAAAGTTTCGTATGTTAATCTGACGTATGGTTTCACGATATTTTTACTGCGAAAACACTATTGCACAGACTGTCGCATGTTCGGAGCTTGGGACGATTGTGCAGCACAAACTGCACTGCACGATATCTGCCGAACAATCTTCGTGTGGCACGAAGCACACAGAAACCTTATGCCGAACGTTTCTTGTGTAAATTATGCAGAATGTGTAGATTATTTGCTTATGCCGAACGCACTTATAGACATATATAACAATAAAACTATCAAAAGGAAAATACATTTTTTTATTATTAAGTCAATTTTTCTATATTCCCTGGTACATAATAACACAAGTGACAACTTAAAATGTAATTTATTGTGTGGTTTTATTATATAATATTATCCAAAGCAACGTATGACAAATAATGCTTCAACGATTTTTTCCAAGGTTCCATAATATTGTCATCGACTCCTTCTGTAACAGTTTTGTCTAAAATTCGTTCTTTTATGTCAACCTCTTCCTTTTTGGGATGGATATTTTGAAGAATTGCGTCTGCATTGACTCCTAAAAATGACACAGTTAAAAAAAAATCAGATATAGCCGCCACATAATCGACTGTCACCACAAGTAAAGTAAACAAATATAGATGTTATTTTAGCAACAAATTTTTTTAATTGTTCAGTCGATTGCCCTCCCTTGCTGTCTGTTTAATCTAAATGTTCCAAGTCGCGATCTTAGGAATAATATAATAATAATAACTTTAATTAGCATATCTGCTACATAAACATCTTATAAAAATTTTAAAAATTTATATAAATTAAAAATTTTGTATAAATCTTTCTTGACTTAGTATTTTGTAAAAAATACATTTGTGCTCTTAATTCTATGACTTAATTATTAACTTACTAACATTACAATTTTAGTCTTAAAATTATTATTTTTTTTAATACTTTTAAATTCCTCTGGTAAATTATAATAATATTATAATAATTTAATTATTATTATATTTTGGTTTGAACGCATGCAAAAGTGTATAAACCTAAAGACAAAAATTTTGAAAAGCAATAAAAAAGTTCCAAAAAATTTTTTTTTTCTTTTTTAGTTTTTGTAAATACTTAAAAGGCAGCCATCGTATCACGTAGAAAGTATTTGCAAATACAAATACCAAGAGCATTAGTATGAAGTATTTGAAATTCAATATTTCAAGAACTAGAAAGTATTTGAACTACTATTTCAAATACTTAAATTCAAATATTTTTAGCTCAGAATTCGAACCAGTGACGTGAAACCTGATAGGCGTGGCTAAAATCTTCGTTCATACAATTCATAATTGACCTTGCTTGGATTTCTTTTAAAATTATAATGCACTAGTGGCGCAGCCAAGGGGGGGGGGGCGACGGGCCTGGGCATTTTAAAATGACACAACAAACGTGAAATAGTGAAGAAATAGTAGAAATACCGTGCGATCATAATTTCCTGTCAGTTACGTAACAGTAAACAATGAGTTTAAAAATATCAAAACTGTGATCTAATCCACAGCTCAAAATCCCAATTTATCAAAGAACCAATCAGATTACTTCGTTTGTCCGAACTCACCCGAGAAACAACACAAAATATGTGTTCCTAACTTAATACCTGTTGTCAAGTCATTGGCGTGTACAGAAAAATAGTGTTCATTTAATAATCAATTCGTATAAGGTAATAAAAATAGAATGTACGCCTATGTATAGATGTCCTTGGAAATAAGTTTGATAACTAAATGTTTCTGTCAAGTGTTGCATAACGGACAAGATTTCTTGATCGCTCTGTATAATAAAGAGAGTAGTTTTGGAGACAATCGCGCTCTTAAAATCGGTATTTGGTTTTATTTTGTAGATAAATGTGAATATCAATATCTTCTTAGGTATTTTTGAAATTATGATGTTTTACACACAAAAAGGACTGATATAAGTTGTACTGAACAACAGCGGCGTATTCAGGGGGGGGGGGCACAAGCCCCCTCTGAGGGTCCAATGAAATGAAAATTTAACAAATTTATCATAATCGTTTGTATTTCACAATAATAGTAAGCTATATTTTACTTACATATTTACATGTTATTTTTAGGTTTTCGTAGGTATAATCAAGAAATTCTTATTCCGTCACATGAGTCTGTTCGTTCGGTACAAATTGTGGCCAAGCGTCTGATTTAGAGAACTGAACATAAGTAAGAGAAATATTGAGACTTCCAAATATATCCCGCGAAAAATATAAATAAATATGTATTTATCGAAGAAAACATCAAGTGAAAATTTTTGATACATGAATTAACAATTACATTTTTTTATCAACAAATAATGGAATTATTATTTGATATAAACATCAATATCCAACAGCAGGGGTGTCGAACTGATTTAGGTCGTAGTCTATTTTACATACAAAATGATAAGCAGTGACGGAACTTTAAATATCCCGAAGGGTGTCTTGTCATTTTTTTATAAACAGAAAAGGGGAAGAGAGTATATTTTACATTTTTAAATATATTTTCCCCTAAATAAGCTCAAGTGATTTTGATTACCGCTTCAGGGGCACAAAAAATTAGATTGAGCGCCGTATGCGGCCCGCGTGCTCTCGAAATTTGGTTCGGCCCTCCCCAAGACAAAATCCTGGCTGCGCCACTGTAATGCACCTACGAAACCTTGAAATATATGATAATTCACATCATATAAATTTTGCTAAATAATTGTTTTTACCTTTTTTTGTTAAATATTGCTTCATAGCATCCAAGCATAAATTTTTCGAAACCTCTAAGCCATAAAGTTCGCCTATCTTCTTTTCCAATATTGTGATATCGTCATCTTCTGCCTCCGGCTCATCAGGATTTAAAATTCTTGTATTGAGACCGGGAATAGTCCTCTGTTGAAATAACAGTTTTTGCGGATACAATGCATTCTAAAAAATACATATACTGGATGACAAATTTTACCCCGGAACATAGAAGAATAAAATTGAAATCTAGACAATGTAACACAAAACTGTACCACTAAAACTGTTTTATTCTGTATCTTTTGTGGTTAAAAAGATTTGGTTAAAAATGAGGGTTAAAAAGTAACATTTTAACTAGGTTTAAAATTTTAACTTACAGTAGGTGGCCAAACTATTAGGGACAGCACACCCCCCCTGTAATTTTCAAGTTTAAATGCATTTTGTGAGAAAATAAATTGTTTTTAAATCATTTTTCTTCTATATTCTTGTTGCTGGTATCATTATTATTTTAAAAAGCGGGAGATCGCCAAAGGAATCATCACCACCAAGCGGCAATTTATAGAAACCCTTATCAGAGAGTGGCATCACAACCCCAATCTCCGACACAACGCAAAAATCTGCATAAAAAGCATACCCAAACGCCTGGAAGCCGCAATCGCAGCAAAGGGTGGTATTACAAAATATTAAGATTTTATTTAATTTGTTAAATTAACACTTTTTATACAAAAATAAATGATTATGAATAAGCAATTATGTCGTTTTATATTCTAAATAAAGCACTCTAATGAATGAAAATAAATACGAGACCTAATGAATAAAAAATAGCACTCTAATGAATAAAAAGTTATAACTTTTTAACTTTTACTTTTTTACCTTCCATGTTTTTACAAACGACCACTAGATGGCAATATTGAAATATGTCATTACTATATTCGTAAAATTTGACATTTGTTATTGTGAAATCAGTGGCAGTTTATAAATTGACTAAGTAGTTTGTTGTCAGTGAGCATTAAAAAAAAGTTTGTGAAAAAAACGATATTACTCGTGAATGTTTTCGTTGGATGATTTTTTACGATTTTAGTAAAGGCCTAACTCAACAACAATGCATAGATTCGCTTCGTACTACTTTTGGTAATGAAGCACCATCAGAAAAGACTGTTTACAATTGGTTTGCAGAATTTCGCCGTGGTCGTGTGTCCGAATGAATCTCGTGAAGGTCGACCAAAATCGGTTGTGATTCAAAAAAACATCGATGCTGTGCGCAGAATAATAGAAGAAGATCGGCATGTGACTTACCGTGAGATAGAGGCATCCTTTGACATATCGCAGACTGCAATACATTCGATTTTGCATGAACATAAATTGACCGAAGCTCAAAAAAAGGCTCGTGTTGATTAGTGTAAGGGAATGCTAAAAAAATTCAACCTAGGCTCTGCAAAATCCGTATACTACAGGTGACTTAACTTGGATTTATTCATATGAACCGGAAACTAAGCAACAATCCACTGTTTGGGTCTTCCAAGATGAACCGAAACCCACAAAAGTTGTTCGTTCACGAAGCACTTACAAGAAAATGAATTTTTCTTCGGTTGTACTGGACATGTCGCAACCATTCCTTTAGAAGATCGGACAACAGTTAACAACAGAAAACAACAACAATTTGTTTGCCAGAAGTCATTGACAAAATCAGGAAAAACAACCAAAAATGTCGCTTAATTCTTCATCATGACAATGCAAGCTCCCACACAGCACGTCAAACAATTATTTGAAGGAGAAAACATCGAATTAATGTCGCATTGCCCGTATTCACCTGATTTATCCCCTAACGACTTTTTGTTGATCAATGTCAAACAAAAAATACGTGGACAGCGATTTTCATCACGTCAAGAAGATGTTGAAGCCTTCGAAAACCATGTTTTTGAGATACCAACTTCAGAGTGGAAAAAATGTTTCGAGAATTGGTTTGAATGAATGCAAAAGTGTATACATCTTAAAGGAGAATATTTTGAAAAGCAATAAAACAGTTTGTTCAAAAATAAATTAATTCTTTTTTAGTGTTTGTAAAAACTTAAAAGGTAGCCCTCGTACTTGAAACTGAAATATTTCACTTATCATTTATGTTATTGCAAAAATATACATTGCAAAAACTGTACGAAGTACTTCTACTCCAGCTAGTGATTTATACATACCACAAATGTTAGAAGAAACAAAATAGTAGAATACAACACCAGTTTCATGTTGGAATATTCTTTAAAAAAATTATTTAAATTTCTTGTTTTTCATGTCTTATAAGTAGTGAATCTATGATTTTAAAACTCTCACAATTGTTTCTATTTTCAATTGTATTTTTCTAACACCAAAAAAATTTGCATTGTCCAGAATTTAAAAAAAAAATAATTAGTTATTGTGTTTATAGTCAGAATATGAATTTATATTCTTTTGAAAAATGATGTGGGCTATTTTTAATTAATTTTTCAAGTACATGTTATGCATCAATCATTTATTTCTTTATTTATTTCAGTGTTTTTCGTGTTGAAACTTCTTGCTTCAGTGTCCCTCTCTTTCTTCCTATTCTCATTCTGGTTTCCCTCTCCGATCTCCTTCTTTCTTGCTTCCAGTTCTCTCGCTCATCTTTAATTTATTTTATTCCATTCTCTTCCCTTCCAACCATTTCTTCACCCCTCCTCCTATCACCCTTCCTTCCTCCCCATTTCCAGGTAACCTCAGCCCCCTTCCTTCCTTCCATTTCTCGCCTTCTGCCTCCCACCGGGCCTCTTCCTTCCTTCCTTTATCCCTTCCTGTTATCCTTCCCCGATCACAATCCTTCTTGCCTCTAATTCCTTCGCCCACCTCTCCCCCCTTCAAATCTTCGTGCAACAGGTCTAATGTGCTCCCCGACCATACTGTCATCTCTCTACACCTCTTCGCGAGGTGCTCTATATCTTCTTCCTCCTCCCCTCACATCCTGCACATCTTATCCTCCTGTTTCCTCCAGTATCTATTACCTCTCTCTTCATTCCTGCACCTTAGCCTCGTAATCCTCCTAACTCTCCCTCCTGACCTTCCTCTTTCTCCCTTCAAGTAGCTTGGTACCCCTATAGTTCTGACCTCCTTATATCTCCCTGCGCTGCTTGATTTGTCTATTCTGACTGTCCTTTCTTGCTCCCCCACTTCCTTATGCCTCCTCCACAACTCCTCAATCACGCTTATCCCGTCTTTTCTTCTCCTTTCCACCTCTGCCGCATCCACTCCGCATCTCCAGTAATACTCCTTTCTCATCGCCCACCATGCGTACCATCTTCTTTTCTGTTCCTCTCTGGCTCTTTCCTCCCAGCATTCCCTCATTATTCTTTTGTCTGTTTCTATTCTAACTTTCTCCTCGTACTTAACCGCCCTCCTTCCTGTACCCACTTTCATCTTATCCCTTTTCAGTTCCTCTCTTACAATATACCCTGGTGTTGTTCTATCTACCCCTAAGATCCATCTCAAATACCTCGGATATTACAAATCAAGTTAAATAACACCCACATCATCAAAACATAACTGAAGCATCGTAATGACCCCTCTGGATAATCGGCGCTTTCTCACCAGATTCTCTTGAACTTGTAGTACGTACACAGACGCACGAGCGCACGCACCAAGACGCACGCACGGTTACACACGAAAGAACGATTAAATTTATATGCTATTGAACTACTTTTTTTATTGTTATATTGATATATATATATATATATATATATATATATATACATGGATAAACTATGAAACTATGGATAATACTATTTTAAAACATTTTAATTGTTGCTCCTCTTTCGATTTTGAAACATTTTCTTTTCTTTCAGTCTTGAACTTTCATAGATATATTGCTAAAACAATAATAACAAAATTAGCAAGAACTTTCACTATTTAAATTATTGGACTTCTCCGAATCCCTGGTTGCTATTATTAAAATTTCAACAGTCGTATATTCCAATCAGGGACGTAGCCAGGGGGGGGGGGCATAGGGGGCATTTGCCCCCCCCCCAGGATAGTTTAAATCCTGGTTAGTTTACCTTATATAAAATATAATTTAGGTTAGAAGTTTTCTTCACCTGAAATTTTTTTATAAATTTACCGGACTTTTATTATTTAATATACTACAAAAGACTTAGAACAGGGGTCGGCAACCTGTGGCTCCGGAGCTTCATGCGGCTCTTTTAGAAAATTTTGTGGCTCTTTGAAAATTGGCTGGTTTTTATTTTAATATAATCTATTTTTTAATTTTCAACTTTCTGCCTGTACTATACAGGTTTTGTATTTTTCAGAATATTTTACGGTGCAATTCGCGCCCGGTAATTCCCCGAGATACTGCATATTCCCTTTTAGAAGAAGTTATTTGTTTCGAAAAAAAGTTATCTGTATTTGTGAATGATTTACGTGCAAAAACATTTTTACATTTTATTAATTTACAAAAACATGTTGTTAATGCAATTTTTTTTTGCACTATTGTTAACATGAAAGAAGCTTTTCGAGATAGATTTAAAGAGTTTAGAAAATATAAAGCAACACTAGATTTTTTGACAAAACCAATTGAAGTAAATATGTAGCAATTACATTTATCACCTTCAATTAGTGGATTTGAAATCCAAAGGTTTATGGAATTATATATTCTTAAAACTTAATTCTGAACTGGAAAATTTAGAAAGACAAAAGTGAATTTTATCCTCCCAGCATAAGTGGACCGAAATTCGCAATCTTCAAAATGTAGATGAAGTTCTTTTCGAAGCTTGGAACCGTCTTCCAGAATCGTTCAATCATTTAAAAATTATGCTTTTGGGCTACTGACATGTTTCGGATCCATATATTACTGTAAGCAAATCTTTTCACATATGAAATTAATAAAGAGTCAGTTAAGAAGTAATATTACTGACCTGAAACTAGAGTGCTGCCTTAAGTTAAAGATTACTGAATATTCACCAAATATTAAAGTCTTATAGAACATTATACAGGAGCAATCGTCCCATTAAAAAAATTATTATATTGTAATATACTGGCAACTACAATAGGTATCACAAACTAAATGTATAAGCGAATATTAATTTATTGTAATACTTGATTATTTTAAAACAAATAAACAATTTTTACGTTTTTTTCTTAAATATAGCATATATTTTTTAGCGGCTCTTTCATGTTATTGTGTTTTTTTTTTCAATATAGATTTGGCTCTTTGTCACTGAAAGGTTGTCGACCCCTGACCTAGAACGCTGTTATTTTCTACCCAAGCCATGTAATTAAGGTCGTACCGACCCATTTAGAATATTTTGTTATTTTTGCCCCCCCCCCCCAAGCTGAAATCCTGGCTACGTCCCTGATTCCAATATTTACTAAAAGGTAAAACATCGATGTATCGGAATCATCGATGTTTTTCCTTTGATGTTTTTTCAACATCGATGTTTCAGCGCCGATGTTAACATCGATATTAAACATCGATGTTTTGCCTTCGATGTACAAGCTTACTCCTGAATATACACAGATTGAAAACATTAGTGATTTTAAGATTAACTTGATCTTTAAGTACAAGATCTTTAAGATATTCTCAATAACTAATTAAATTAACTTAACATCCTTTTCCTTGTTCTTACTTTGTGTAGATTGTGGTTCTAATGTACAACAACACCTTGCCTTACACCATTGCCAGCAAGTCATTCTGTAATCCTCACGATGTGCATAATATTGAAATACCGTCGAATCAACTCTTGAAACTCTTGGCAAATTCTGTAAATCGTCACTTGCATACAGCTCGACCATTGATTGATCCACTGTTTTTCTCTTTTTCATACTACGTGTTTTCTTGTTGGCTGCACCCTCTGTAAAATATGGTTCGATGATATATCACAAGAAGAATGCTTACACCAAAAATGCACACAGAAAAGTACGCACAGTTATAAGTGCTCACGCGTAAACTCCTCATACGGAATTATGCTTACATAGAAAATTCCCTACACCGAATATAACGCACAGTGATAAATTATTACCCCAGTATTTGTTTGTTCTAAGTCCACGTTTCAGTAATACGAAAAAATTAATGTGAAGTGTAAATTTTCACACATTTCAGGGTTCGCAGGTATTTAGTAAGTGAATGATGATTATTTGGGATGCCAAAACAAATTTTATGTTAAAATATTTTTTTGTTAATTTTAATTCGAATGCCTAGTACCATTATTTGGGTTTCTAAATATTTGCAGTATTTTTACTTGCCCGACCTTAATATATAAGGGACAAGTATTGGAATCGCGAAAATTTTCGATGTCGAGATTTTGACTGATTCCACGTTTCATGGTCCAGGGAATCCAAAAAACCTATTTTCGAAGTGCCGTCCGTATGTGTGTGTGTGTGTGTGTGTGTCTGTCTGTGTGTCTGTGTGTATACACGATAACTCAAAAACGGTTTAACTTAAAGAGTTCGTTCTGGTACTAAAAAATTCTCCTATTAAATGGGAAGAACCCTATTGTTTTTTATGAAAATCGGTTGACTAGAAATGGGAGTTTACTCGTGTCGATTTTAAGATTTTTGCGAATATTTAGCAACAGAAAAATATTTCGAAAAAATTTATTGAACAAAAGTTACTATAAATGCAATAACTAATAACTTTTATTTGAGACGTTTTTTGATAAAACGAAAAATTTCGAAAAATTTTTGTAAAATTATTTACTGGTATTAATTTTTCCAAGTCTCAATTTTTTCATACTTATGTGTAACGTTTCCATGGTCATGATAATTAATTCGTAACTAGTAAAGCAAGCCTTGGACAAAAATTTGTATAGAAGATAATTTGATGTATTTTTGAAGATTTATCTAAATATTAAATTTTTTTTTTTTTTTAAATTTACATTTTTTTTTAAATATTTTTTTTATGGGAGGGCAAGTCTAGCGGAGGTTTCCCTTCGCCACTGGTTTTTATATAGCAAGGTTCATTAATATTTTGAAAATTGCGCCTATGGCTTCCATTGGTTTAAGTCATAACCTCCGCCCCTCTGATTTCGTATACATTCAAACATAGAATTAAATTATAATTTCAACACTTCCCACTGGTTATTAAATTTACGCTTTTAAAAATTAAATGCAACATATAATTAGAATTTTGACAAAATAATTTAAACAAAATAAAAATGCAAAAAAAAAAACAGAAAAAAATAAAATTTACAGGAATCGAACTCTACTTTGCAAATTACAGAGCAACGACGAAACGCACTACGCTACGAGCGCTTACTTATCAACTGTGTTACATAGCGAATTAAATATTTAACATATTTTAGTTAAAAACACAAAAAATGCGTTATTTTCAGAAAACATAAAAAGCCTTAAACTTACAGTATTTTAAGGCTACCGCCATATTATTGTGTTTTAAACCCTATAGAACTAATATGGAGCCAATTAAAAGGTAATGTGCGCCGGAAAAATACAACACCGACAGAAAGTGACACTGTAGTACAATTAATTAAAGACGAAACAAGAGCAATAAGTAGTGATTTGTGGAAAAAATGTGTAGAATATGTAAAAACAATTGAAACAATTTTTTTTATTAATCCACCAAATAAATCTTAATTAATTTAAATGACAGTGGTAGTGACACAAACTCTGATAGTGTAAACAATTATAATAGTGATAATGATTAATATTTTAATAATTTTAAATTACCATAAATTGACAAGTTCAAAAAAATAATGATTTTTGTTTGTGCAAATTTGAAGTATTTAATATAGACTATAAAGACTTAAAAACAAAACGATTACACATGCCTATATTTATAATTCAAATATAGCCAGTCCTAGGCCTGATAAAAATGTGAAGGAATGTCACGTGAGTATATACAGTTCATTCTAAATATCATATAAGAAAACAAGTTTATTTTAAATAATTAGTACGGTTCTGGCAATTATTGTTAACATAACTATAAAGTCAGCAGATATAATGGTTATACTGTCGGTCATTATTGGAATCAATAAATGAGAGTGGCCAATTCCTTTTGGTAATACTATACATCTAATGTTGGTATCAGTGTTGGCCAACGTTAGACACATCGTTTGTAGGTGCCTTAATAGGGATGTTTCCAAAGTTCTGGGAATTTAGCTATAATTTTTATTATTTTGTTAATTTTCGTCAATATTACAATGTAGTTTTTCAACATAATCTCCATTTAACTGAATACATTTATCCCAAAGATAAACTAATTTTTTTAAGCCGTCCTCAAAGAACTTTCCTATTGAGTTTCTGTTCTGGTCCCAACAGCCTCGACACCCACCGCGGCGAAACCTTGCTAACGTCCAAACAATCATGCAAGATGTCATGAACTTGTCGTGAACCTATCCCTAGGCGCACACTAATTTGACGAATAGTCATTCGCCTGTCCTCTTTCAGTAGGTCTTCGACGGCAGTAACGTTTCTTTCATTTACGTGCTTGGGCGCCCACTGCGTGGTTTGTCTTCTAGTGATGTTCTACCGGTTTTAAAACGATCGATCCACCGATAAACAGTACTTTTGGATTCTGCAGACTCACCAAATACTCCTTGCAGACGCTGAATAATTTTTGATGTTTTCACACCTTCTTTCCACAAAAAGAAAATATTACTCTTTGAGATTTTGCTGCGTCTTTCATGGTTACAAAAACAGTGCTATGAAAACGCGTCTATATCAGTCGAACACCTAAATCAGACTGAACAATATTGCACTAGATAGTTGCATAAACATGTCAAGACTTGTCTGGCACCAATAACATTGCCTGTAAGTTCTGCGTAATTTAATTATAGCACAATTCCCAGAATTTAGGAAACATCCCTCCCAAGTAGATATAAACTTACCATCTTTGGTATCTTGCGTATCTTTGAGGTTAGTTTTTTTAGATTGTGATTTAGAAATTGGTAGTTTTGTTATTGTCGTTGTTGACTGTTTTGTATCAGGTGGTTTACTTAAACCTGTTGACTGTTTCACTTTTCTGGCAGGATTTTTTTCTACGTAGTACACTATTGAATCCGACGATGGCCTGAAAATTTAATAAAATCATTTTTATTGTTCATCTGGTCGATGGTGTAATGAGATAGGGAAAGTCAGTACCAAATAGACAATTTGCGACAATTATAACGCACGTACGTAGCGTAGAAACGTGAAAATATACTGTTACGAATACGGCCGTGCCAAAGAATATAGTAGCCTTGAAGCGGACAGCGTACCTTGAACATTGAGTTGGCTGAAAGTTCTAGAAATCTACGTTAACGTTTTACGTTTTGCTATATAAGCGTCCGATCTGCATTCGAGGGGCAGTAGTATTCAGACAATGAAGCGCGGCGAGTCTTTAAGAATAGTTAGTCAAGTTAAGGTCGTTTTCATGTATTCAACATCAGCGTGGAGTTAGACAAGTGATGGAACTCAAGTGGGGATACTGAGTTAGTGGAATTCAGTACGGTGACTGAGTGATTTAGTTAATAGAATACCTGGGCTAGTCCTGGACTGCATGGTGATATACCTGGAACAGTTAACTGTGGATTAACTGTTGTATAAGTGTAGTGGCTAGTAGAGCTGGAAATATTTGAAATGAAGTAAATACATTATAATTTCAAGTACAATTGTGAATTGTATGAATGAAGATTTTAGTGCCATCGGAGTGGCCGAGCGCATTAAATCGTGCAGTTTGGACTGGTGAAAACAGTATGGATTGTGAGGTTGGTAGAATAATATCTCCGCTGGTGATGCAGTACACACAAAGTCAAACAAGAAAATCTATAAGAAAATATATAACTAAACAAAAAACTGCTAAATAAACAACAAACTAAATAAAAAAGGTTTTTAGAAATTACTATAAGTTAGATATTTGAACACAAGTCAGTATCAAAACACAACAGACGTATTATTAATACAATGTTACATTACTCGACGAAAGTAACCGCGGTTGAAGTTTCCCTTTCCGAAAGTGTACGACATTAACCTTTTCAGGAAAATTGCTAGGTTTCGAAACGCGGTTACTGAAAATTTTGGTTACTTTTTTGTAACCAAACTAACCGTAGAAATATCGCGGTTAGTGTGGTTATTTCCTCCCACTACAAACTTCAGATCTAATGTAAACTACAAACGGCGGGAATTTCAAAACAATTACAATAAGGCGAGAGTTAAGTGGGGGGAATTAATCGTTTCTTTGTAGTGCAAGTAGTAAATTATAATATTATTTCAATATAGTCTATAATTAAAACAGTAAGAATGAGTGTAAGTAACTGATTTTTAGTAATATTGATCGATGTCGTGAAAAATAATATCAGGAAAAATCATATATGTTCTTATATAATGTGCCATTGTAAACAAGTACTAATAAAACAAATATTTTTATTAATAATTTTGTAAGAGAATATCTATAACCTATAACGTCCATAAAATGACAGTTCAGTTGTCTGTTTTATCAACTGTGAGGTATGACTACCGTTCCGTAACTAAAACGCGTTTTCAGGTAACCACTGGGTAACCACAACTTACCACGACTTTACCGTAACCGCAACCGCGGTTGTTAGGTGAGCAGTTACGGAACATTGTATTAATGACAAATGTAAACATCGTTTTATTCAGGGATACCAATACACACGTCCCTATATTAAATAAACACTTGACTTCTTGATGACCTATGACACTATGACTTCAAAAGGTATGTTTTTGTAAAATAAAAGAGTAAAGAGCAATATTAGTCTATAATTCACATGAAAAAAAATCGATTTAGTTATTTTTTCTCCACTAAGTTTGTCATTGAAGTTATGACGCAAAATGACGAACTGCGCTGTTTCAGCGACTGAGCTATATACCTGTGTATCTGAACTCTGTCAGAAAACGTGAGTCTTTTACTGCTAGCACTTCTTGAACTGTTCATCTGCTCGTGACTTGAATTTTGTGACCTTGCATATTGTGCTGGATTAAACCATAAGGATTTTGAGCTGATTCTTGAAGATCTGGGTGTTGTTGTTGAGTCAGAAGATGTACTATAACTATAACTATGAAACATAGCTCTTGAAGGACCTGAAAAAAATGGGGCAGGTTTAGTTTTGAGTACCATTAGTGGTACATGTACCACAGTTTGATAAACGCTGTTCTGGAAGAAATAAATTAATTCTAATGACATTTACCAGGTCTACAAGTATGAAATGCGGATTTTTTATTTTAAATAAAACACATTAGACTCAAAAGAACAGTAAAAGTTTATTTATTCAAAGTATGCTCCATTAGAAGTTATACATTTTTCCCATCTTTCAGGCAATTTGTAAATACCTCGCCAGTAGAACTCTTCCCCTTTCCCCGCAAACCATTCATCTAGCCATTCTTTAACATTTTCATATGAACAAAAGTGCTGCTCGGCAAGTGCGTGACCCATCGATGCGAACAAGTGGTAATCTGAAGGGGCCAAGTCTGGTGAGTAAGCGGCATGGGGTAGCACTTCCCACTTGAGTGCCTCCAATGTGTTGCAAACTGCTTTTGCCTTATGTGATGGAGCGTTATCGTGTACAGTTGTTGTTGGTAGCGTTGGGTATTAACTGTTTCACCAGGTTTTAACAATTCATAATAGACCACACCCTTTTGATCCGACCAAGTACAGATCATTGTCTTTTTGCCAAAGCGATTCGGTCTTGCAGTTGATGTGGATGGTGAGCCTGGGTTCACCCATGATTTTTTGGGTTTGGGTTTGGGATTTTCAAAATAAATCTATTTTTCATCGCCAGTAATGATACGATACAAAAAAGCCTCTCATTCAATGCAAGTGGAACCTATCTGCCGACTTTCTGGATCTTACCCATCTCTCGTAGGTGATTGGAAACAGCTTGTTGACTAACGCCTAACTGCTCTGCTAGTTATTTTTGTGATTGACTATCGTCTTCATATAGCAATGTTTCCAATTTTGTATCTTCATATTTTTTTGTGGTTTTCCATGTTCTTTGTCTGTAAGATCAAAGTCACCACTTTTGAAACGCCGAAACCATCGTTCACACGTATCTTGCGATGGAGCATATTCACCATAAGCTTCTCGAAGCAGTCGGTATGATTCAGCAGCAGTTATTTTCAAATGAAAACAAAACAGTAGTACTGTCCGCGAATGCTCTTTATTTGGCACAAAATTTGACATTTTTAACACAGTAAAACAAAACTGATCACTTTTGAAAAGTGATCATATGATCACTTTTCAAATTATAACCTATACGCATTTGACACTTAATGATAACTTAACAAAACGCCATATGTGTTGAAACTTTGAACTATACACTCTGTTTGCGCGGCAAGTTTGAAAAAAATCCGCATTTCATACTTGTAGACCTGGTAAATAATTTAACTAATTAAATTAATATAATTTGACAAAAAAAGAATTTGAAGTTGAACTTGAACCCTATTGGTATTATAAACAATACTCAAGGAAAGTATGTCAAAAGTGGGTAGCAACGTATGGTTTAACAATGTATTTTTACGATGAAGTCAAGAAGGGATGAAGATGAAGTCAAGAAGGGATGAAGATGAAGTCAAGCTATTAAATTAACATCAAAATAATCTATAAGAGTACCCAAAGAATGTAAAGTACAAATCAAAACATAATTAAATTTATTACCTGACCTATCTTGATTTTCTTCTTCGTAAACATTTGCTAAATTTGTATTATGAGCTTTACATGGTTTTAAGATGCCTTTTATATTTGGTCTCTGGTCTCCGAATTCTGTATTTGCGTTTAATTCTTCGTCCGAAACATTTGAAAATGAAACACTTCTTGAACATGTACTCACACTAGCATCAGACTTTGACCCAGTTCGAAGCCCATATTCAGCTTTTTTTCTGATATTATAATAATCGTCTGTGCGAAAATTCTCATCACACATTGTTTCAGTACTGCAACCTTTAAAAAAAATGGATTTAATTTATTTTTCGATAATCTATGCTTCAAGAACTTTTATTTGATACCCTACATTGTAATTTTAAAAAATCAGTTGTGGCCACCACTGGACCGACCGCCATCACAAAGTACTTGTATAAAATACATTCTATCAGCAGAGTAGAAATATCTTGGCCTAATATTTTCTAACAGAAATATTATTTATCATGACCATGGAAACGTTACATATAAGTATGAAAAAATTGAGACAAAAAATTTTACAGAAATTATTCGAAATTTTTCGTTTTATCAAAACACGTCTCAAATAAAAATTATTAGTTATTGCTTTTATAGCAACTTTTGTATAATAAATTTTTTCGAGATATTTTTCTGTTGTGAAATATTCGCAAAAATCTTAAAATCGACACGAGTAAACTCCCATTTTTAGTCAACCGATTTTTACCAAAAGTTGATCAACTCGTGCCATTGATGTCAAAAGCTTAAATATGAAGTTTCATAAAAATCGTTCTAGCCGAATTTGCTCTGCACGTGTACACAGACAGACGGACGGACAGACAGACAGACAGACCGACAGACATCATGCTAAAAATAGTCAAAACGTTATGTAGGGCCCTAAATTCGTGGAGATCCATCGAAATCTCGAAATGTCAAACTCTTACTAAATGTAATGAAAATCTAATTTTATTACGTTTAGTAGCACTGCTCGTAACCAGCCAGAATTGAATACCCTTAGACTGCATACATGCAACAATAATCACTCTGTCTGTACCTGTTCGCAGGTGATAAACAAAACTAATAAAACAAAATATCTTGGAGTTATCATAGACCAGCATTTCAAATGGAATTATCAAATTGAAACTAAAATTATGACCAGTAGTATATTACGGTTGTTTTATTTCGGATTAGTACAGTATACAATCCAGTATGCGATATTAAATTGGGGGGGAAAAGCCAAAAGTTTTAAAAATGTATTATCCGTTTTACAAAAAATCAGCTGTGGCCACCACAGGACCGACCGCCATCATAAAGTACTTATATAAATTACATTCTAGCAGCAGAGTAGAAATAACTTGACCTAATATTTTCTAACAGAGATATTATTTATCATGACCATGGAAACGTTACATATAAATATGAAAAAATTTCGAGAAATTTTACAGAAATTATTCGAAATTTTTCGTTTTATCAAAAAACGTCTCAAATAAAAATTATTTTTTATTGCTTTTATAGCAACTTTTGTATAATAAATTTTTTCGAGATATTTTTCTGTTGTGAAATATTCGCAAAAATCTTAAAATCGACACGAGTAAACTCCCATTTTTAGTAAACCGATTTTTACCAAAAGTTGATCAACTCGTGCCATTGATGGCAGAAGCTTAAATAT
Source organism: Liopterus haemorrhoidalis (assembly GCA_963971575.1). Classification (NCBI taxonomy): domain Eukaryota; kingdom Metazoa; phylum Arthropoda; class Insecta; order Coleoptera; family Dytiscidae; genus Liopterus; species Liopterus haemorrhoidalis. The sequence continues at coordinate 5,484,919 of OZ020625.1, forward strand.
GAAGTTTCATAAAAATCCTTTCAGCCGAATTTGCTCTGCACGTGTACACAGACAGACAGACAGACGGATGGACAGACAGACCGACCGACAGACATCATGCTAAAAATAGTCAAAACGTTATGTAGGGACCTCAATTTGTGGAGATCCATCGAAATCTCGAAATGTCAAAATTGGTATGATTACAATACCTCCCTTATATATGTTGGCGGTCGGTAAAAAGGATAATTAAAATAATTTATAATAAACCGAGTAGATATCCATCTGAATTATTATTCCTTGAATCTCAGCTGATGTCTATAGATAAATTATATGTGGGAGAAATACATTTATAGAAACCCATCAATAGTCGATTTTCTTGCTCACAGCTACAATACTAGAAGCATGTCTACTAATTATGCAATGACAAAGAAAATAAATAAATCCAAAAGCAAATATTACTACACTTTTTTATAGGGAAATGTTATAACATATTTGCCAATTTTGTTATCAATAATACAATAAATATTACTCAGATGAATCATAAAAAGGTCATCAAGAAATGGTTACTATCACTTTCATTATTTGAGATATCAAAATTGCTTGATAACTGATTAATTATTGTTTTGTTTTGCTTTATTGTTTTATTTTTGTATATTTAACGCTGTTATAATTGTAACATATATTTAGGCTGCCTTAACCAACTCTGATTATTTGTTTATAATTTACAGTCTGTTCCAAACGGTTAAGCGGAACTAAATTTTGCAATCTAGTTACTTTCATCGTTTAAATCGTGCTTTTCGACCGTTTTGTTTAAGCTTTGTAAATCATACTTACAATAAACATTTTTGGTTAAGGTTAATATCATTTTAAAATGTCATTTTCTTTATAAAGGGTGTTTTTTTTAGAGGTATAGAACTTTAAATTGCAATAAAACAACGATGGATTATTCGATTGACATGAATTTTTTTTTATTCGAAAGATAATCTTGTGGCATTACATTTTAAATATGATTTCTGGCATATGACCGCCACGGCTGGCTCGGATGTAGTCCAATCTGGACGTCCAATTTTCGATGACTTTTTCCAACATTTGTGGCCGTATATCGGCAATAACACGGCGAATGTTGTCTTCCAAATGGTCAAGCGTTTGTGGCTTATCCGCATAGACCAATGACTTTACATAGCCCCACAGAAAGTAGTCCAGCGGTGTTAAATCACAAGATCTTGGAGGCCAATTCACAGGTCCAAAACGTGAAATTAGGCGTTCACCAAACGTGTCTTTCAATAAATCGATTGTGGCACGAGCTGTGTGACATGTTGCGCCGTCTTGTTGGAACCACAGCTCCTGGACATCATGGCTGTTCAATTCAGGAATGAAAAAGTTAGTAATCATGGCTCTATACCGATCACCATTGACTGTAACGTTCTGGCCATCATCGTTTTTGAAGAAGTACGGACCAATGATTCCACCAGCCCATAAAGCGCACCAAACAGTCAGTTTTTCTGGATGTAACGGTGTTTTGACATACACTTGAGGATTAGCTTCACTCCAAATGCGGCAGTTTTGTTTGTTGACGTAGGCATTCAACCAGAAGTGCGCTTCATCGCTAAACAAAATTCGCTTATGAAAATCGGGAACAACGGCAATCTCGTTTTGGGCCCATTCGACGAATCTACGCCTTGCTTGATGATCGTTTGGCTTCAATTCTTGCACGAGTTGGATTTTGTAAGCACGCAAACCAAGATCCTTCCGCAAAATCTTCCATAAAGTGGATGGACACAGATCTAATTCCTGTGCTCGATGGCGGATGGACTCATTCGGGTCTTCCTCAATGCTACGCTCTACAGTACCAATAGCTTCTTCTGTACGCACCGTACGGCGTCTCTGGGGATGCGAGTTATCAATAAGAGTAAACGTGGTGCGAAAACGTTCCATGGTTAATCGAATTAACTGCTCTGATGGACGATTTTGTCGACGATAAAATGGATGTAGTGCGCGATACGTATTCCGCACAGAACCATTATTTTCGAAATAAAATTGCACTATTTGCAAGCGTTGTTCAGGCGTGAGTCTATTCATGATGAATTGCCAAACCAAACTGAGAATAAATCACTTGACAGCTGTTAAATCGGTCGCCATCTTGAACAGTAATGCCAACTTAAAGTTCTATACCTCTAAAAAAAACACCCGTTATTTTGATTTTTTGTGTCATTCTTAATACAAATTTCCCATTTATTTATTTTTTTGTCATTAAAATATATAAAAAAATAATTTAATTTTGACATAGGTCATTCGTTTCCATGGTTTCATTGTTGTAATTTTAAATTTTGACATTCCAACTTGAAAAATGAAATAACCCAAGCAAGGTCCCTTGTCGTGACAACCTAAAAGAACGAAACTCCCATTTAGTTCCGCCTAAGCGTTTGAAACAGACTGTAAGTTATATCCACACACAGAACCTCGTTTTCTGTGGGTCCTGTAACACCATTTATTCTTTTTTTAAATTTGTTTATTCACCTGGCAAAGCAAAAATTATCAATGTATGAAAAAAAATGTATAGGTAAACAAATAAATAAAAATTATATTATTATTATTATTAATATATTCTCTTGTTTCAGTTGGATATCCCGACGGCCATTTTCATCAAATCGTGCATCAGCTATAATGGCAGCTATCCAAGACCGAATCCGTATACCTTGGCGTGGAGGTGCTAAACAACTTCAGCTAACAACAGATGCACTGACACCCATAATATTAGTACCATGCCTACTTAGTTTAGCAGCATTCGACTACATCCTAGCAATCTTAATACTTATAATTTGCATCCTCTTTTTCACCAGCATCTCAAACTGGTTTCTATCAAACAATCCGCGAACGAAATTCTTCGTACTATGGGCTGTAATGTCAATTTTGTGTATAGCATTTATATTTGAACTTAAGGTTATTGCCTTGTTGGAAATTTTGCCAGAAGAAAATATATGGCTGGGTTTGTTGTTTGCGGTTTTTTGTGGATTGGTTTATGTTGTTAAATCGAGGGCACCGAAATTTAAGGTTGGAAGTATGGAAGAGGTTGCTAATCAAGGAGAAGATTTTTGTATTACTTGTAGGAAAAAAGTAATGGAAAGGATGCATCATTGTCAGATTTGTCAAGTTTGTGTTCCTGAAAGAGATTTGCATTTTTTCTGGTAAGAATTTAGTGTATGGTTTGATAAAAAATATTTGGACTAGCGTCATAAAATGTTATTGATAAAAATTGATGTATGTAAGGTGTGAATTTTCACGCATTTCAGGGTTTTGTAGATATTTAAAAGTGTAAGAAATTAAGAGAATGCTGGATTTTTAAGAATATATTTTTGATGGAAAGTTTTTTGATATTCATTTTTATTCGTTATATGGGTAATAAGAGCTTCCATTTATTTTTTACCGACCGCCAACATATGCAGGGTGTTTGTTTGAAACGGGGCACCCCGAAAATCTCCTTTATTTGTAAAGATACAAAAAATCTTCAGAACAAAAGTTAAACTAGACAAAAAGGCCCATCTAAAGGTTACTATAAGAATTCTGAGGCACTTCCGGTTTCACCGGAAATGATGTCAACTTTTGATCTAGCATGGGGAATCGATAATTTTATATTTTTTTCCTAAAAGTACATTAAATTAGCTTTACAATGACACCAAAAAATCATATTTTTATGTTAACCATTTCAAAATGGCGACCATTTATTTATAAAATAATCAACATAAGTTTTACAAAGTTGAACGTAGCAAGCTTTGAAAACAATAAAAAAAGAAACAAAATATCTCTAAAATAAACTATTTGACTATTTAGAAAAAAAAACTATTACTTTTAAACTCTTGTTATTTATAAAACATTTAATTGAAAAATTAAAATTTAAGTTATTTCATGTTATTTCATATAATAACTAGTTATAACAGTTTATTTTAGAGATATTTTGTTTCTTTTTTTATTGTTTTCCAATTGGTTATTAAATTTACACTCTTAAAAATTAAATGCATCATTTGCCAAAATATAACTAGAATTTTGACAAAATAAAAATGAAAAAAAAAAAACAAAAAATAAAATTGTCTCCTCTGCCCGGGAGTTAACCCTAGTTTGCTGCGTAACAAGCGAGCAAGCTAACCATTAGACCAAGATAAGCCTTCTAATATAGCGTTTTACATAACAATAACTTTTGTACATCGGCAACAAAAAAACACAAAAAGTGCGTTATTTTCCGAAAACGTAATCTGATCAAAAATTCCTGTTGTAATATTCCGGTTCACACCGATGTACATTACTTAGAATTTTTTCAGATTTATAGTTTAAACCATCTGGGCTACAGGGTGTGGGACAGTTTTTTTTTTGCACAATTTTGGCAAAAATCGCTTCAAAATAATTTATTTTGCAAAAATAAAATTTTGATCGTTAATCCACTTACTAAGGGCTTTCATCTGATACCCTACTCAGAATTTAATTATTATTATTTTTTTTTTCGATGAGCACATTTTTGTTTATATTTTTAGAGGGATGTTTTTTAGATGTTTAAGTATTTTTCCTATGTGCGGGTCAAAGAGTTGTATAAGCATGCCAAATTTCAACTCTCTAGGTTTAGCCGTTTGGCTACAATTTTTACCGAACAGACAGACAGACAGACAGACGACAAAATGACGGTATAAGGGTTTTTTGGTCATACTTACAAAACCCTAAAAGTACGGGTACTCCAGCTAGTCACAAAGTAATTGAGAACATTAAGAGCAATTTCAGTTTATATTAATTTTATTGAAATGTCGTAACAAAAGTGCTATGAATGAGAATAATTTAGCATTACTAATTTTTATTAAGTTTTTAATGCTTGATTAAGTTTTATGACGCTAGTCCGGCTTATATTTAAAAAAAATTAAGTAAAATCTTTATTCTTTCAACAATAGTAAATAATGTTTAATAATATTTTTTAGGTTCGACTGTTGTATTGGACAGACTAATAATGGTTTCTTCATGCTGGCTCTACTTTTTGGAATAATTTCCTTGTTGTACAGTTCAAATTTGACTCTAACAACTGTCTGTCATCCTTTCACGGCTATTGGAACTGTCATGCTACCAGACGATTGTTCAGAAGTTTACGAACAATATGAGTAAGTATAAATATTCTAATTGTAGTATAAAAATTTCAATATTGTCTACTATGGTCTATTTCAAATTAAAAAAAAGTAGATAGCGCTGCGAACTGAGTACGATTTACACTGGACAAATACAGTATGCGGAAAATTTAAAATAAGTTACAACTAGGGCGTAGTAACTGGGTTAGCAAGTGATTTTTTTTTTTAATTTAAAATTTTTTAGTAAGATATTGAAATAAACAAGGCAGATAATACATTTACGTTATTTATACGACATAAATTCAGTTTAATGGGGAATTTGAAAAAGTTAAAATATACTCATTTTAAAAATTATGTACTACAATCTATTCCAAATGGTTAGGCGGAACTAAATGGGAATTTCGTTCTTTTAGGTTGTCACGAGAAGGGACCTTGCTTGGGATATTTCATTTTTCACGTTGGGATGCCAAAATTTAAAATTCCATCAATGAAACCATGGAAACGAATGACACATGTCAAAATTTAATATTTTTTTTTACTTATTTTATTGACAAAAAAATAAATAAATGGGAAATTTGTATTAAGAATGACACAAAAAATCAAAATATAAAGAAAATGACATTTTAAAATGATATTAACCTTAACCAAAAAATGTTTATTGTAAGTATGATTTACAAAGCTTAAACAAAACGGTCGAAAAGCACGATTTAAACGATGAAAGTAACTAGATTGCAAAATGATTGCACTAACTGTTTGGAACAGACTGTATATATAAAAAGAGAGATTTGGCTAAAAGAGTTTAAATAAAGCAATAAAACAAACAATATATATTCAGAGCTAAAGTTTCTTATTTAAATAATTAATGTAAATAAAAATTTAAAATATATGTATATTTGAAGGTCTAAAAATTATATCAATAACTTCTTCTTTGGGCACAATCAGCTAGGCTGTCTCTTGGCCTCACATTAGTCCTCTCTCTTGATCTGTTAATTGTCAAGTGTCAAAAAATATTTATATGTCAGATAACCTAAAAAATATATAACTGCGTAAAAACAAATTACATGGAAAATTTTCTCCTTAAAATCTACGCCAAGAATATAAATAAAAGTCTAAATATGTAAATAATTACAAAATATATGAAAAAAATTAAATAATATAAATAATATATATTTCCAATGTACGACACTGAACATCTGTCAACTTGGACTAAAAACAATATTTTAATAGTGTAATAGGGATGACGATCTAAACCAATCCGAAGCAAGGACAAACAGCTCCTATCTTCTTACACACATTTTTCTACTTTGAAATAGACCATAGTTTTAAGTTATAGGTGGCAATTTGTGGAAGATACGAAAGTGACATTGTTTTGTTTTGTTCAATGGAGAAATACTTTTGTGTTTCTTTTTTGTTGTTTGTTTTATTTTTGTGAATCATGGGGGAAAAAACAGCTAATTTTGATGTGTGCCGCAATGTAAATCGTGAATAAGGAAGAATCCCTCTTAAACATTCCATAATTTACCTTAATCGAAAAAAATATCAATTGAAACGACGTTTGGAGACAGAGAGAAAGTGGATCGTAGGTTTTTATGGACCCAAAAACTAAAAATGGGCAAAAATCCAAGCACATACATTACCTTTAAATAAAAAAAAGCTCGAAAAACAGGAAAAATATAAGTCGTGTTCATTTTCACCATGTAAACCAATACACGAGTAACAGTTTAATATCACTTTCGAGTGTTCCAACTTTGCCGCATATGTCGCTGTGATCTTAAAAAGTTTACTCTATTTGCGTTGATTGGTTTACAAGATGGCGTCTATAATACATTTTTACTACATAACAGTTTCTTCTACTAACAAAGTATCCTATTAGATAGACAGCAATTCGCTGCAAATTTTGATGTATATATTGTTACAAATTTTATTTTAAATTGTTAGTTTTGTATAAGAAACTATACGATTGTGCGCACCCGTTATTGCAAAGCAAGGCTTGCAAGATACCGAGTAAATTATTCGCTAGTTTAATTAATTCTTATAGAGAAAATTTCCCACCTTAAAATAAAATACGCCTTAAATATTGAGCTACAAAATAGTAAAATAAGTACAGATCACAAAATATTTTAGGACACAATTTAAAAAATATATTTAGGGTGTGTAGTGCACACTAGAGATGAGTCGTTCATGAACGAACCGGCTCACTGAGCCGGCTAAGTACACTGACCGAAGTGACACGGTTCACCAAATTGAAATGAGCCGGCTCACGGCTTACTGTATAGTTTCAAGGATACGATTGGTCGGGCGATTGTGAGTAATGACTGGAGAGATCCGGATTTGGATCGATGTCATGTTGAACTTCGCGAGAACTCGGCTTGTAATGTATTATCATAAAGTGTATTTTGTCATCAATTTGTAGGGCAGTTTATTTGAAACTAATAGGCTTAGTTTGTATTTTCTTACAACCATACTATACAAAAATATTAAAAATATTGCCCAAATCCCAGATGTCCGATTTATAAGAGCAATAAACATAGCCATAAACTTAACACATCTGGTTTAAAATACAGTAGCTACATAAAGTGAATTGTTTGTTTTAAATGTTAGATAAGAGCCGGGGCTAAGCGACGTTCTACCTACGACCGAACGACAGACCGACCTGTGTTTCGGGATCATGTTTACAGTTCATATATTGCAAGAACCGGCTCTAAGCGACGTTCTACCTACGAACTAACGACCGACCTGTGTCTCCGAAACATGTTTACTTAACCGGATCACTGAGCCGGATCGATGAACCGGCTCAACAAACTGAACGACCTCCACTGATCCGGTTCCGCAAACTGAACCGAAATTCCCATCTCTAGTGCACACCTTGCACATATGGGCAGCACGGCACTGACTAATTCATTTATATTTTTCAGTATGTCCCTCTGTTTCGTGTCAGCAGTATACAGCATCATCCTCGCCGTTTATCTTCTATGGATTTTGGTAAAACAATGTATCTACATATCTTTAGGTGTAACAGGTCAGGAATGGGCCCAAATGCCCTTGGTTTCTAAAATATTTTGCGGATGGGGTACTAAAAGAATATATTCTGATGGATTTTTCAGAAACTGGTATACACTACTCTTCTACGCAAACAAAATGAAGGCTGCTTTTGACACGTGATAATATGTATTAATTAATTTATTTTTTGAAGGTTTTGTAAAAGGGATATAAACAAAGCATATCCTAAAATTTCAGTTATAATAAATACAGTAATAACTCGATGAGGCCAGCATTGATTCATTCGATGAAAATACGAGGCTAAAATTATTGAAAATAAGACACATGGTTCATATTTTTTAGAAGTTTATTTTAAATATGTTCAAATTAGTTCGCGTCAACGATAATACAGTTTTATAAGAAATTTTAAATTCCATTTAGTTCCGCTTAAACGTTTCTCGTATTGTCTGCTCTCATTGTACGAGTCATTACTGTATTTAAATTCTTTTAAAGCCAGCTTTGATACTTAGTATTTCAATGGGTAAACACGTTTTGAGTATTAAATAGTCTTATGCGTAATTGTTTTATTTCCCTTAAAATAGTTAAATTTATTTTTATGAAAATTAAATTAATTGTTACCTTTTTATAAACTAAAGTTTTGCATGTATTAACTATTTATTGTAAATAAGCAAACGCACAGTAATATATAGAAAAAAGCATTGAATACATATAGGGTGGGTGAAAAAAACTGATTGTTTTTAGGGTTTTGTAAGTATGACAAAAAAAACCTTATACCGTCATTTTGTCGTCTGTCTGTCTGTTCGGTAAAAATTGTAGCCAAACGGCTAAACCTAGAGAGTTGAAATATGGCATGCTTATACAACTCTTTGACCCGCACATAGGAAAAATACTAAAACATCTAAAAAAAATATCCCCCTAAAAATATAAACAAATATGTGCTCATCGAAACTAAAAATATTTTTTTTTAATTCTGAGTAGGGTATCCAATGAAAGCCCTTAGTACGTGGATTAACGATCAAATTTTTATTTTTGCAAAATAAATTATTTTGATGCGATTTTTGCCAAAAATGTGCAAAACAAATTTTGTCCCACACCCTGTAGCCCAGATGGTTTAAACTAAAAATCTAAAAAAATTCTAAGTAATGTATATTGGTGTGAACCGAAATAGTACAACAGGAATTTTTGATCAGATTATGTTTTCGGAAAATAACGCATTTTTTGTGGTTTTTGGTTCACAAAGTACAAAAGTTATACCAATGTAAGACACCCACATGCAAGGCGTGCGATAGCGTAATGGTTAGGGCACTGGTGTCGTAAGCTAAAATGCGCTGGAAACGAGTTCGAGTACGGAGTGAATTTTATTTTTTCTGTTTTTTTTTTGCATTTTTATGTTGAAATTATTTTGTCAAAATTCTAGTTATATTTTGACAAATGTTGCATTTAATTTTTAAGAGCGTAAATTTAATAACAAGTCTTATTATATGATTAACAAGATAAATTATTTTAAAAATATCGTTCATTTTGCCGTGATTACTACAAAGTAAAATTTGTCCTACACACTCAGCATGCCGCCTTCACTTATTATATACCTGCGAAACCCTGAAATGTGTGAATATTCACACTTCACATCAATTTTTATTTAATACAATCTAAATAAATAAAAATAAAGAGATATTTCTTATATACGAGGTGTGTAAATTAAGTAACCAGACTAATTTTTTTTAAGTTTTCTTATTCGAATAGAATTACAGTTCAATATTGTCTCCCTCAAAATAACTTCCTTGGGAAGCCACACAGCGCTGGAGACGGTTCTTACAATCCTCATAGCAGTGCTGGAACTCGGATACTGGAATAGCTTTCAGCTGGTCGATTACGGACGTTTGAATGTTTTCGAGTGTCCCAATATGACGTCCCTTGAGGTGATTTTTCAATATTGGGAAGAGGAAAAAGTCACAAGGACTCAAGTCAGGCGAATAAGAAGGCTGAGGAGCCACAGGAATGTTTTTACTGGCCAAAAACTCGTTTGTTAAAATTGCTGTGTGACAAGGCGCATTGTCGTCATTACACACACTTGTTCTTGATGTTTGATGTCACACGCATGAACCTTTTTCGAAGTTTTTCAAGAACCTCTAAAAGTGTTTGGAATGAAGTAAGCCATGGATGGTAAAACAGCAGTTAGAAATGTCAGTTTTCATTGTGTATAATTAAAATTATGTCATTGTAATAAAGTTATGTTATCAACTTTGTAGTAATTATTTGAAACTAGTGTATTCAAAGTCATTACATGGCGCAGTCTGGAGGTGATACAAACCACGTTAGTAAGCCATTTAAACCTTATGGTACCCCACCACTGTTTGACCTTGAAGAATATAAAGACACATTTGAGCTATGGTACAAACAGTGGAATATATTTTTGGCATTGTCTACTATCGACACATGCCTTACAGCAGAACAACGGCCCACATACAAGACTAACATCTTGTTATCATGTTTGTCAAAGTCAACCTTACAAACAGTGTTGACGATGGGCCTATCCGAGGAAGAATTAGCATCTTATGAAATTATCATTAATAAATTACGTGAGAGATGCAATGCTGGCCGAAATAGGCATGTTTGGCGAAGGCAGCTAGCTTTAAGAGTGCAGAGACCAAACGAAACAGTTGACAATTGGTTATGTGACCTCAGAGACATTTCCAGGAAATGCGAATTTAATGTCGATTGTTGCTCATCTTGCGAATCATCAAGAATTCTAGGCCAAGTAATCTTTGGGGTCCAGGATGATGAAGTAAGAAGAAAACTTTTGGAACATGGGGATAAATTAAGTCTAGATCAATCTTTAGTAATTTTGCGAACATTTGAGGCGACTGAGAATGAGTCAGTGAACATTAAGCAAGGGACATCCTTATCAATACAACAAACAAAATTTGAGAAAGAAAGAACACATAAAAAGATGTCGTTTGAAAAACCTATTGGGAAACAAATGGTAGAAAAGACTGGTTGTTGGAACTGTGGGTCAAGCGGTCGCCATAGTAAAGTCGACTGTCCGGCATGTGATAAGATATGCAATAATTGTGGTAGGAAAGGTCATTTTGCCGTAGTATGTAGAAGTGAACCCAGGGGTAAGAAACCTGTCAATATAATTAATGTCATAGGCTTAAGAAATGTTTCCAACCTAACATATAATGAATTAATTACTATAAAAGTTATACCCGCCAGTCAGCAAAATAAACCAGTTAATCTACTAGCGATGCCAGATTCTGGAGCCGAGATTGATGCTATCCCTGATACAACTTATTTTCAGAAATTTAACAAGATTAAGCTCTATCGATCAGGATCACCAGAGACGGCCACAGGGCAGCCTATCATATCAATGGGTGCATTCAAAGTTAAATTACACTGGTTGTCAGAACCAGACGGCGAAAAGTCAGAGGCTGTTGCAACTATACATGTTTTGAAAAATTTGAAACAGCCTATAATTTCAAAAAATACGCAGAAAGCTCTAGGGATGCTGCATGAAGGCTATCCTAGAACACGACCTGAAGCTCGACAACTACAGCAAGTGAAGGCAGATATTTTAGATAAAAATTCAATTGATGCAACTGCTTTTCGTAGAGTATTGAGCAAAAAGATGAGTCAGGTCGATATTTGTCAAGTGGAGAATAATGATGAGCTTGAAATAATAGAACCGGACCTCAGACAACTTATGAAGGAACATCCGGAAATTTTTGATGGTGAATGCAGACCAATGCATGGTGAGAAGCATCACATAGTCATTAAAGAAGGTGTTATACCGATGGCCATCAGACGGTCAAGACCTGTATCGGAACCACTGCTTCCAAAATTGAAAGAAGAACTAGAGTTGTTGGAGCAACAGGGCATTATCACAAAAGTTATTGAACCTACTGAATGGGTGCATCCAATAGTTATCGTACCAAAGAAGTGTGGTGCAATACGACTATGTGTTGACTTCCGAGCGCTGAACAAGATCATCATCAGACCGAGATTTAGTTTGGTAACACCTTTCCAGGCAGTACGAACTATCCCTGCAGGAATGAAATATTTCACAACAATCGATGCCCTGAAAGGATATCATCAAGTAGAACTAGATGAGGAGTCATCGTTATTAACCACATTCAGCACACCATTTGGACGATGGCGTTATCTACGACTGCCATTTGGTATTGTTCACGCCGGGGATGAATATGGTCGTCGCCTAGCAGAAGTATTCGATGATTTCCCATCCAGTCGCAGAATTGTAGAGGACGTTGTGGTTTTTTCCAAAGAGTACGATGAACATATTAAATTAGTACGAAAACTGTTCGCGCGTGCAGCAGAACACGGCATTGCTTTAAATATAAAGAAAGTTAAGTTTGCACAACCAAGCGTAGTGTTTGGTGGGTACGTAATTGACAAAAACGGGTATAAGCCAGATCCTATGCTGACGAAGTCTATTCGAGAGTTCCCAGCACCTACAAACATAACAGAAATGAGAGCATTCTTCGGACTTTGTCAACAAGTTGGAAATTTTTCAGATGAAATATCGGAAGCATTGAAACCGTTAGCCCCACTGTTGAAGAAAAACGTTAGATGGTTATGGACACCACAACATCACGAAGCATTCAAAGAAGCAACACTAAAATTGTCTAACTGTACTGATCTTTCATTTTACAGCCCAACGAAACCCACAACACTGCATGTCGATGCCTCCCGATTGCACGGATTAGGGTTCGTCTTAAAACAACTCAGCAATCAGAATCGATGGTGTACGATTCAGGCGGGCTCCAGATTTTTATCAGATGCTGAAACCAGATATGCGATGATCGAACTAGAGTGTTTGGCTGCTGCATGGGCGATGGCAAAATGTCGCCACTTCCTTGAGGGACTTCCGTCATTTGAGCTAGTGACTGATCATAAGCCATTAGTTCCAATCTTAAACGATTACAGCTTGGATCGTCTAGACAACCCTCGTTTATTGAGGTTAAGAATAAAAATGCAAAGGTATTGTTTTACAACTCGTTGGGTTCCAGGAAAACAGAACACAGATGCTGACGCTTTATCAAGAGCTCCAGTCGACATACCTAAAACTACAGATGAACTTGCTGAAGGTCCATCTACTTTCAGAGCGAGAACGGCTTTAGTATGTGCAATTGAAGGATCTAATGATAACGTGATTGATCCTGTCTTGGAGCGAGTTAAAATGGCAGCCGCAGTCGATCCGGTTATGGTTAACCTGCGAAAGTTAATAATGAATGGTTTTCCGACAGAAAAATGCAACTTACCAGAAGAGTTAAGGCCATTCTGGAACATACGAGAGAAATTGTCGATCGACAATCACGATGGTATGATTTTATGTGGAGCTCGAATTGTGGTACCGAAGCTGTTGCGGGTAGATATTTTACATGATTTGGCAGAGATGCACCAAGGAGCAACTAAACTTCGTCAACGAGCTAGATTATCCGTATATTGGCCAAATATGGATAATGATGTCGAAAATATCGCAAGAAGCTGCATTAAATGTACCGAGAAACTGCCTTCATTGCCTAGAGAGCCCTTAAAATGCCACGCTGAAGCTACGCGACCTTTTGAACAAGTTTGTATTGATTTAGGGCAAGTAAGAGGTAGAGATTTTCTTATTTTGGTGGATAAATTTAGTGGCTGGCCACATGTTGTACCATTTCAGAACACAAACACGACTAGTGCGAAAATAATAAAAGCTCTACGAGAATTCTTTACAAGCGTGGGAACACCAGTTAAATTATGGTCTGATAATGGGCGGCAATTCACATCAGCAGAGATGAAAATATTTTTGAAGAATTGGGGTGTAGAGTCAGGATTATCATCACCCTATTTTTCACAGTCAAATGGTCAGGCAGAAGCGGCAGTCAAGTCCATGAAGAAATTAATTGAAGGTTCTTGGACCGCTGGGTCATTTGATGAAGATAAATTCGCAAAAGCCTTGCTGTTATTTCGAAATGCACCCCGTGAAGGTGGAATGTCCCCCGCTCAGGCCGTTTTTGGAAGACCTGTGCGAGATTGCTTACCAGCGCATCGAAGGTCATTCGCTCTTGAATGGCAAAAAGCCTCTGATATATTAGAAAAAAGATCGAGGCGAGCGAAAGATTTACGGGTACAACATTTCAACAAAAATACTCACGAGTTATTTGAGTTTAAAGTAGGGGATCACGTCTTGGTCCAACATCCCGAAACGAAATGTTGGGCTACACCAGGGGTTATCGTGGAAGTTGGTTCGAACAGAGACTACTTAATAAAAACTCCAGCGGGAAGAATATTCAGAAGGAATCGTCGATTCCTACGTCGCCGTATACCGGTGATGCCATTTTCGGGAATAGCCACGAGTGGAGAAACTATGAACGTGAAAGAAGCAAAGAATGCAGCTAATAATGCAAATGAGACGACACAAGAGGCGATTGATACAAATGAGACATCACAAGAGGCGATTGGTGTCAGAGAAGGCCTTCGAAGATCTTCTAGAGCTTCGAAGCCAGTAAGAAGATACCCTGCGCCGGAAGGTATGATAGAAAAGAAAATTCAAGAAAGAAAAAGAAAAAGCATGGAATGAAGTAAGCCATGGATGGTAAAACAGCAGTTAGAAATGTCAGTTTTCATTGTGTATAATTAAAATTATGTCATTGTAATAAAGTTATGTTATCAACTTTGTAGTAATTATTTGAAACTAGTGTATTCAAAGTCATTACAGTGTTGATTGATCGTTTGGTCTTGTGACACAAACTCATTGTGGACGATTTCCTGGCTATCAAAAAAGCAAATCAGCATGCATTTGATCTTCGACTTGCTCATTCTTGCTTTTTTGGGCCTTGGAGAGCTTGAAGTGTGTCATTCCATGCTCTGGCGTTTGCTCTTTGGTTTCCAGGTCGTACTCAAACACGTCTCGTCACCAGTAATGACACGTTCCAGAAAATGGGTATCATTTTCAATCGATTCCAAAAAGTCAAGGCACCTTTGCCTCCTGATGTCCTTTTGGTCCTGTGAAAGGTTTTTTTGGAACCATTTTTGCGCAGATTTTTCTCATCGGTAGTGATGAACGGTAGTGTGAGTCAAATTCAACTTTTCCCCGATCATTCTGACTGTCAACCGACGATCTGAACGCACAAGATCCCGGATTCTGTCGACAATTTCATTGGTTCTTGAAGATGAAGGCCTTCCGCTGCGTGATTCATCTTCAATCAACTCTCTTCCTTCTGAAAATGCCTTAAACCAACGAAAAACCTGGGTCCTTGACAAAACACTGTCTCCGTAAGCCAAGTTTTGCAAAAGTTTCCGTTGCACTGTGCCTAAGTCTGAAGCAAAACCTGATAGCACACTGCTCGAAATTAATGTCACTCATTTTTAGAACGCATTATAAAAAACTGTTTCACGAAAAAAATCGCTACGGACAACAAAATTACTCTAGCGAGTTCAAACTCGTACTGAAGGTGTATCACATGTTCACCTGAAGCCCCTCCAAGTCCCACGTTTCAAATGTTGCCAGATCAAACGCTATGTTGCCAGTCCGGTTACTTTACCTCGTAGATCGAAAATTTGACTACAACGTTCCCGAGAAAAATGCTTTTTTCTAGTTTTTAACATATTTATTGAGTGAATTTATAAAACCAATAAAGCAGGACTTTGTAATCATAAATTATTTAAATTTTCATTATTTTCATTCATGCCATTTTAGCTTAATTTAAAAGTATTCTATGGACTGTATTAGAAATAGCAAATGTAACAAAATATTTAATAAATATTTTGAAAATTGCTTCTATTTTAAAATTATTTTATATTTATAAAATCGGTATACAGATGTATGTACCTATAGTCTATTCAAAATGTTTAAGCGGAACTAGATTTTGAAATTTAATAAGTTTTCTCAACAGAATCCGGCTATTTGCCATTTTGTTTAAGCTATTGTAAACCATAAATAGAGCAAGCCTGTAGCTGCAAACGTTAAATCGTTTGTACCTGCTATTTGTCCGCTAAACAAGGACACGGACATGAGTTCAATTCCTGCTTATGTCAAATAATGTGTGTAAAAATATTTACACAAATTACAGGTTCTGTTTAGCCGTTCACAACCGGCTTTAAACTGTAGGTGCCTTTCTGTGTACGCTAAAAAATTGACGTAATACTGACCATATTACTCTTGAATGTACATAGATTGAAAATATGGTAATGAAACCTGGAAACAGGAGACTAGGCTCACCTCGGGCTGTCACGCCAATGATGATAATTGTTAATCGTACTTATTGTCAACTAACAATAACTGAAGCGCCTCTAGTGAGATTTTGAGAAACTGAAGGTTGTAGGATAGTTGAGTTTGTGACAAGCATGGGAATATGTTCTTAGAAGTGGAAAGACAGTTAAAGACCATTTTAGAGTGTGTTCCCGTGTGTTTCAATAAATATCACATGAAGATACCATTGAACCTGTCAAAAATATCCTACCAAAGTCAGCCATGATGTGCATGCAGTAGCGCCTCTATCGGTAGTGTCAGATGCCAATAGCAAAGGCAAGATGAAAATAAACTGCGCAGAAACCTTTTTTATAATGTCAGTTGTTTTCCTTTTCTCATTTCAAATGTTTTTTTTTCTGCCAACATGGAACATGAATTAAACGAAGCAAGCTCAGTTCTCGTGATACTTAAGAAAAAGAAACTTCCGTTTAGTTCCGCTTAAACCAAAGAAGAAGAAAAAATTATTAGGTATTAACGATTTGCGCTGGAAATTAACAGTGACAGAAGTTCCAAGTTTTAGAAGAGGGGCCCCATAGTCGAGCCACCTAATCAAACCAGTTCAGTCATATTACGTCATAATTTCATCATGACGTCATTAGCAAACATAACGAAATCAGCCAACATATATAAGGGAGGTATTGTGATCATACTGATTTTGACATTTCGAGATTTCGATGGATCTCCACGAATTGAGGTCCCTACATAACGTTTTGACTAATTTTAGCATGATGTCTGTCGGTCTCTGTCCGTCCGTCCGTCTGTCTGTCTGTCCATCTGTCTGTCTGTCTGTGTACACATGCAGAACAAATTCGGCTGAAAGGATTTTTATGAAACTTCATATTTAAGCTTCTGCCATCAATGACACGAGTTGATCAACTTTTGGTAAAAATCGGTTGACTAGAAATGGGAGTTTACTCGTGTCGATTTTAAGATTTTTGCGAATATTTAGCAACAGAAAAATATTTCTAAAAAATTTATTTAACAAAATTTGATATAAATGCAATAACTAATAAAAAAATTTAAAATTTTTCCAAGTCTCAATTTTTTTATATTTATATGTAACGTTTCCATGGTCATGATAATATCTCTGATAGAAAATATTAAGCCAAGTTATTTCTACTCTGCTGCTAGAATGTATTTTATACAAGTACATTATGATGGCGGTCGGTCCTGTGGTGGCCACAGCTGATTTTTTTTAAATGAAAAAGATACACTTAAATCGCCTATGTTGCAAATTAAAAGAAACGCAATTTTACATTGCTGTCAGTCAGATTTCAATTACCATAGTAACGATAATACCTATATTGTAGGATAAAAGAAATTCACTGTATAATTTATTCTATGATATCTTAAAATTTATCTAATAAATTGATCTGTTGTAAAAGTCTCTTCGTAGAGCCTTTTATGACGGTTTATAATCGTCAGACGCAAGCGCAGAGTTTGTAGTAGTGCGTTAAAATAACTGCGCTTGCGTCTGACGATTATAAACCGTTATAAATAGCTCTACAAATAAAGCTAACAATAACCTCTCCTAGAGGTTGCTTGACAAAATTACTGTAAATTAAACCATCTGCTGTACTCAAGGGGGTACTTCCTTCCATCTCCGCAGGGTCTTGGCTTCATAACAAATAATGCTAAGGCATTGAGCATGCAGTGTCTACATTATATGACGTCAATGAATTTAATGAGATACTTAAAAATTCCAGCGCAAATGTTTAAAAAGTATTTAATATTAGTCATTAAAATATTCCGTAAGTGCATTATTGTATAAATTTATCTAAATAAGTACACCTACATTATTTTCACAAAATCTAGTTGTAAAATTAAATGTAACTCTGTAATTCTGTATAGGAACACATCGCACATACAACTGTAATCAAAAATACTTTCAATAAAAAATCTTGTCTAATTATTTTGTTAAATATTTATGGATATTTAAATAAAAGGTCCGACCTAGGTCAGGGACTGCAACACCAAGGATATTATAACTAGAGATGGGTCGTTCATGAACGAACCGGCTCACTGAGCCGGCTCAGTAAACTGACCGAAGTGACATGGTTCACCAAATTGAAATGAGCCGGCTCACGGCTCACTGTATAGTTCCAAGTTTCAAGGATACGATTGGTCGGGCGATTGTGAGCAGTGACCGGAGTGATCCGGATCTGGATCGATGTCATGTTGAACTTCGCGAGAACTCGGCTTGTAATGTATTATCATAAAGTGTATTTTGTCATCAATTTGTAGGGCAGTTTATTTGAAACTAATAGGCTTAGTCTGTATTTTCTTACAACCATACTATATAAAAATATTAAAAATATTGCCCAAATCCCAGATGTCCGATTTATAAGGGCAATAAACATCGCCATAAACTTAACACATCTGGTTTAAAATACAGTAGCTACATAAAGTGAATTGTTTGTTTCAAAAATGTTAGATAAGAGCCGGAGCTAAGCGACGTTCTACCTACGAGCGAACGTCCGACAACTGACTGACCTGTGTTTCGGGATCATGTTTACAGTTCATATATTGAAAGAACCGGCTCTAAGCAAGATCCAGCTCTAAGCGACGTTCTACCTACGACCGAACGACCTGTGTATCGGGATCATGTTTACAGTTCATATATTGCAAGAACCGGCTCCAAGCAAGAGCTGGCTCTTAACGACGTTCTACCTACGACCAACCGACCTGTGTCTCGGGATCATGTTTACAGTTCATATATTGCAAGAACCGGCTCTAAGCGACGTTCTACCTACGAACTAACGACCGACCTGTGTCTCGGAAAGATGTTTACTTAACCGGATCACTGAGCCGGATCAATGAACCAGCTCAACAAATGAGCCGGCTGAGCCGAAATTCACATCTCTAATTGTAACATTTATTTGATTAAAAATTATTTGTCAGCGTCTTGGTAAGCAGAATTGGTTAACGATATGTATGCTCCCACCAGATCAAACTAGTTAAAGAAAAAGCGTAAACTAGGTAGAATGAGATTTAGCCTTGGCGAAGCGTTACTCGATTCTTTCAAAACATAATATTTACGATTCAGCTTTGTATTTTCCAACATTTTTATTCTAAACTGAAATTTAAATAAGTATAAGTAGAGACCTGCAAATCTGCAGATATCCGTCATTTTTCTGCGGATACGGATAAATTATCATTTAAATCATATAAAATCTTCGGTTAGACTCCTCTTCCCACGGAAGACGCGTTTAGAACCCCAAAAATGTTTAGCTGGCATATGCATACTTATGGCAAGAGTGAAATAATGATACGTTGCGGCACTTTTTACTTTTTTTTACGGTACTTTTTACATTTTTTTGTTGTGACACGCCATTGTAAAGTGCTGCACCCACACGTCGGTACTGAAACTAAAAACAAATTTCCCGCCTAACTTTCAACTACGAAGAATAACTTCAAATCTTTTGAATTTTATCCATATGAAATATAATGTAATTTATTATAAACATATTTAGTATCCACAAGCATACTTTGCAAACTTCAGTTGTCCATTAAGCAGTTAAGTAAATGTATTTAATTTCACATTTTAATGAAATTAACTTACCTATTCCAGTATGTTGATATTTTATTCCATACAAATATAAAACACAATGAATATATTGCACTGACACTGTAAGATATAAAATCAGTATTTATATATCTCAATTTTTCTGTCAAATTGAAAGTTGCTAATGACAACAAAATATGTGGAATTTACGTGAAATGAACTTAAATACTCGAACTTGTGTCATAAAGTTTTATTTCCCAAAAAATATTATTAATTAAAATGATTCCTTGTGTTACATTATTATATATTTTAGAAACCCAACGTTTCGCTAAAGATTCTTTAGCTTCACCAGGTGCTGGAAAATATAATAGATACAGTCTGTTCCAAACGGTTAAGCGGAACTAAATGGGGATTTAGTTCTTTTAGGTTGTCACGAGAAGGGACCTTGCTTGGGTTATTTCATTTTTCACGTTGGGATGTCAAAATTTAAAATTCCAACAATGAAACCATGGAGAAGAATGACATACGTCAAAATTAAATATTTTTTTTAGATATTTTAATGACAAAAAAATAAATAAATGGGAAATTTGTATCAAGAATGACACAAAAAATCTAAATATAAAGAAAATGACATTTTAAAATGATATTAACCTTAACCAAAAAATGTTTATTGTAAGTATGATTTACAAAGCTTAAACAAAACGGCCGAAAGGCACGATTTAAACGATGAAAGTATCTAGATAGCAAAATCTAGTTCCGCTTAACCGTTTGGAACAGACTGTACATCGATATAATGCGGAGAATCGTAAGTATATAGCATGTGTTCAAGAGTTATTTACCACATGATATTTTAGTAAATAGAAATGAACATTGGAGTGTGAAAAGTTCTAATGGTACGTAATCAGTTCTCCGCTCGACGGATCTGTTCATCCGACTAACCAATCAGAAGCATGAAAATATTTCAATAGACCATATTAGTGTGTCGTCACATACATGTGCTGCCATCTGAGAGCTGAGTCCTTTTGAAGTTTAAAATACATGGGACATTGCTTTTGTTACCGTAATTTTATAAATATTTTCAATTTTGGAGCAAAAAATATGTATTTTTGATAAATATATACTAATATATACAGTCCAGACACTTTATATTATAGAATAATGATTTTATAAATATATAAATAAGGATTCGAAGATATATTTATAGGTTACGTTTTTAAATAATATGAAAATCGGAATATCTTTAGTATTTATTTAATTAACACTAAGTAATCATTAATATTTTGTTTTAGAATGCATATTGGTGTATTGTTTTGCTCCGAATTGTAACAATTACATCTACATTATTAATTGCAAATTTTTTCGTTTTTTAACAGATGAAAATGAAAAACAATAATGGAAAATTAAAAACAACATATTATTCCTTTAAACCATTTAGATATGGCACACACACTTATTGCTATGTTACTTGCCATAATAACGATTATTAACGTAAATTTTTCAAAATTAACCTGCAAAATAACATTGTTCTGCAAAAATAATGACATATTAAATTATAATGTATAAAATAAGAATTTTAATAAATAAATATTGACCTGTACTTTTGATGTGAAGCACTCTCTTACTTTGAAAACTTAATTTATATTTCCAAAATACAATTTAACAAAAAAACAACATGCTAAATTCAAATAAAAGGAATCCAACCGCGAGACGGCAGCACTGAATCCTATTTTGTGACGTAGTTACTAATTAGGTCTATTCGTCCGGCACCCCTGAAAAGTCTGATCGTGTTCAACTTCATCCGGTAAAGGTAAATCGGACGGTTTTCTATTTCTAGTACAGTCAGCGCTCGCTTAACGGTATATTTCCGTATAAATGCATGTAAATACGACTACTTGGTACATACTTTCGGTCCCTATGTTCATACGAACGTACATTTGTTCGTACGAACGTAAATTTTTTCGTACGAACGTACATTTGTTCGCACGAACGTACATTTTTTTTTTTTTGTATAAATGACCAATATTCTATGATTGTTTTCAAGTTATATTTAGGCAAGATATGCGTATGAAGCTTGAAATACACTGTTACCAACTTCTATCTTTCAATTTTCCCCCTTCACTCACACAGAAAAGAATCAGTAAATACGTCGAACGCAGCCGAATATGTACACATATTTACGAGTGCTTTTCTGTGTGTGAACACACAGCAGTGTATTCACATGTATTAAAAAAAAAAATTTGAACTGAATATGGACACTGAAGATATTAACGATTTGTTAGAATCACATGCGGACGAACTCACAACTAATGAGTTATTAGAACTACAAGAGCAAATGAGAACTGAAAAAGAAGACCCAAAAACCGAGAACGAAACAACCGAAAGACAACTAAAAACAGTAAGTGGAATATTAGGCAAAGTGGAAGAACGCATTGACACTATCGAGAATTCAGACCCGGATATTGATAGAAGTTTCAGTGTTGTTAATAATATACGCAATAGCACCGCTTGTTATAAACTTTTATATCAAGACAAAAAGAAAACTGCGGTACAATTGACAATGGACAAATTTCTAATTAAAAACAACAAATAATAATTTTTTAAGTACTTATTTATTTTTGATGTTTATTTTATATAATGTATGGTTTATTTTTATTTTTTTAACATGTATTTATATGCTAGTACTACGTGTTTACTGTTCTATTCAGATTTACGAAAATATTAGGGGCATTAAATTAATAAACTTCAATATCTTGCAAATGATCATTCATGAAAAAAAAAGTGTAAGAATCCTTTTTCGTACAAAATTTTAAAATCTGCAAGTTTTATTCAAACAAATTTTACGTTAAGTTTACTCTTTCAAAATTAAATGCGGTCCCGTCATTTAATAATCGGACATTTTTCGTGAAGCCGATTATACATTGTACATTGTGTGCTATTTCTTTTCCCTTTTTTTTAACCATAAAGTTGCCATATCAAATACGAAAACGACATTTTCATGTGACACGATGTCTATTATCTATTATATTCTATTATCAGAAACATATAATAGATTTAGTTAGTAGTTCCATCACTGTCCACATGCACCTGATTTGTCCCTAATACCCTTTTCACACTAGATCTTTAAGATTGGATGTTTAAGTGAATGGATCGTTAAACGCTAATGTGAAACCGTACGGCCTCGTCTAAACACGACCGATGTTTAAGATAGAGATCTGCGTCTTAAACTTCGCCCGCATTGCCAACTTAATTCCCGTTATAAAAAAATACTCCTTGAATTTGTGCTTCTCTTCTTTTATCTATGTTCAGCTGTTATCATTTTATATATCGAAGTTATGAGAAGATTATTTGCGTTATTATTTAAATAAATATAAAAAATAAACTTCTCCTAACCTCGATATACAAAATAATGACAGAATAAATTCAAACGATATGAAATTATGTTGGCAATACATACTAGCTTTACATGGAGATTTCTTCTTCAAATTAAACATCAAGTGTGAAAGCAAACCGATATTAAACATCGATGAAGTTTAAGTTCAATCGTCTTAAAGATCTAGTGTGAAAAGGGTATTAGCGAATTTTTTTTTTAATTGAACAGCGTCTACAAGTACGCCTATGGTCTGGGCTAGTTTATAAATTATAATTTACATAGAAAATTACAAAATTTGCTATTTGGACATTTTCGTGTCAATTTTGAGTCATATCTTTACGTTATTTAACTAAAATTAAACTATAAATTGTTCAAATATAGATTATATTTTGAGCAGGGTCGGACTGGCCATCAAGCAGATCGGGCAAATGTCCATTGAACCGACGATTAATAATAAATTTCAATAAAAAATCAACATTACGGCAATTTAGTGGATTCTTTATAATTTCCCAATCAAAATTTTCGTCCCAGTCTAACAACTTTTTGAGTACGTACAAAATAATCACATGACCAGTCCGCCTCTGTTTAAAAAATGCAATAAATATTTATTTACGATTTGTAGTTCAAAAATCAATATTTAACAAATATTTTTGATGTTTGAACACATTTTTAACCCAAGTTTTAGTTTTTAACAATTCAAAATAAATATAATTTAATAAAATTGACATTAATTATTATCCAAATGGGACGCCACTGATTCAATTCTCAATTTGGCGCGTTAAAAGCAGTTAAAAAGAACATCTGCAACAATTAACCACAGTAATTCGTGAAAAAATAATTGAAATAAAGTTTTAAAAACAATAAAACATAATTATAATCACCTGTTGTGTTATATAAATAGTTTATATACTCATTTAACATAGTACTAAATACTTTATGTATGTTTACAATAATTTAACCTAATTTATTTTTGTGCGAAATATATTAAGAAAAATGAATTTTGACGAAGACTCCCTTGGGGCAATCGAAATTAAAAGATTAAGCGTTAATACAAGGCTTAGTACAGCTAAAATTTTTGAAGAGGTATGTAGAAATTGAATTATTTATTACATATTCTTTGTGGTTACATTTTATTACTTTTCTGTATTTTTTCTTCTGAAAACCGTTTGATAATTTGGTTATTATCAATTCTTTTACATGTTTCTTACTTTTCATGTAAATATTTTTAGTTTTTAGTTCGTACTGTACCTAAAAATTTATTTTAAACGCATTAGTTTCTATGGTATGCTATTTAGCTTTACGATGTTCATATTTTTAAGGCTCATAATTTGAGATATTACTAAAACTTTACATAACCTGAATCTCCATTTTTTAAACAAGCCCAGTAGTTTTTGTTAACTCTAACGTTAAAAATAAGTTTAGTTCAAATTACTTTAAAAGTTTAATTCAATCCAATTGGGTTGGTCTATACTGGATTCTCTACTATCATAATTAACCCAATGTCCTTATAATATGGAACTACATGTGGTTAAGTAAAGTTGAGTCGAAATATTTTCTACAATTTGTAATGAAACTTTTGTTTTGTTGTTGATTGTTGACGAATGCCTGTTATAACAAATCAGTGTTGAACGGGCAAGCATATATACAGGGTCCTAATGACCCTTTCGGTAATCAAAAATTAAGAATTAGTAATTTCCATCCTTTTAGGATTCAATGGAGTCTCTTTCGGAGCAGAATGAACCTGAAATTTCCGAGATTAAAGCTAATAAAGGAAGATCTAAGAAAAAAGAGAGCCACAAAATGAAAACTATCAAGAAAAAAGACAAAGGATCTCCATACAAAGGGTAATATTACAAATTATTATGTCTAATAATACCGCGAGTTTATTTTATAGCATAGAGGTTTAATTTCTATAACAACCGTTGTGTGACAGCAATGCAAAATGCGTTTTTTTTTAAATAGAACGTACTGCATAGCTTACTCGATTATAGAGATAAATAAACGCAAAACATTTTTTGGAAATAAATAGGAATGAAAAATCAAAAATATATTTATTAAACAAACATAAAATTTAAAATTTGGAACATTGATTAATTGCATCGGTCTTATTCTGTGGGATTAATTTTTATTCTAGTTTTTAGTTATTCTATAGTTAAATTTTGGCCATTAAAAATTTTGCTTTTCATATATCCCTAATAAAAAAAAACATTTTAAAAATATAAACATATACAGGGCTACACAGAGAAAAAAAATTAAACACTGAATTTAGACAGTGTTTAATTTAAACAGTTTGTTTTATTTTTTGAATAGCCCTGTTAAATTTTCAAATTCCTATTTTACAAAATCATTAATGGCGGGTTGCTAACGTAAGAGTTTTCTCTAACTCAAGTTAAAGACATTTGTTTTCATATCTTACAACATACAAAAACAAATGATTTTAACTCGAGTTAGGGATAATTCTTACTTTAGCAACCGGTCATAAATGTGCTAGATGTAGTAATTAATATTTAATCATAATTACTAATAATTTAATTTTTCTAGGGATCATTCTAAAAAGCATGTCGAATATGAAATGGACCAAGAAATTTTAGCTCGTAGGCAAAAACAAATTGACTACGGTAAAAACACAACTGGTTACGATAACTATGTTAAGCAAGTTCCTAAGTAAGTATTTTTTTTATCTCTTTTTTTTATTTTATTTTATTTTGTTCGTAACACAAACAGGACAGGCCCAGCGAAGTGTTCACTACTGCATAATTACAATGTTAATACATAATTAAACAAATTTGTACTTGAAATACAATAAGTAGTTGAATACAACAGATAGTTAAACGTAATAAACTGTTAACAATACATATTATTAATATTGATGACAAATTTTGTCCTTACAATATTTATTGAACATTTTAACAGACACGTTAGTAATGTTAACATCTGAGAAATTATTATTGTAAGTGCTACAGAGTCTGACTATTGGAGAATTTTGATAAGAATTCGTGTTCGCAAAACGTATACAAAGAAGCGAAGAAGATCGCGTATTGTACACTGGAACATTAATAGTGATTAAATTTTGCAGTTCAACACATGATAATAGATTATTAAGAATTTTATGCAAAATTTTCATGTCAGTTAAAGTGCGACGATCCTTTAGTGTGAGAAAATTAAACTCGGCGCAACATATATTATAATTGATATAGTGATGTTATTATTTTTGAAGAATAAGTAATTAAGGAATTTTTTTTGAATATGTTCAATTTGATTTATATAAATATCGTACTGAGGGTTCCATATATTCTCCTTATTAAACTGTTTTCCTATTTTAAAAATGTCCAAATTGCGGAATAAGTGGTTGTCAGTGGGGGCTAGGTCTGGTGAGTATGGAGGATGATGAAGAAGTTCCAACTCCAATTCCTGTAGTTTTTCCACAGTCATTTGTGCTGTGTGTGGTCTAGCGTTATCTTGCAATAAGATAGAGTCGATCTGTTGACCAATCTAGGCTGTTTTTCTTTAAGTTTTTGCATCATTTCGTCCAGTTGGTTGCAGTATATATCTGTTGTGATCGTTGAGCCAGTTTTTTTTTTTTCTTTTGTTTGGTTTTTAAGTTATCTGTACGAAATTAGGCGAACCAATTTGATATTGTCTGTTGCGTAGTAACACTAGAGCCTAGTACACTATTAATGTGTTGCGCGGTCTGCGATGCCGCAGTTCCACTTAAGAATTCATACTTCATAATAGTGCGAATTTCTGACCGTTCCATTTACAACAAAATTAATTTTAAAAAAAAGTTTTTGATATTTTTACCGACCGCCAACATATATAAGGGAGGTATTGTGATCATACCGATTTTGACGTTTCGAGATTTCGATGGATCTCCACGAATTGAGCTCCCTACATAACGTTTTAACTATTTTAAGCATGATGTCTGTCGGTCTGTCTGTCTGTGTACACGTGCAGAGCAAATTCGGCTGAAAGGATTTTTATGAAACTTCATATTTAAGCTTTTGCCATCAATGGCACGAGTTGATCAACTTTTGGTAAAAATCAGTTGACTAAAAATGGGAGTTTACTCGTGTCGATTTTAAGATTTTTGCGAATATTTCACAACAGAAAAATATTTCGAAAAAAATTATTGAACAAAAGTTGCTATAAAAGCAATAACTGACAACTTTTGTTTGAGACATTTTTTGATAAAACGAAAAAAAAATTGAAAAATTTTTCCAAATTTTTCCCTAATAGTTTTAGGTCATTACGGACCAAATATTAATTTTTTCTAGATAAAACAAGGTGTGAGAATTCCAGAAATTCAAACCTCAAGTCTCTATTTCTTACCTTTTTTGAGATATGAATTTTTTAAATTACAAAAAAATCAAAATTTTCAATAGTTTTAGGTCATTACGGACCAAACATTATTTTTTTCTAAACAAAACAAAGTGTGAGAATTCCAAAAATTCAAACCTCAAATCTCTATGTCTTACCTTTTTTGAGATATGAATTTTTTAAATTACAAAAAAATCAAACTTTTCAATAGTTTTAGGTCATTACGGACCAAACATTAATTTTTTCTAGATAAAACAAAGTGTGAGAATTCCAAAAATTCAAACCTCAAATCTCTGTCTTACCTTTTTTGAGATATGAATTTTTAAAATTACAAAAAAATCAAAATTTTCAATAGTTTTAGGTCATTACGGGCCAAACATTATTTTTCTATAAACAAAACAAGGTGTGAGAATTCCAAAAATTCAAACCTCAAGTCTCTATTTCTTACCTTTTTTGAGATATGAATTTTTAAAATTACAAAAATAAACAAAATTTTCCGTAATAGTTTTAGGTCATTACGGACCAAACATTAATTTTTTCTAGATAAAACAAGGTGTGAGAATTCCAAAAATTCAAACCTCAAATCTCTATGTCTTACCTTTTTTGAGATATGAATTTTTAAAATTACAAAAAAATCAAAATTTTCAATAGTTTTAGGTCATTACGGACCAAACATTAATTTTTTCTAGATAAAACAAGGTGTGAGAATTCCAAAAATTCAAACCTCAAATCTCTATGTCTTACCTTTTTTGAGATATGAATTTTTAAAATTACAAAAAAATCAAAATTTTCAATAGTTTTAGGTCATTACGGGCCAAACATTATTTTTCTATAAACAAAACAAGGTGTGAGAATTCCAAAAATTCAAACCTCAAGTCTCTATTTCTTACCTTTTTTGAGATATGAATTTTTAAAATTACAAAAATAAACAAAATTTTCCGTAATAGTTTTAGGTCATTACGGACCAAACATTAATTTTTTCTAGATAAAACAAGGTGTGAGAATTCCAAAAATTCAAACCTCAAATCTCTATGTCTTACCTTTTTTGAGATATGAATTTTTAAAATTACAAAAAAATCAAAATTTTCAATAGTTTTAGGTCATTACGGACCAAACATTAATTTTTTCTAGATAAAACAAGGTGTGAGAATTCCAAAAATTCAAACCTCAAATCTCTATGTCTTACCTTTTTTGAGATATGAATTTTTAAAATTACAAAAAAATCAAAATTTTCAATAGTTTTAGGTCATTACGGACCAAACATTAATTTTTTCTAGACAAAACAAGGTGTAAGAATTCCAAAAATTCAAACTTCAAGTTTCTACCTCTTACCATTTTTGAGATATGAATTTTTTTAAATTCCAAAAATAAACAAAATTTTCCCTAATAGTTTTAGGTCATTACGGACCAAACATTATATTTTTCTAGACAAAACAAGGTGTGAGAATTCCAAAAATTCAAACCTCAAGTCTCTATTTCTTACCTTTTTTGAGATATGAATTTTTGAAATTTACAAAATAAAATCAAAATTTTACCAATTAGTTTTAGGTCATTACGGACCAAATATTACAGAAAACACATCGTAAAACTAAATTTTTTAAAGATTTAAACCTTAGGTCTCTATTTCTTACCATTTTTGAGATATAGTTTTTGATTTAATACCCAAATTTCCAAAAAAACTACACTTTCACGAGACCCAATATATTCAATGTTAAAATACGTACAAAAAATAACTATAAGAATTTATAAGAAAGACATTTTAATGTTATCTCGATGTTTTGTTAACCACAAATGAATTAGTATGGGATTAAAAAAATAATTAATCCTCTTAAATAACTTGATAAGGAAATTTTATTTTTATATCATTAGCAGGAATTACGTAAACATTTATGCGACGAAACCTGTTTATCTGAAAAAATATATAAACTGTGAATTTTCATAGTTTACAGGATTTCGTAGGCAGGGCTGATATTAAAAATATTTGAGAAGATAACATTCAAAATATGATTTATCACAGTAATACAGTTTTGAAATTATTGTAGAAAACATTATAAACCAATTTGCAACAAGTTTGGAACCTAATTTTACGACCTACTGTTATGTTATTAAAATTTTAAAGCGCTAAATTACGAAAAATCGATGTTTAAATTTGACAAAAATCACGTTTTGCATGAACTAATTTGATTTGAATGTTTATTATAATGTTTATACATATGTTTATGTTTGTTAATATATCTTACTAGCATTAGCTAAATAAATAAACTATTATTATTATTATTATTATTAACAAACATATGTTTACATTATTTTATTTATTCTTTTTAGGGTTTTGTAGGTATGACCAAAAAACCCTTATACCGTCATTTTGTCGTCTGTCTGTCTGTCTGTCTGTCTGTCTGTCTGTCTGTCTGTCTGTTCGGTAAAAATTGTAGCCAAACGGCTAAACCTAGAGAGTTGAAATTTGGCATGCTTATACAACTCTTTGACCCACACATAGGAAAATTACTAAAACATCTAAAAAACATATCCCCCTAAAAATATAAACAAAAATGTGCTCATCAAAAAAAAATATATTTTTTTAAAATTCTGAGTAGGGTATCAAATGAAAGCCCTTAGTACGTGGATTAACGATCAAAATTTTATTTTTGCAAAATAAATTATTTTGATGCGATTTTTGCCAAAATTGTGCAAAAATTTTTTTGTCCCGCACCCTGTAGCCCAGATGGTTTAAACTAAAAATCTGAAAAAATTCTAAGTAATGTACATTGGTGTGAACCGGAATAGTACAACAGGAATTTTTGATCAGATTATGTTTTCGGATAATAACGTATTTTTTGTGTTTTTAACTAAAATATGTTAAATATTTAATTCGCTATGTAACACTTCAGATAAGAAACTCTGGTAGCTCAGATGGTTTCGTAACGCACTTTGTAAATTGCAGTGCGAACGTTGCAGAGTTCGAATCCTGTTAATTTTATTTTTTTTTTTTTTGCATTTCTATTTTGTTTAAATTATTTTGTCAAAATTCTAGTTATATTTTGATAAATGTTGCATTTATTTTTTAAAAGCGTAAATTTAATAACCAGTGGGAAGTGTTGAAATTATAATTTAATTATGTTTGACGAAATCAGAGGGCGGGACTTATGATATAAGCAACCAATGGAAGCCATAGGCGCAATTTTAAAAATCTTACTGAACCTTGCTGTATAAATAAAATACTGTACATATTTAGAAACTTAAATAATGGTATTAGGCATTCGAATTAAAATTCATAAAAAAATATTTTGACATAAAATTTGTTTTGGCATCCCAAATAATCATCATTCAGTTACTAAATACCTGCAAAACCCAGAAATGTGTGAAGATTCACACTTCACATAATTTTTTTAATATTATTATGTATTTATCATTTTTTTAAATATGGAAATGCCAACTTTAATTTTCCAAACAATCATATCTCAAAAACGGTAAGAGATAGAGACCTGCGGTTTAAATTTTTGAAATCCTCAGACTTTAAATAGTTTAGAAAAAAATTGAAGATTTAGTGGCTAACACACAACTTTATTAATAGGCCATCAAATAAAATTGTCGAAAAGTACCAAAAATTGAAAATTAAAAAATTGATGTGAAGTGTGAATTTTCACACATTTCAGGGTTTTGCAGGTTTTAGTAAGTGAATGATATATTTTATTTTAAAAGTTCATGTAGTATTTTAAGGAAAAGCTCTTAGTACATAGAATAACAAACGGTACATTATTTTCAAAATATTGTTCATTTTGACTTGATTACCGCAAAAAAAAAATAATGTTCCACACATATAGCTGCTTTAATTTGGGTACTAGATACCTGAAAAACACTAAAATATGTGAAAATTCAAACTTCACATCAATTTTTTATTAGATTCAACACATTTATTAATTAGTACATCATAAACTGCAGCCACAAGTCTTTTTAGAATTTCCTGTATAATATATTCGTCTATTTTGAAATATATCACTGTATACCTGCGAAACCCTGAAATATGTAAAAATTCTCACTTCACATCTATTTTTCAATATTAGTTTCAACATTTTTACTAATAATTATGTCACAAGCTGCATCCACAAGTCTTATTCGAATTTCAAGTATAATATTTTTCTTCATTTTGACAGTTGTCAGTGTTTTAATGTTAATGTTAATGTCAGAAGTTTGAGGTATACAAACTTCTAACATTATGCGTTAAATATTTTCTTACGCTTATCCACTAAATTGGAGCTATGAATGCTTATACGGATTTGTGTAGAACTAACATTGTTATGCGTTAACATAAACACTATGGGTGCATTCGAGTTGTACAGAGTAGAGTGAGCACTGAGCGAACAGTTGATGGTGACGTCATGAATAGAGGACTAACGGAGCGAGCGTTCTTGTGACGTAATGTTTATAAAATCTAACCCTACAATTTTAGGCGGCGGTTTTACTGTCAGATTAGTTCACGTCAGTCATGAATCAAAATTATATATTTTTTATACCTCGGTTTTTCCTTGTTTTTTTTTCAATGATGAAGGAATAAAATTAATTAAAAATTAAATAATAATTAATGAATTAATTTAATGAATTTTTTCCATTTTAATTTTATGCACGGTGTACAGTCTGTTCGAAACGGTTAAGCGGAACTAGATTTTGCAATCTAGTTACTTTCATCGTTTTAATGTGCCTTTCGGCCGTTTTGTTTAAGCTTTGTAAATCATACTTACAATAAACATTTTTTGGTTAAGGTTAATATCATTTTAAAATGTCATTTTCTTTATATTTTGATTTCTTGTGTCATTCTTAATACAAATTTCCCATTTATTTATTTTTTTGTCATTAAAATATAAAAAAAAAATATTTAATTTTGACATATGTCATTCGTTTCCATGGTTTCATTGTTGGAATTTTAAATTGTGACATCCCAACATGAAAAATGAAATAAACCAAGCAAGGTCCCTTCTCGTGACAACCTAAAAGAACTAAATTCCCATTTAGTTCCGCTTAACCGTTTGGAACAGACTGTATTTTAATAATTTTTGCAGTTTACAGAACGTCACAAATCCATAAAATGGCCGTACTCTGTAGCAATAGACAAATAACAATATTATTTGTCTATTGTTATTTGTCTAAGGGCCGAGAGTTCCAGTTCCTAATAAACTCCCTAATAGTTATTTGACACATAATATATTTATGAAGCTAATAAATTTATTGGTGATTTCCAAGTTACAAAATCCTTCTAATAGTTTATTAGCAACATAATTTTTTGTTTTTGCATTGGTATTTCTTATGAAGATAGTAACACGGTGCAAGAGGGATAGAGCTATACGTAAATTTGTAGAGCTAAAGTGAGATGAAATTTTGACACTGAATATTTTGACATTAAATATTTTGACAATAAATAGTTTGACTTGACATTCAATGACATTACGTATATTTTTTGTGTTACTGTTAAAATGACAATTAAACGGCGTTCAACAAATTTTATCACAGAAAAAGACGACAATAATGCCTCATTTTCATGGTAGTGTCAAAGGCGTGACAGGGGTGAGAGGCGTGGTGTTATATTTACAAGTTCGAATTTCATGGTGGGGTTGGAGGCGTGATAAGGGCGCGTTTTCGGTTTTGACATTTGTATATAACTCAAATTTAACCTAAAAGTTTATACAAGTGTTTGAAGTACACGGTTATTCAATTTCATTAAATATGTCGTCAAATCGAAGGAGACGTTTAGCTCTTTTTTATGCATATTTAGACTTATTGCGATATGAAGAAAAGCGATGGTGGGTACGACCCATATATACATAAAAACAGAAGGCAACATGGAGATTATTTTAACTTGTTGCAAGAAATGAGACACAAAAAACACAGACAGTTACTTCAATTACAAAAAAAGATTTTCACCATTCCGAAAAAATATATCTGTTTCTATGGTTTCGAAGGTGCGGCCGGCGCTAGAGTTGAAATTTCTGAACTTGCGACACCGCGCTTGTAACACCGCGCCTACGAAACCATGGTACGGGTTTTTTCAAAATAAAGCGATCCTATTGGTTGAATTTTTTGTTCCACACTTCCAACACCCGCATGAAAATGAGGCATATATGTACATAGAAGAGAAGTTAATAAAAATAGCATTTTATAATACAAAAGTGACTGAAAATAAGAAGACAGCCATATTTTGCTTTATTTTACATTCCTTAAACAATATGAATTAAACTTATCAGCAATTTTCAGCCACACATCTTTATTATTCTGCCAATAATTGCGTCTGTCTTCTTATTCTCTATCATTTTTATATAAATAGTAATGCTTAAAGTATTGTTTGTAGTGTATTGTAATAGTAATTGAAATAAATACATATGGAAAAATAAAAGACAATGTTTATTTAAAAATATATATTTATATATTGTTCTTTATATATCACATTTACAATAAATGCCCAAAATATTCTAAAAACGGTTGTCCATAATTTATAAATTCACCCAAACAGATCGTCGATTTCGCCAAAATACAACTTAAATGTATATAAAACACTAAAATCACCATTATATAAATGTTTAAAAACTACACATTCGTATATTCTTTTAAAATTATACGGTTTTTAATTAAAATTGAAATATTAACACATTTTGCGAACTTGTTTTTGGTTATATGTCACTTTATTAAGCACTTCATGTTGCCTATAAGTTATTAGACAAATAAGCCTGTTTATTAGCAACCTAATAACTATTTAGGGGTGGAACTCTCGGAAAAAAAATTATGTTGCTAATAAACTTATTGGACAGTTTATTAGCAACTGGAACTCTCGGCCCTAAGGCTATTATTTTTATTTTATTTATAATTTAATTTTAAACTTTCATTTGTTTCCCGCCGTTCCCCCACTTTTTACGTCATACTCCATATGCTCGGTCTTAAAACCCCGAACACATAGAGCGCACTCTAAATGCTCGGTCGATCGCAAAACGAATGCAATTGAGTGTACTCCGAGCGTCAAATCGAACACGTTTGAGTGTACAGAATGTGCTCGGAACGCTCGGAGCGTCAAATCGAATGTACCCTATGAATTACGTACTATCTATTAAAACATGAGCTTGTGAATGATACTTTATTTAGAAATTAAAACAAAAAAAAAAGATCATGATAATATTACTTTTGTTAATCCCACATTGTTTTAAGTAATGTGTACCATTTTTTCGGAAGGAGGGAGTATTATTTTACTATATTGATTTGTTATTATTTTCAGGCATAAGAGAAAGAAGGAGCATCCTACAACACCAGTGAAGCATATGAAATACAGTCGACGGGGTTGGGACTGCCTTATAAAAATCTGGAGATTAAAACTTCATGAATTCGACGATGAAGAAACAGCTAAAAACGAAACAGTACTTAACAGTTTTTTGTAAAAATTCTCATTTTTACAATTACATTTTGGGAGAATTTTTGTGTAATTTCAGACGAGAATATTGAACCTGTAATATACCAAATTATTTCATAGCTTCGTTATTTTAAAAATCTAATATTTAAAAAAAAAATAAACTTGCATATGTTTTTATTATACATATGTTAATTATTATTTACTTAGTAAAGCGTATTAACATAATTCACATGATGGTAATACGCATGAAGAATAAATATAGCTTTTTTTATTTTAGTTTTGCGACGAATAATATTCATCACCCATATAAATAGAATGTCAAGACTTAATTTTTATAAATAGAATACTATACTAGCGTCGGCGAATCAGTGCAGTTACGCCACAATACGAAACAAACGAATGTATTGTTTGAAACAATGCAATAGGGGATAGGCATGACTTTTTAATTTTTTTTTATTATTTTCCTCCTGTTGCATATGAACATAAAAAACAATTTTGCATTTTTTTTTTAATTTGAAGGCTTATAAAAATTATAAATGTATGTAGCGCGCGAAAACGACGTGTGACGTCATACCCCAACTAAGTGTACTGCGTACAGCCTACCCAGTGTACAACGTACTGCCTACACAGTTCATCGTGAACTTATTTGCTTGTATAACTTTTATAGGTTATGTAAAGTTAGAGTGATTTTAATTAAAATAAAGTTTATTTCTATAAAAACAATTTATACATGTTTACCGAATTAAATTTTATATTAAAATATATAAAATATGGAAGATCCAGGCCCCAGTACTTCAAAACATAGTCGAAAATATTGTTTAGTACCGATGTGCACAAATAGTTCAATTAGAAATCCAAAAAAACAATTTATATCATTACCTGATGGCGAAAAACAACAGAAAAGGCGAAATTTGTGGCTGAAAGCTATGAGACGAAATAAAACCGATATTTCAGAAAAAAGTAAACTTTATGTTTGTGAAGACCATTTTAATGTGAGTACATATATTTTATAAATTATTTGAATAATAAATGCGTGAAAAATTGTTTAAAAACAAATACAAAACTCTCGAACAATACAATATACACACGTAAAGATTATGTTTAGTCTGTATCTGTGACGTCAAACCCCAGCAGTCTCAGTCGTATTTACTCGGCAACCTTCGCGCCGTGGTCGGCTTATTTCAAATTTACAGTATTTTAATTAAAAAATTTGGCTATAATATTAATTAAAATGTGATTTTTGTTTTGTTAGGTGACATAACTAATATTAACATATCAAAAAAATGTAGTTTTAAGGAAATATAAATTTTATGCGTATCCCCTATTGTTTGTTACGTCGTGTGACGTAACTGCACTGATTCGCCGACGCTAGTATAGTGAATTATTAATTATAATATACCTGTATATTTTATTGTAAGCAATATATTTTTAATAATATTTTACTCTTCATAGGAAAGTTTTATTTAATTTTTTATCCTAAACCTTTCATATACATTCCTGAATATAGGCCTCCATCAGATTCCTGTATTTAGCTCCGTGGTTCTCAACCAGAGTGCTGTAAGTACATGAAAAAGGTGCAGGGAACTTCATAGAATCTATCTTTATGTATAAAAATCAATTTGATTGTTTGTCTTTTATGCAAAGCCAAACGGATGGACCGATTTTCACCAAATTTAGTACAGGAGGGTAAAATAATCCGAGGAAAGTTTTAGTAAGGGTTCCAACTTCGTCCGTGTCTCCCTAGGGGGCGTTATGGGGGGAAACCATCATTTTTCACTCTCCGTGCAGTTTCAATAGGGGATAGGCATGATTTTTTTATTATATTCCTCTTGTTGCATATAAACATAAAAAACAGTTTTTAATTTTTTTTTTGTAATTTGAAGGCTTAAAAAAATCATAAATATATGTAGCGCGCGAAAACGACGTGTGACGTCATACCCCTTCTAACTGACGCATGACATTACTAGCTTACCGGCGTACATAGTCTGTTGTGAACTTATTTGTTTGTATAACTTTTATAGGTTATGTAAAGTTAGAGTGATTTTAATTAAAATAAAGTTTAATTCTATAAAAACAATTTATACATGTTTACCGAATTAAATTTTATATTAAAATAGATAACTTATATTGCAGTATTTCAATTATGCCTCTAACGTTTTGTAACTTCATGTAAACAATGTAGTAAAATTCTGACATCTAAATTACATAAATATTTACATTTTACAGAGTTGCAGCGTTTGTTTACATAAAGTTATAGAATATAAAATAAAAATTACTTACAGGTCTGCTTTGACACCACGTATTTCTTCAGCACTGTAGCATTCATTATTTTTCATATATTCCATGAGCATAAATGCATCAATGTTGGGTAAATTATCACTCTGAGCCCTAACAAAATCTTTATCTGCCATTTTAATAATAAATGCGTGAAAAATTGTTTAAAAACAAATACAAAACTCTCGAACAATACAATATACACACGTGTAAAGATTATGTTGTAGCTGTATCTGTGACGTGAAACCCCTATCGTTTGACGATATACTCAGTCGTTTTTACTCGGCAACCTTCGCTCCGTGGTCGGCTTATTTCAAATTTACAATATTTTAATTCAAAAATTTGGCTATAATATTAATTAAAATGTAATTTTTGTTTTGTTAGGTGACATAACTAACATTAACATATCAAAATAATGTAGTTTTAAGGAAATACAAATTTTATGCGTATCTCGTATTGATTACGTAGGCTAAACCTTTAGAGATATATCGATATAATAACAAAAAATATCAATCTTAACTAGATTAAAAAAAAAGTCCGCGAGAGTACATACCTATCATGCACCATATCGCGTATTGGGCAATTTTCTGTTTTTGAATGTAATAGTTTTTGTATTATAAAATTTGTGGGTGCATAACATCGGAGTTTTATAGTAATGTATGAATTATTTTAGAATAATAAATTAGATCATTTCACGTAGAATCATAATATATTTAACACTATACATCAAAGATTAATAATAACGCAGTTATCACAGCGTAAACAGAAGCCCGAAATGCAGATATGTTGAGAGTTGTGGAATTTGTCAAAATGTGATATTTATTAGGTCGTCAAGGATGAAATTTCTAGAAAAAAATTGATGTGAAGTGTGAATTTTCACACATTTCAGGGTTTTGCAGGTATTTAGTAAGTGAATGATGATTATTTGGGATGCCAAAACAAATTTTATGACAAAATATTTTTTTATGAATTTTAATTCGAATGCCTATTACCATTATTTAAGTTTTTAAAGGTGTGCAGTGTTTTTTTTTTATATATCAAGGTTCATTAAGATTTTGAAAATTGCGCCTATGGCTTCCATTGGTTGTTTTTAGTCATAGCTCCTCCCCTTTGATTTCGTGTACATTCAAATATATAATTAAATTATAATTTCAACAATTTCCACTGGTTATTAAATTTACGCTATTAAAAATTAAATGCAGCAATTGCCAAAATATAATTAAAATTTGGAAAAAATAATTTAAACAATATTAAAATGCAAAATAAAAATAAAAAATAATATTGTCTCCTCACGTAGGACTCGAACATGAGTTCGATTATGAATTCTTGGACAGAACGCAAGTATCTTAGCCACAGCACCAAGAAACACGTTACTGTTTAGCGTATTATATAACTATAAGTTGTCAACATTATTAGCAAAAAAACACAAAAAATGCTTTTTTTTCCAAAAACATAATCTGATCAAAAATTCCTGTTGAACTATTCCGGTTCACACCAATGTGCATTACTTAGAATTTTTTCAGATTTTTAGTTTAAACCATCTGGGCTACAGGGTGTGGGACAAATTTTTTTTTGCACAATATTGGCAAAAATCGCTTCAAAATAATTTATTTTGCAAAAATAAAAATTTGAGCGTTAATCCACGTACCAAGGGCTTTCATTTGATACCCTACTCAGAATTAAAAAAATATATATTTTTTTTCGATGAGCACATATTTGTTTATATTTTTAGGAGGATATGTTTTTTAGATGTTTTAGTATTTTTCCTATGTGCGGGTCAAAGAGTTGTATAAGCATGCCAAATTTCAACTCTCTAGGTTTAGCCGTTTGGCTACAATTTTTACCGAACAGACAGACAGACGACAAAATGACGGTATAAGGGTTTTTTGGTCATACCTACAAAACCCTAAAAACCAGCTGTGGCCACCACAGCACCGACCGCCATCATAAAGTTCTTATATAAAATAATGTATTTATTTAGCAGAAGAGTATAAGTAATTTGGCCTAATATTTTCTAACAGAGATATTATTTATCATGACCATGGTAAACGTTACATATAAGTATGAAAAAATTGAAATTTTTCGTTTTATCAAAAAACGTCTCAAATAAAAGTTATTAATTATTGCTTTAATAGCAACCTTTGTTCAATTTTCATCATTTCATTTGTGTTCATTTTTCCGAAATATTTTTCTGTTGTGAAATATTCATAAAAATCTTAAAATCGACACGAGTAAACTCCCATTTTTAGACAACCGATTTTTACCAAAAGTTGATCAACTCGTGCCATTGATGGCAGAAGCTTAAATATGAAGTTTCATAAAAATCCTTTCAGCCGAATTTGCTCTGCACGTGTACACAGACAGACGGACGGACGGACAGACAGACAGACAGACAGACAGACAGACAGACGGACAGACGAATTGTTTTTATAGCAACTTTTGTTAAATAATTTTTTTCGAAATATTTCTCTGTTGTGAAATATTCGCAAAAATCTTAAAATCGACGCGAGTAAACTCCCATTTCTAGTTAACCCATTTTTACCAAAAGTTGATCAACTCGTGCCTTGATATCAAAAGCTTAAATATGAAGTTTCATAAAAATCCTTTCAGCCGAATTTGCTCTGCACGTGTACACAGACAGACCGACAGACATCATGCTAAAAATAGTCAAAACCTTATGTAGGGACCTCAATTCGTGGAGATCCATCGAAATCTCGAAACGTCAAAATTGGTATGATCACAATACCTCCCTTATATATGTTGGCGGTCGGTAAAAAGGGAAAGTTGGTTGATAACTTACAAATATAAGGAATTATTTTATTCATCAAAGTATGCACCCATATTGTCTATATCCTTTTGTCATTTAAGCGGCAGGTTGTTGAGGCCGGTGGTATAAAACACTGGCGGACGAGAATCAATGAAATCCTGGAAGGCCAGTTTTACAGCATTGTCAGAATTAAAATGTTTTCCTATTAAAAAGTTGTCCAAATGGCGGAAGAAGTGGTAGTCAGTGGGGGCTAGGTCTGGTGAGTATGGAGGATGATGAAGAAGTTCCAATTCCTGTAGTTTTGCCACAGTCATTTGTGCAGTGTGTGGTCTAGCGTTATCATGCAATAAGATAGGAGTCGATCTTTTGACCAATCTAGGCTGTTTTTCTTTAAGTTTTTGCATCATTTCGTTCAGTTGGTTGCAGTATATTTCTGCTGTGATCAATGAACCAGTTTTTTTGTTTTTAAGTTCCCTGTACGAAATTTGGCGAACCAATTTGATATTTTCTGCTGCGTAGTAACACTAGAGCCAAATACACTAGTAATGTTTCGCGCGGTCTGCGATGCCGTAGTTCCACGTAAGAACTCATATTTCATAATAGTACGAATTTCCGACAGTTTTCAACAAAATTAATATTAAAAAAAAGATATATTTTAGAGCATACAATGATTTCTTTAAACAGGCGAGATGTGTAAATTTCCGGAGTAAGAACGGTGAAATATTAAGCCAATATCAAATAATAAGCTGTTAAAGTTGGCAATATTAATAACTACAAATTTCATCCTAACTAAAACACATTTTAAAAAATTACTTAATACTTTTATTCTAAATTTACAACACCCTTATTAGTAACAATAAAATAAGTACTTCTAACAGGTAAATATGGTGAAAACACAACCCTAAGTCTCCTAATTACAATATTCTGATTACCTAAAACAATACTTCTACCAGTTCGTGTAATTTCGTATCTATTCGTCACTAGATTCGTCCATGCCAGTCCTAAACATGGTTTATCTCCTTCAATAGGATCAGAAGTTATTTGGTTGATGCATAAAGTTACTAATTTGTGATCTTCGGATAGTGTGTTTAATTTATTAGCTATGTATGCTAGATCTTCACTTCGACCGATGTAATTTTTTGTTTCATTGTCAAATCTGAAGGCTCCAGCTATTGAATCAATGATTATTAATTTAATTTTTTGTTTGGCTAGTAATATTGGTATTCGAACTCCTAAGCAGTGTTTTAGTTGGTCCTAAAAATATAAATATAATTTTTAAGTCTTTGAAATTATTTTGCAATGGTCTAATATTAATATTATATACACTATTATGTTGGACGTTTGTCATTGCTATACTCAGTTTTTTAATTCGAAGGAGCGATTTAAAATATCCTGACAGAAAGCTGATCTGTGATTGGTTACCGGCAAGCAATTTCAGTGGCGTCACTTACTTTGATTTGTTTTTGACTACGCGTATTGTGCGATGTACGTATTAGAGATGGGAATTTCGGCTCAGTTTGCGGAACCGGATCAGTGGAGGTCGTTCAGTTTGTTGAGCCGGTTCATTGATCCGGCTCAGTGATCCGGTTAAGTAAACATGTTTCCAAAACACAGGACGGTCGTTAGTTCGTAGGTAGAAAGTCGCTTAGAGCCGGTTCTTGCAATATATGAACTGTAAATATGATCCCGAGACACAGGTCGGTCGGTCGTTCGGTCGTAGGTAGAACGTCGTTTACAGTCAGCTCTTGCTTAGAGCCGGTTCTTGCAATATATGAACTGTAAACATGATGCCGAGACAAAGGTCGGTCGGTCGTTCGGTCGTAGGTAGAACGTCACTTAGTGCCGACTCTTGCTTAGAGCCGGTTGTTGTAAACATGATCCCGAGACACAGATCGGTCGGTCGTTCGGTCGTAGGTAGAACGTCGCTTAGAACCGACTCTTGCTTAGAGCCGGTTCTTTTAAACATGATCCCGACACACAGGTCAGTCAGTTGCCGGTCGTTCGGTCGTAGGTAGAACGTCGTTTAGCCCCGACTCTTATCTAACATTTTTGAAACAAACAATTCACTTTATGTAGCTACTGTATTTTAAACCAGATGTGTTAAGTTTATGGCGATGTTTATTGCCCTTATAAATCGGACATCTGGGATTTGGGCAATATTTTTAATATTTTTATATAGTATGGTTGTAAGAAAATACAGACTAAGCCGATTAGTTTCAAATAAACTGCCCTACAAATTGATACAAAATACACTTTATGATAATACATTACAAGCCAAGTTCTCGCGAAGTTCAACATGACATCGACCCAGATCCGGATCACTCCGGTCACTGTTCACAATCGCCCGACCTATCGTATTCTTGAAACTAGAAACTATACAATGAGCCGTGAGCCGGCTCATTTCAATTTGGTGAACCGTGTCACTTCGGTCAGTGTACTGAGCCGGCTCAGTGAGCCGGTTCGTTCATGAACGACCCATCTCTAGTACGTATTATCTGTCTCATTTTATAATACGTAACTAACAGAGATCACAGAACTATAAGTTCATTTTTTATGTTGAATATTGACAATAGATATATAATATTATCATAGTATTGGTTCACACGGATACGCTAAAGTCTGTTTACACCACAACAGTCACCAGATCTAGTTTCGTATTACAAATTGAGACGGATTATAGTTTGTTTATTTCCGTTATTATTATTTATTTCTCGTACGTTTCAAGGTAAACCGTCTACTAAAATAAGTAAAAATTTAGTTAAAACACATAATTTTGTTTGCTTGGTATGCACAACAATTGTTTAAATCAGGGGGCGGCAACCTTTTTTACTAAGTGGGCATATTTCAGAAATGCGGGAGTACGGCGGGCACTGTGGGACAAGGGGGGGGGGGTAAAATTTAAACATAAAAATATTAATGCAATTTAAAATTTTAATTTTCATAAAAAAAATATATAATATCAAAGTGATAATTAATGCGATATTTGACAATGAAAATTCGCGGCCAATTCGTTGTAATGTGGGACATTAGTAGAATTTCCAGTTCTCAGGCATTGGTCCAAATGAGCGTCAGTGAGGCCTGTTCGGTATTTTGATTTTAAGTATTTCATATTAGAAAACATACATTCATAAGCATATGTCGACGCGCAGAGAGACTTCAATTTTAGAGCACATTTTCTCAACAATGGGTAGCTATTCCCATTCACCAAGTTCCAGAATTTTTCTTCGTTACGTTGTGATTTTAATTCAATGTCATTTGTTATATTTATAACTTCCAAGTCCTCCTTATTTGAAATACCGAAATATGTTGCGATTTTATTAGTCACATCATCCTCTCTTTCAGAAAAAGAACTAATAAAAAATGTTAAAAATGCCTCCAATTCGTAGAAGTCTTCAAATCTGGTATTAAATTCTTCCAATAATGTATCAAAATGTTTGGCAAATTGATGGGTGGTAGCATTTCCATCGCAATAATTTTCTATTACCATTTTTATTATTGCTTTCTTTCATATTGGGTCTATATTGGGGATAGTTTTAAAATTTAGTTTTACAATAAAATTTAATGAATATTAAATTATATTTATTTATAAAACTATAACACTTCTAGACTTCTTGACAGTACTTTTATTACTAAAAGCGGCTCGGAAATAGAATTCCGCATGGTTAGGCGGGCACTTAGAAATTGCTTCGCGGGCACCGCGTTGCCGACCCCTGGTTTAAATCATTGAATTAAGCTGGGGAAAATTTGGTTTAAAAAGTTGGTATTACTTTATGACGTCATAACATGGCGGATCTAAATTAACTAGTCTAAATAGATCTAAATTTACTTACCACATCTTCAATGTGTTCTATAAAAATGTTATCTTCATAATCTGATGATCTATTTTTATCTAAAGGTAGTTTTGGTAATTGAAGTTTAAGCTGATGCAGTCTTTTTGAGGGGAAAACATCTTCTGTACACATATAAATACAACCTAAAATAAAAATTAATATTAAAACCAAGCAACTCATGAGAGCAAATCGTCAACAGGTTGCTCCATGCGGTGATTTTCTGTTTTTAGAATGAGGTGAGGAATTAGTCTGGAAATTAATTGAGAAATTTTTATTACGGTGTTAACTGAACCTCGAAAACGGTCTCAAACCCTGTGGTCTGGTTTCTGAAAGCTTAGTTAACTATAGCCAAATTGTCAGAAAATTGTTGCTATAGTTACTTATGTGATTGCTTATATTATAACCGAGTTTAGCCAAATGGTTAAACTCGGCTAAGCTTTCAGAAACCGGACCTGTAAATGTTGTGAGGCGTTTAAGAGGTTCTTTTGTGAGGTGTTAAGGTACTTGTAATGTTTTTGATTGTGTCTTTCATGGAATCTTGTAGCCGTCCTTAATTGTAAAATTGTGTAACCATGTATTTTAAATTTCACTTCTAAGCTATCATTAAAATGCAGACTTTAATTAAAATCACCTTTATTCCTAAGTCATAATGAAACATCATCATTCGCCAGCAACCAGCTGGTGAATCTAGAGGGTTTTCAAACTCGATCCGCTCGCGAGTTTTGGAAACAAACTATCTGGAAATCCCTTCAAAGTAAGTACCATAAAGTAAAATGAAATACTTAAAAAATCAATTAGCCAACCATGACTTTTCAATCATATATTAACTATATGATTTATAACTATAGGCCAATTATAACTATATAAATAACCATTCAAAATGTACTTACCTCCATTTAATCCACCCTCTTCTATCTTTTTTTGTACTTGTAAGGATAATTGTAGTCCTATTTGTGTTTTACCACATCCTGACTCGCCATAAATTTCCGTTATTCCTTGCGTACTAATGCCGTTGATAATTTCGTCTATGTTTGTACAACCTGTTTTTAAAAACACAGGGTCTGGCAACTCTGAAACTGTAATACGTCGTTAATGACCGATTCGCAAAAGAGCACAATTTAATAAAAGGGAGTGATATACATT
Source organism: Liopterus haemorrhoidalis (assembly GCA_963971575.1). Taxonomy (NCBI): domain Eukaryota; kingdom Metazoa; phylum Arthropoda; class Insecta; order Coleoptera; family Dytiscidae; genus Liopterus; species Liopterus haemorrhoidalis. The sequence goes on from OZ020625.1 coordinate 5,529,835, forward strand.
CGCACTGCACTAGATATAAGGATAACTTTTTTTAAGATAACTTTTTTATCTCAGGGAAAAATAAGACTGCGACCAAAAACAGTATTTTTGATAATGGTTTAGTAAGCTATAATAAGTTACCAAGTAAAATTAGGGATAGGGATAATATTAATACATTTAAGATAGAATTAAAACAGTATTTTATAAGTATTATGTAGATTTTAAATGATATTTTTTTTTATTGTTGTTTCTTTTTTCTATAGAGTATTTTTAGAATAGGTATATATTGTTTATTGTTTACTATTAGAATATTTTCGTATATTTTTTACTATATAGTAAAATATGTAGCCAATTGTGCTATTTAATAAATATTATTTATTAAATAGATTTATATATATAAATATCCATTAAATCAATCATTATTCCGCAGCAACATGGATTTTGTGCAAAAAGATCAGTTATTTCAAATCTGTTACCTTACGTTGAGTACTTGCACTCAAAGATGGACTCATCGGGCCAAGTTGACGTTATATGTACAGACTTTAAAAAAGCATTTGATAAGGTTAACCACAGTTTGCTTATCTCCAAACTAATTTCTATTGGTATTCATGGAAACCTGTTACGCTGGATTACGTCTTACATAACAAATAGAATGCAAGCAGTGGCTATTAACAATTTTACATCAAATTTCGTGCACATAACGTCTGGTGTGCCGCAAGGCTCTCATCTTGGCCCTGTTCTATTTGTCATATTTATTAACGACATAATTTCCTGTTTTAAATATTCTAAATTCCTTCTCTATGCAGATGATTTGAAAATTTATAAAAGCATTGAATGCCTTCAAGACTGCTATGAATTAATGTCAGATCTGCATAATTTTTATATATATTGTCAAATTAATAAGCTCTTCCTAAATTTAGAAAAATGTAATTTCATCTCATTTACGAGAAAACATATTCCAATTCTTTTTAACTATTCAATTGATGGTTCATCCCTTGTTAAATTAAATGTTGTAAAAGATCTTGGTGTTTATTTTGATAGTAAATTAAAATTCAATATTCATGTAGATAAAATAGTAACATCCTCATTAAAAACACTCGGCTTCATATTACGTTCTTGTAAAGAATTCACTCAACCAGACAGTCTAATTCATTTATTTAAATCCCTCGTGTTGAGTCGTTTGGAATATGCAAGTATTATATGGAACCCGTATTATAATATTTACAGTGACCGACTTGAATCAGTACAAAAACGATTTACTAAATATATGGATTATAAATTTAATAAAAACAATTTAATATCTTATGATGATCGTTTGAAAAGATACAATTTAGTAAGTCTTGTAAATCGACGCAAGCAGATTGATTTGAACAATATTTATAAAATTGTAAACAATATGATGGATTGTCCAGATATCTTGGAACTTATTAATTTTAACGTACCGTTAGTAAATACTAGGCGAAACAATACTTTTTATTATAATAGCAGAAATACTAACGCGGGTAGAAACTCACCACTGAACAGAATTATGATTCTTTTTGATAAATATTTTAATAGTAGTGATATTTTTTTCCTATCGTTCTCACAGTTTAAATCTGAAATTAGATCCTTACTCCCTCAGTAACTGTCACTTGTACATTTCATTTCCTATTGATTTTTGTGAATATATATGTCTATTTTATCTATTACTTTTATATCTGTTTTTTTCTCTCTCTCTTTGTATTATGTAATATATATAATATGTAATATATTTGTATTATGGCTTTCTGATGACTCCATGAAGTCAACTTTTGCTTTATATAAAGATTATATTTTGTATCTTGTACAATTTTGTAATGTGTGGGAATTTATAGGAGACTTGTCTCTGTTTTATTCCCCGAATAGAATAAAAATAAAATAAAATAAAATAAAATAAAATTATTATTATTATTATTATTACAATTTATTAAACCTGTGTATTATTTAATGCTCACTCATTGGATCGTCTCCCTCACAGGGAGGCTGACGATCCCCCCTATATAACTACATATAAAAATATTGGTGATTTATAAAAAAAATCGGAAAAATTTTAACATTCGGTTTCCAGAAAACGCCTTAAATTTTAACAACCGGTTTTCGGAAATCAGCAAAATACAAGCGTTTTATAGCCGTATCTATATTCTAAAACAGTGTTTCTCTACACGTGGTCCGCGAACCACCAGTGGTCCCCAGAAAAATTTGAGTGGTCCGCGAAAGTTTTTTGTGTTTTTTGCAGTTTTTTTCTTTTATTTGTTATGTAAATAATTTATATTTTGTTTATTTTCTGTAAACTTTCTGTGATTTTCTACAAATAAAATAAATGTATTTAGTAGCACATCAAATATATTTGTTTTCTTGCAAAAAAATGAACCAACAATTATTATTAGTGGTCCGCGTTAGAAAATTATATATTATACTGGTCGGCGGTGCGTTTTTGGTTGAGAAACACTGTTCTAAAACAAAAAGGCGCCCGTGGGCCGCATGTTGCCCACCGCATGATTTAATATAGCCTTTAATCCAGCACATACCTTTGGTAAAAGATTTTTTTAATACTGTTTCTGAAATTAATTTCGTCAATAAATCTATATCTTTTTCTTCTATTTTTGTAGCGCTGCAATTTTCGATTTTTGGTCTTGTTAAGAAATCTTCAAAACTGTTGATTCTAGCTAAAATTATCAAAAATTAAAATACGATTTATTTAAATTAGTTTTTAGCGTACCTTTTCGAAGTCTTTCTAATATTTTGTCTGGAACTTTTGATGTTAATTCTTCCATTTTTTGAGGTTATAAACAATTTTGACAATAAAATTCTTGGATGGACAACTATTTTAACTTTGCTTACAAGTAGGTTGCATATACTATCAGGGGTTTGAAACTGGTGAATTATCAGATCTCAGTTGGAAAAATTTTGGCACACAGCAACGATGGCTATTTTCTCCTTTGGAACTAAATCAGATTTTTTTATTTTTTTGGCCTCATATTTGGTTTCTATACGTTTCAGATGATTATAAGACAATATCTACAAAAAAAATCTATTTTGTCTGTGTGTCTGTCCGAGATTCACACAAAAACGGCTGGATATAGTTACACATAATTTGGTATGAGTACATAATTTGATATAGTAAAACCAGGATTCGAACATAGGCTATAAGGCATTTAAAAATTTTTATTCTAAGAGTGTTTTCGGGTTAAAACCGTTTAATTAAAACTTAAAATATCTCTCGTATTATTGACTTAAAAGCAAAAATTTCTGGGCCTTCAACAAATTTTATATTAAAATATTTTTTTTTGTTAATTTTAATTCGAACGCCTAATACCATTATTTAGGTTTCTAGTTGGTTATTATAAGCTCCGCCCCTCTGATTTCGTGTACATTGAAACAGAATTAAATTATAATTTAAATAATTTCCATTGGTTATTAAATTTAAGCTTTTAAAAATTAAATGCAACATTTGTCAAAATATAACTAGAATTTTGAAAAAATAATTTAAACAATATAAAAATTTAAAAAAAAACAAAAAATAATATTGTCTCTTCTCGCAGGGTTCGATCCCTTTCGATCGAGTTAGTTGGGTGAGAAGCCAGCATCATAACCACTACACCAGGATATACCTTCCAGTGTAGCGTGTTACAAAACTATAACTTGTGTACATTATTAACAAAAAAACACAAAAAAGGCGTTTTTTTCCAAAAACATAATCTGATCAAAAATTCCTGTTGTACTATTCCGGTTCACACCAATGTACATTACTAAGATTTTTTTCAGATTTTTAGTTTAAACCATCTGGGCTACAGGGTGTGGGACAATTTTCTTTTTTGCACAATTTTGGCAAAAATCGCTTCAAAATAATTTATTTTGCAAAAATAAAAATTTGATCCTTAATCCACGTACCAAGGGCTTTCATTTGATACCCTACTCAGAATTAAAAAAAAAATATTTTTTTTTTCGATCAGCAAATATTTGTTTATATTTTTAGGGGGATATGTTTTTTAGATGTTTTAGTATTTTTCCTATGTGCGGGTCAAAGAGTTGTATAAGCATGCCAAATTTCAACCCTCTAGGTTTAGCCGTTTGGCTACAATTTTTACCGAACAGACAGACAGACAGACAGACAGACAGACAGACAGACAGACAAACAGACAGACAGACAGACAGACAGACAGACAGACAGACAGACAGACAGACAGACAGACAGACAGACAGACAGACAGACGACAAAATGACGGTATAAGGGTTTTTTGGTCATACCTACAAAACCCTAAAAAGGACTGTCCTTTTCAAAAGAGGACGGTTGGCAACCCTAGTTAGAGCAAAATATACATTAGAAAAATCGTACGAAGTACGGGTACTCCAGCTAGTATCTCATAAATTTTATTTTTTTCCAATAAAATAGGCTAATTACAAAAGCTTGCCGATATACGGCTCCTTTCGATAATGACGAATTAAACAAACATCAAGGTGTGACTATTTTTATGTGTATATTCACTAATGGATACCATTTATTTATAACTTTTAACTTTAACTAAATATTTTCCTGTTGAGTTTTTTAATAAAAACACATCTTCCTGTGAATGCGCAATGTTAGGTAAGTCAAGGAAGTTAACTAACGGATATTTAAAGTAAACTAACACACATAATAACAAACTATTTGTTTATTTAATTGGTTTTTTTCCTGGAAGTTACATATATGGTAATGTTAGAATGCTTAATATGAGAAATTGGTGAAACTGTGTCAGCACTTCTAGCAAAAACACCGTGAGATACTAAAGATAATTGTTAAATTCATAAATGAATAATTTCTAAATATAAAAACACGTTTCTACAATATTATGAAATTATTTTAAATATTTTTTGTACGGGTTATTAACTTGTTACAACTGGCATATTTTTTATTTTTTAATTGGGTTTTTTTCTAAGAATGTTTTGCTGAGTTATTATAAGTTATTATAAAAAAATCAGCTATGGCCACCACAGGACCGACCGCCATCATAAAGTGGCGGTCGGTAAAAATAGATGCTTAGAAAAAAATTCGATTTTTTTTCGTTTATCAAAAAAATGTATCAATAAAAGTTGTTAGTTATTGCTTTTATAGCAACTTTTGTTAAATAAATTTTTACGAAATATTTTTCTGTTGTGAAATATTCGCAAAAACCTTAAAATCAACACGAGTAAACTCCCATTTCTAGTCAACCGATTTTTACCAAAAGTTGATCAACTCGTGCCATTGATGTTAAAAGCTTAAATATCAAGTTTCAAAAAAATGCTTTTAGCCGAATTTGCTCTGCACGTGTACACAGATAGACGGACAGACAGACAGACAGACAGACAGACAACAGAGAAATGATACGAAAAAAATTATTTTACTAAAGTTGCTATAAAAGCAATAATTAACAACTTTTATTTGAGACATTTTTTGATAAACAGCATAAATTAAACAAGTACTTTGTGATGGCGGTTGGTCTTGTGGTGGCCACAGATGATTTTTTATTTTAACAAGTAACGCTTAATTGTAATATCTAGTAAAATATTATAAACATGGCCCATTAAAATTAACCGTAATATGAAAAAATTCGAATTTATATTGTAAAGTATAATTTTAAAATAAATTTTATTAATAAAGGTTAACCGAACATTTTTATCCGTATCCACGGATATTCTATAAAATAATCCGTATCCGTGCATAAGCCATTTTTATGATCCTACACATCCCTGTAGGGATGGGAAAAAAGCATCGATGTATCGAAAACATCGATGTTTGCTTTAAAAATATCGATGTTTTTACCATCGATGTTCAGATGGCGATAGTATCGATAAAACATCGATGTCTACTACCAATGTCGATGTTTAAACTTTTAAATTTAGAAACTACTGCTAGAGCGCTGGAATCTTAAAATTTTAATTTTTATTAATATTAGTACACAAAATATAATCACCATCTATTGTGATATAACAATACTAATAGTGTTAGTTCTTATTCTTTTTAGCAGTTAGCAGAATAAGTAAAAAATAAGAAGAAACTTCTAATTTTTGCAAACAATGCAACGACCAACGACGCCAACAAACTTGTTGCTTTTTGAGTCTTGTTGACACTTTCCCAGTTGTTATTTATCCCTGGAATTACCGTATTGGGAAATATAATTATAATTTATTTATTAATAAAACTATTATTAGGATCATTATATTGTAATGTTAGTGTAAAATTAATATTAGGATTGCTATGTTAGTGTTATTGAGAATAAACATTACCTATAGAGGCGCTGTTGTCGCTTACAAAATGGCGATTGGAATAGGATTTTTGACATTTGCCATTTGATACACAACAATTCACATTGCAGTTAATTTTCCGTTGCGATTTTAAAAACAATGCAATTAAATGAGCCACATCCAACAAAATCCTATTCCGTTAATATCCAAAATATTCCGCTAGGCGTCACTTCAGTTATTGTCATTTCTCAATAAAAAATGTAATATGTATTTCAATTTAAAAAAGTGAAAAAAAAAATGTGTATGACAGTATGTTATTTTTATGTTAAATAATATAAAATTAACATTAAGATTACTATATTAGTATTATAATAAAATGCAATATTTCATTTTAGAAATGTAAAAATAGTAGGAACAAATTAGGATTATTATATTGGGTTAATGTTAATATGAAATTAATTACTATTAAAAAAGAATATTTCTATTTAAAAATCTAATAAATGCTTTTTGTGTATTATAAGTTACTTTTTTTTCGTATTTTATCTTTACATTATTAAATAAAATCTATATAATATAAATAAATAGCTTTTTTAATATTAATAAAACATCGCTGTATCGGAAACATCGATGTTTTTCCTTCGATGTTTTTTCAACATCGATAGTAAGGTGCCGATGTTAACATCGATGTTAAACATCGATGTTTTGTCTTCGATGTACAACCCTACAGTACAGTAACCAATTTGTAGATATCTTAAAACTACCACTGTTTCTTAGTATAAATCCTAAAGTTTTTAGGGCACTATTCTTGCCCTAAGGTTAAAAAAGTTCTAATTTAATCTACTGCTCTAGTTTGCGTCTAATAGTGTCCAAGTAGTGTATATATATCATAGAAATATACTATTGTGTACCGTTTATAACTATCACCACATTATTATTTATGATGGATTGTTAATTGTATATTATTTTGAAATGCTAATGTGTAATTGGTCGAATGATCTTCTGAGTTCTGAGTACAGTTAACGTAGTGAATTATTAAAGGCTCGATGTAAATGGTGCATTAACTCGGCGAAGAGCGACAGAGCCAGAGCCAGAGTCAGAGTAGGTCAGGTTCGATTACCTTTTAATCAAAACCTAATAAATGCAATTTATATACGTAATAGTTTTATGTATGAATTTTAATTCGAGTTTAAAGCAAAAAATTGCCTCAGGATATGACCCACTTGACCAATCGGGTAACGAGTATGACTGTACTTAATTTTATGGCATTAATTCTTATTAATTCTGTGAGCGAATATATACGGGTTCCCACAAGGGACTTGCAAAACTAAAGGGTGTATTATTTCATATATTTTAACCAAAAATGTTACTCCCAGGTTGTAACAATTAGTTTATGTTTTGAATTTCTTATGATTAAAAAATGTTTACTTTCAGATATTCAAATAAATGTTAACTGGTTACAAGAAGCAATACGAATTGTAAATATCATAATAAATTAATTACTCCCTCTGTCCGAAAATATGATATTTATTATCTGTCTCATTTTGTAATACGTAACTATACTCAAAAAGGCTGATAGTAATAAATCATTTTGTCAGGCAGTTACCAGTGGTGTGCACATTTTAAACACGTTTAAATTGGTTTTGTGTATTTCAATATTACTATTTATAATTTTATTAAACGCACGCCTGTGACCATATTTATCATATCATTAAACACACCCCTGTGACCATATTTTTCCTCAAAATTTTAGGGTCAAATTTTATGGTCTATTGTGTTTAACCCTAGTTCGTATTCCCATATAATATGTGCGGCACACTCGGTTGTTTTTAACAATATTTCGTTTCGAACTATTCATATTTTGTCGCGTTTGTTTTGCCACTTCTGTGTGAAAAAAACAATAATTTTTTACAAATAATAAATTTTATTACTATCAGTCTTTCTGAGATAGAGTATAGTTATATCACTTCTATTGTAATTTTATGAGTTTTAGAAAAAATCGCCTCAAAATAATATATTTTGCAAAAATAAAATTGGCTTTCATTTGATACCCTACATAGAATTTTAAAAAAAATATTTTTTTTTTTTCGATGAGCACGTATTTGTTTACATTTTTAGGGGGATATGTTTTTTAGATGTGTTAGTATTTTTCCTATGTGCGGGTCAAAGAGTTGTATAAGCATGCCAAATTTCAACTCTCTAAGTTTAGCCGTTTGGCTACAATCTTTACCGAATAGACAGACAGACAGACAGACAGACAGACAAACAGACGACAAAATGACGGTATAAGGGTTTTTTGGTCATACCTACAAAACCCTAAAAACTATATTCGAAACAGCGTCATCAAACAAGAAAGAAGATTGAAAAATGGACTTTCTTTGTTATTTATATACAAATATTTGAATATATGATGCTTTAAATATTCTGCAGAAGTCCAAAAGAAGACTGAATATTATTATATAATCAATAAATGTGTACATCTTTAAATTCAATTTTGAATTTAATATGTACGAAACTGATATAGAAATTAATATTTATATTTTTGATGTAAATAAAAATATAAAAACTTAATAAAAACTTATAATATGTATATCTAAGTGTTTGTTTTGGCGCCCCTAAGAGCTGGCGCCCTGGGCCTGTGCCCCTGTCACCCCTGCCTTTCATCGCCGCTGCCCCTGTGCATACCCCTATTAACGCCATTGCCCAAATATATCCCTATACCCGGACCTGTTTTCGCCAGACTTTTTAAAATAAATATTTACTCTAAATTCATCAGTTTACATAAAAAGCAGAATTTACTACAGAGTAACCCATCAATCAAAAACAAACCTAAACTAATAAAACAATAAAAAAATTAACAACTTTAAAAAAAAATAAACAATTCATTCAATAAAATTAGTTCAAACCACCATCAAACAAACTAAGTACGAAGCGGTTTAAGATAGTAGTGGGGGAATATAAGACAGTAATTTCTTTAACTTGTCAGTTTGTTACCACTTCTGTTGTAGTGTACACGTGTCGTTAATAGAATTTTAGAAATCGTGTTGACAAAATGACAACTGTGACCGTTAATTTTGAAAAAGGACCCAGGATTTTGATTTCGAAGTGAAGTTATGATAAGTGAACAGTTTTATTGACATTTTAAAAACGATTTGTTAAAAGTGCATCTTTGTGAACAAGCTAATAGCCGGTATTTTGCGCCAAAAGAGTACTTTTTATAAACTGTGAAATTTTTTTGACTCTTTGAGACATTAAAAAATAAAGTTTTTGTAAGCTCTGAAAAATTAAATTTGACTTAAAACTGAATTTTGTCTTGATTGGGACAGAAAATAATTTTTTTTGACGTATATGACTATATTTTGAAATATAATAATAATAAATTTTAATTAAATAATCCTAATTTGTTTCAACAACCCAAATAATTTTTTAAAAAATACGCGAAATCTTTTAACTAAAAATAATAGTTTTGGAGAATAAAATTTATTTTTGGTAATAATTTTGGATTTATACATTATTTTGGCTATTAACTCATTTTGAGCAATATTATTTTTGGGCAGTTTGCAGTAAACAGTATCCTATTTTTTTTATATTAAATTTTTTGGCCATTTTTTGACTATATTTGAGTAGATTTTGAAGTGATACACCAGAAAATAAAAATTTGACTGTCCAGTGTATTATTTGACATTTTTGATTGATTGTGTATAAAAAATCTTGATTAAAATAATTTTGACTATTCTAAATACAAAAATTATATTTAACATTATATTTTGACTGCTTTTTGACTATTAACATTAAAGTTTGACTATTTTTGAGTAGTTTTTGTATAAAAAAATTTAAAATTTTAAAATATTTTTGAATGTTATAAATTTAAAAATTATATTTAACGATATATTTTGACTACATTTGACTATTAACATTAATTTTTGGACTATTTTTAAATAGTTTTTGTATCAAAAAATCTTGAAATATTCAAATAATTTTTGACTATTTTAAAAACAAATAAGTATATTCAACGTTAAATTTTGACTACTTTTTGACTATTTTAAAGAGTTTTTGTATAAAAAATCTTGAAATAATAATTTTGACTGTACTAAATTAAAAAATATATATTTAACATCATATTTTGACTACATTTTGACTGTTGACAAACATTTTGACTATTTTTGAGTAGTTTTTATATAAAAAAATATAGACATAAATTTTTTACAATTAAAAATATTTTTGATATTACATTATTTTCGACTATTTTTTACTATATTTTATAGAAAAAAAATCCAAAATTTTGATTAAAGTTGTTTTGAAGTTTTTAACTGTTTTTGACTAAATTTTGATTACAAAATTTACTAAAAAATATCTTAACACCAAACTTTTTCAAGGTTTTTCAGGTATCTTTTATATCAATTGAATAAGAATTGTTTCAAAATAATAATAAAAAATAATAAATTTGGTTGACTGCTTCAAAATCGGTTAACTGTCAGATCTTCACGTAAATAATAAAAAAACCTCGTGGATTTATTAGTATTATTTTGCTCAAAGTATCAAGTCTTTCAGGTATCTTTTATACCAATTGAATCAAAAACCAAAATTTCAAAAATCTCGATAATAAATCAAAACAAAATAAAAGCGAATTGACCTCAGTCCTATAATCTTGCTCTTTTAAGTATCAGGTCTTCCAGGTATCTTTTATACCTATAGAGCCAAAATCATAAATTTCTAAAAAATTCGAAAATAAATCAAAACGAAATTATTACCAAATTGACTCTCATATAATATTGCTTTTTTAAGTATCAAATCTTCCAGGTATTTTATATACCATTGAAACAAAAATTATAAATTTCTAAAAATCTCCAAAATAAATCAAAACGAAATTATAAACGAATTGACATCATATAATCTTGTTCTTTTAAGTATCAGGTCTTCCAGGTATCTTATATACCAATAGATCAAAAATCATAATTTTCTAAAACCCACAATAAATAAAAAAGAAAGTAAAATAATAAATTTATAAAAATCTCCAAAATAAATCAAAACCAAATTAAAATAAGCGAATTGACCTCACTCATATAATTGCTTTTTTCAGCATCAGATCTTCCAGGTATCTTATACACCAAAAAAACAAAAATAAAATATAAATCGCGAAATAAAAAGTGAAGTTTAAAATATTTAAAAATAAATGTTATGTGTTTATAAAATAATTATAAAATGTTTCGTTTAATTGTTTTATTAATCTTAACTTTGAATTCGGATTGTGCCAAAAATGTTTCAATTTCAAAATGTTGTTCTCAAGATCAAAAAATCGCTATAACACCCGAAAATAAAATTATATGTGAAGGGGGTATTGAGAAAAAATGGTTGCCAAAAATATACAGCCCAATAAAAAAAGATTTTGTTAATACTCCGAAGAATTGGGTTATAAAATCAAATTTTTTGGAATGCAATGGAACCTTAAAATATAGAAAACATGGAAACCAAATCCATAGTTATATATTAATGACGAATGGAAACCTAGTTTTTCCAGATAATGGATATGAATCTTTTACTCCTGGAAATTATTGCATAGATCATAATTTTGCTGTGACATGTCAAGAAAAAGAAGTATCTCAAGAATTGGTTCAACCAAAAATAAAAGTAAAAAAATGCTGTGGACCAAACGCAGTAATGTCGGAATTAAAAAAATCTTGCATTATTATGAACGGATCAGATTATAAGATTGATTTGGATAATGGAAAGATATTATCGGAAGGTTTTCCAAGTTGTGAGGAATATGTTTTTGTTGGAAAATTACATGATGGAAAAATGGAAGAAGATGGAAGTATTGTTATGTATGGAGGAAAGTTGACCCTTCCAAATACTGCTTATTGTTTGGAACATGTTTTGGAAAATGCTGGTAAGTGGATTTTGGAAAAATTATTCTCCCTCCGTTCGAAAATATGGTATACATAGGGTTACCAACCGTCCTACTTTAGTAGAACATGTCCTACAAATTACCTCCTTGTCCTTCGTCCTACCTACTGTTAAAAAATATCGGAAATGTCCTACTTTATAGTATTTTTACTTTTGAAGACGCCTTTACCGCTGAGTCGACGTTTGCCGATGAACGCGATCGAGGCATAACGTTTTGACTGAATTTCTATGATGTCATTAAGGATAAAGCTTTATTAAAAAAATTGATGTGAAGTGTGAATTTTCACACATTTTAGGGTTTTGCAGGTATTTAGTAACTGAATGATGATTATTTGGGATGCCAAAACAAATTTTATGTCAAAATATTTTTTTATGAATTTTAATTCGAATGCCTAATACCGTTATTTAAGTTTCTAAATATGTGCAGTATTTTTTTTACATAGCAAGTTTCATTATGATTTTGGAAATTGCGCCTATGGCTTCTATTGGTTGCTTAAATATTAGCCCCGCCCTCTGATTTCGTATACATCAAACATAGCATTAAATTATAATTTCAACACTTCCCACTGGTTATTGAATTTACGCTTTTAAAAATTAAATGCAACATTTACCAAAATATAACTAGAATTTTGACAAAATAATTTAAACAAAAGAAAACTGCAAAAAAAAAACAAAAAATTTAAAACTGACAGGATTCGAATTCTAGTTCGCAAGTTACCTGTTTAGCAAATTAGAAAACCAATGACTAAACGCACATCGCTATGAGCACTGGCTTATCTACTGGGTTACATAGCGAATTAAACATATTTTGGTTAAAAACACAAAAAATGCATTATTTTCCGAAAACATAATCTGATCAAAAATTCCTGTTGTACTATTCCGGTTCACACCAATGTACATTGCTGAGAATTTTTACAGATTTTTAGTTTAAACCATCTGGGCTACAGGGTGTGGGACAAAAAATTTTTTTGCACAATTTTGGCAAAAATCGCATCAAAATAATTTATTTTGCAAAAATAAAAATTTGATCGTTAATCCACGTACTAAGGGCTTTCATTTGATACCCTAATCAAAATTTAAAAAAAATATTTTTGTTTTCGACGAGCACATATTTGTTTATATTTTTAGGGGGGTATGTTTTTTAGATGTTTTAGTATTTTTCCTATGTGCGGGTCAAAGAGTTGTATAAGCATGCCAAATTTCAACTCTCTAGGTTTAGCCGTTTGGCTACAATTTTTACCGAACAGACAGACAGACAGTCGACAAAATGACGGTATAAGGGTTTTTTGGTCATACCCACAAAACCCTAAAAATCAGCACAGTACTGACCGTCATCACAATGTACTTGTTTAATTTATGCTGCTTTATCAAAAAATGTCTCAAATAAAAGTTGTTAGTTACTTTTGTTAAATAATTTTTTTCGAAATATTTGTGAAATATTCGCAAAAATCTTAAAACCGGCACGAGTAAACACCCATTTCTAGTTAACCGATTTTTACTAAGTTTCATAAAAATCCTTTTAGCCGAATTTGCTCTGCACGGACCGACAGACATCATGCTGCAAATAGTCAAAACGTTATGGGACCTCAATTCGTAGAGTTCCATCGAAATCTCGAAATGTCAAAATCGGTATGATCACAATACCTCCCTTATATATGTTGACGGTTGGTAAAAATGTGAGATTATCGAAAGTAATATTAGATTGATCTTTCTTTGTTAGGGTTTTGTAGGTATGACCAAAAAACCCTTATACCGTCATTTTGTCGTCTGTCTGTCTGTCTGTCTGTCTGTCTGTCTGTCTGTTCGGTAAAAATTGTAGCCAAACGGCTAAACCTAGAGAGTTGAAATTTGGCATGCTTATACAACTCTTTGACCCACACATAGGAAAAATACTAAATCATCTAAAAAACATATCCCCCTAAAAATATAAACTAAAATGTGCTCATCAAAAAAAAAAATATTTTTTTTAAATTCTGAGTAGGGTATCAAATGAAAGCCCTTAGTACGTGGATTAACGATCAAAATTTTATTTTTGCAAAAAAAATTATTTTGATGCGATTTTTGCCAAAATTGTGCAAAAAATTTTTTGTCCCACACCCTGTAGCCTAGATGGTTTAAACTAAAAATCTGAAAAAATTCTAAGTAATGTACATTGGTGTGAACCGGAATAGTACAACAGGAATTTTTGATCAGATTATGTTTTTAGAAAATAACGCATTTTTTGTGTTTTTAACTAAAATATGTTAAATATATAATTCGCTATGTAACACTTCAGATAAGAAACTCTGGTAGCTCAGATGGTTTCGTAACGCACTTTGTAAATTGAGTGCGAACGTTGCAGAGTTCGAATCCTGATAATTTTATTGTTTTTTTTTTTTTGCATTTCTATTTTGTTTAAATTATTTTGTCAAAATTCGTTATATTTTGGTAAATGTTGCATTTATTTTTTAAAAGCGTAAATTTAATAACCAGTGGGAAGTGTTGAAATTATAATTTAATTCTGTGACGAAATCAGAGGGAGGGACTTATGATATAAGCAACCAATGGAAGCCATAGGCGCAATTTTAAAAATCTTACTGAACCTTGCTGTATAAATAAAATACTGTACATATTTAGAAACTTAAATAATGGTATTAGGCATTCGAATTAAAATTCATAAAAAAATATTTTGACATAAAATTTGTTTTGGCATCCCAAATAATCATCAGTCAGTTACTAAATACCTGCAAAACCCAGAAATGTGTGAAGATTCACACTTCACATAAATTTTTTTTATTTCTAAATAAGTGATTGCTAGGCAACTAATAAGCAAATGGCTAGTTCATATGTCAAAAGTAATTCACGGAAAACGCGTTCCAAATCGACTTAAATCACAACCGCCAAATATTCCAAATTTTAATGTATTGAATCTTGGCTTTTTCAATTCTATACAATCCTTTCTGGCAAGGGTAACTGAAAAGGATTACTTGTATCACAAAGATGACGAAGGACCATTCTCTACTGTAAAGAATTCACTTTAAAGTTTGTATTTTGTCTTATGATAATTAACATTCTTACCATCTTGTATTTTATTTAATTTCTTTTAATAACACGACTTTTACTAAATTAAGATCAGCCATTTTTGCAAACTAAACACCAGCGTTAAATTTTAAAGCCACCGTTTTGGTAGGCGCTTATTGTAGAACGTTAACAGGCTATTTTAACGCCGCCGCGATAAAATTTTAACATTAGTATGCTTAGCGAATAGCATTTACGTCATTTACTAAATTTCATTTTGTAAATGTAGATGCCCCTTTTTACAGTAACTCACCTCATTTAGCTCTATTTTTGGACACTGCGAATAGAACGTTCGATCAAAATGGAAACAACCCTACTGCGATTAATTTTCGCGAAAAATAAATAAACTTAAGAAAAACCAAGGATAAAAAATAGATATTTCTTGTAACGTTTCAGGAAATGTTTATTTTAAAACTCTTCAAACAAAATTATTAGTTTAATTTTATTTATAAAATCTGTAAGATCGTTTAAATAATTTGATAGACGAAAAACAGACACACAGTAAATTTGCTACTTTATAAATAATTCCAAAATATGATGTAAACATATTTTCATATTTGTATATAAATACTATCAACTTCAATATATTTATTTATATAAAATGCGGCGTAGTATTGGTTTCTGGCGTCGTTTAGTTACTTTGTATAGGGGGGCAAAATAAACTAAAAATTAATTTTCACAAAGATGTGAAGTGTGAATTTTCATACATTTCAGGGTTTTGTAGGTATTTAGTGAGTGATAACAAATTTTGGGTAGAGTAGATACGTAGATACCAGTATCGATATTTTTCATTCGATATCTCGATTTTAGTATCGATACTAATCTTCCGATACTTGACTCATATCAGTACATTTGACCCCTATCGTATCAAATCGTTTTTTTTTTTTTCAGCAACCGTCCGGTTGTTAAAATATACTGACATTACATATGGGAAGAGGAAACTAAAATCAGGCACAGGCCAACGTGGTTCTAACAAAACTGAACATGAATTATCACTGTATTTGAAAAATCCAGTTTCACCTCTGAAATCCAATCCGCTACTGGTTTGAGACAATATGAAGACAGTTTTCCCTAATACCCTTTTCACACTAGAACTTTTAGACGAGTGAACTTAAAGATCACCGATGTTTAACATCGGTTTGCTTTCACACTTGATCTTTAAATCTCTGGTGCTGTCATCAGCTACAGTAATTTTGTCCTTAAGTTACCGTCAGGAAATTACCAGTTTTGAACTGTTTGCGCAGACGCACATTTTGATTTATTATAAACAAATATGCTTGTTTCATTTCATTCTATAATAAAGACACTACAATAAAGAATATATTACACCTGTATTAACATGTAAGTCGATACATTTTATAAATAATTTTATTATAACAATAAGTATAAACTTCTTATAACGTCGATATAATACAGTATTCTTGTTTATGATAATATAAAATGTTGACAGCACAAATTCAAAGAGTATTTTTTTATAATAGAAATTATGTTGGTAAAGCGGACGATGTATAAGACGCAGATCTCTGTCTTAAACATCGCTTGTATTTAGACGAGGCCATACGGTTTCACATTAGCGTTTAAAGATACATTCACTTTAACATCCGATCTTAAAGTTCTAGTGTGAAAAGGGTATAACTTATATAAAATTGCTCAGAAATTCTTATCTGTAGTAGCGACGTCAGTTCCTTCAGAGCGCTTATTTTCAAAAGCAGGAGCCGCTATATGCAGAGACAGAAATAGGCTTCTGGGCAAAAGGCTTACTAAACGGCTTTTTCTCGGTGCTTGCAATGAAGAAGAGTGGAGTGTTTAAATATATTTTAAACAATCACTCAGACCTATAGGTGCCATTACCTTAGCATTTATTACCATTTTTTAATACCAACCTGACATACAATTTCAAAGGTACAAACTACTGAAATCAAAATTTCCTCTTAGTTTGTTTTTACAAAAGTGAAAAGCATATATAGGCTATTCTAAACGTTTAGGCGGAACTAGATTTTGAAATCTAGTAATTTTTATTTATTAATTCGGATTTTTGGTCATTTTGTTTAAGCTTTGTAAATCATACTCATATTGCATATTCTAGATTAAATTGATTATCATTATAAAATGTCCTTTTCATTGTATTTTATTTTTTTGTCATTCTTAATAAAAATTCACCATTTATTTATTTTTTTTGTCATTAAAATATGTAAAAAAAATCAGCTGTGACCACCACAGGACCGACCGCCATCATAAAGTACTTATAAATTACATTCTAGCAGCAGAGTAGAAATAACTTGGCCTAATATTTTCTAACAGAGATATTATTTATCATGACCATGGAAACGTTACATATAAGTATGAAAAAATTGAGACTAGATTTTACAAAAATTATTCGAAATTTTTCGTTTTATCAAAAAACGTCTTAAATAAAAGTTATTAATTATTGCTTTTATAGCAACTTTTGTTCAATAAATTTTTTCGAAATATTTTTCTTTTGTGAAATATTTACAAAAATCTTAAAATCGATACGAGTAAACTCCCATTTTTAGTCAACTGATTTTTACCAACAGTTGATCAACTCGTGCCATTGATGGCAGAAGCTTAATTATGAAGTTTCATAAAAATCCTTTCAGCCGAATTTGCTCTGCACGTGTACACAGACAGACGGACAGACAGACAGACGGACGGACAGACAGACCGACAGACATCATGCTAAAAATAGTCAAAACGTTATGTAGGGACCTCAATTCGTGGAGATCCATCGAAATCTCGAAATGTCAAAATCGGTATGATCACAATACCTCCTTTATATATGTTGGCGGTCGGTAAAAATAATTTAATTTTGACATATGTCATCCGTTTTCATGGTTTCATTGTTGGTATTTTAAATTTTGATATTCCAACGTGAAAAATGAAATAACCCAAGCAACCCTTCTCGTGACAATCTAAAAGAACGAAATTCCCATTTAGTTCCGCCTAACCGTTTGGAAAAGACTTTATCCCTAAATACAGGTACTCCTCACTTAACGACCGAGTTTCGTTCCTACGACTAGGCCGTTAAGCGAATTGATTGTGCAGCAATCATTTATTTTTCCGAATCAAAATATTTTTGATAAATTATTATTTTTCTCCAGAACATCGCAGGGTATATATTTCTACTAGTATTTTAAAAAAATACTAGACCAAAAATACTAGTCCCAAACTGATCGTTGACAACAAAGGTCCAGATTAATAATAATAATAATAATAATAAGTCCACTAGTTTCTAGTAAGACGCGGCTCAAAAGGTTGCTGAAGTCTGAGATTAGTGGACGCTTGTCAAGACCTGACAAACCCCATGATAATAAAAAGATTTGTATGTTAAATATGAATTTCTTTCCAGGGCAATCACCAACTATACTCGGCTGTCATGAACATTTACCAGCAGACGAAAACGACGTATCTGTCCATCTGTCAGACCTACGTCTGAAGCTGTATCCTGCAGGTCTTCTTCTGAGTGCTGTGTTTTTAGCAGCTACATTAGCTGCTGGTACAGTGCTTCCAGCATCTCATGTTCATCAGCTGCACTGGAGGTGTCAGACGAACCACGTAGCATGTCTTTTGGTTGGTGATGTGTTATTGGCCATCACACAACTGGCAGGACATGCTATAAATGGCTGGTTCTGCGTTGCACTTGGTAAGTTTCAGTTTTATACCATTGAAATATTAATATTGATAACTTTAGTGTCCAACTGATCATATATTTTGTTGACATAGGATATGACAATAGTAGAATAGTATTTAATGTCCAATTTTGTATAATGGTAGAATTAGGAAATAATTTCATTCAGCTTTTTGGACAAGTAGCGTTTATTTTAAACAACACAACGTTTCATCAACAACATTGTTGGCTTCTTCAGGTGCTATAACAATAACATAACAATAAAGTAACAATCTTATATAATTATAAATTAATTTACCTATGTTAGTTAAACGTAACTCTAACAAACTGTACATCAGTCATCTCCAAGGATGGTGAAATTGCAGAATATCATATGACAAATATATGAACTTGAAGTATACAGAAAATAGGAAAAACAGGAGTTAAATTTTAAATACAAGGTGTCTCAAAAGAAATTTTATATTTAGTGGATCGATTAAAAAAAAAGTAAGCCGTATATAGAAAAAATGTTTATTAATTATTAAAATACACTTTTTGGGGATTTATTTCTTAAAAATAATATCGTCTAAATGTAGACCCTCGCGTTCTCGGCACTCATTTAATCGAACAGTAAAATTACTTATGACGTCTTGGCAGGTGGACTCAGGGATGGCTGCCATTTCGTGACGGATATTTTCTTTCAAATGCGCCAGTGAAGTCGGTTTATTGGCGTAAACTTTAGATTTAAGATAACCCCATAGGAAAAAGTCCATAGGGGTTAAATCTGGACTGCGTGGAGGCCAATTTATGTCACCTCTCCGGGAGATCAATTTGCCTGAGAAAATTTCACGAACACGTGGCAGAGACATATTGGACGTGTGTGAAGTTGCTCCGTCCTGTTGGAACCATGTTCTTTGGTTATAGCCAGGAAAGTTTTGCAGTTCAGGTACCAAGAAGTTGTCTAACATCTCCACATAACGCTCTGAATTCACTGTAACTGCACGCCCCCTTTCGTCTTCAAAAAGTAAGGGCCGATAATTCCTCGCGCAGCCCATACGGTCACTTTAGGCGAATGTAGGGGTTTCTGATGTTTGCGTTTCGGATTCGTTGCACTCCAGTAGCGGCAGTTCTGCTTATTTACGTGGCCATTAAGATGAAAATGAGCTTCATCCGAAAACAAAATGTTGGTAAACGTTGAAAATCGCTCATTCACCTGATTTACGAAATTAAGCCTCTGACTGGCATCTTGGGGCTTTAATTCTTGCACCAATTGAATTTTGTAGGGGTGCAGCTTTAGGTCTTTGTGCATAATGCGATGTAATGATGATCTATGCACCTTTAAAGCACTTGCGCGCTTCCGAATTGAAAGGTTCGGGTCGTCACGAACAGACTGATTAACATTCTCCACGTTTTCTACCGTTCTTGATGACCTAGGTAGCCCGGATTTTGATTTATCCAGCGTTGTACCAGTCTCTTCAAACTTTTTAACCCAATGTCGAATGAGAAGAATGCTTGGCGCATCATTTAAGTGGCGAAAACCTCGAATACTGCAGAATTTTCTACGCGCTACAGTCGCCGAATCACCGTTTTTGTAAAACTCTCGCACGCATAACGCGTGGTCTGCTACCGAGAAACGCTCCATAGCGACTGAATTCACAAGAGCCAGGCTACCGATTGACATAACCCCCGCGCCCCTCGGATACGTTGCGTTCACGCAGTAAGCTAAATAAATATAAAATTTCTTTTGAGACACCTTGTATAATACTATGATAACCAAAGGTAGCGACTATTAATTAAATTTTACATTTCAAACAAGACTAGAGATAAATATACTAATGTCCAAGATTAACAAAGATTCAATAAATAAAGAATGATAGTAAGACTGACCAACGCATCAATATGACAGGCAGTCTATCCCCCCGACAACCTGGTACGCACAAATCGCAAGGTTGACAGTGTCACCCTCTGTACAACATGATGCACTAATAACTCTTAAAATCATCAAACTTCACATCCAACTAAATCAGTGAAAGAACCCAAAAATAAGCAATGAAATCCGGAGCAATCATACAATTCGACGTACCAATCACCCAAAAACCAATGGTACGCACAAGGGTAATGAGAGAATGGTACCTCGAACGGTATATCAAGACCGAAGTTCAGAACCCTTTGAGAGCTGAATACCTATTTAAAATACAGATACATTAATTGCAAAATCAATGACAATTACATGGGTAAAACACCGAAAAAGCATTTTCAGCCGAATTATTGATTCACGGTAAGTTCATCGAAAATCAATTCATCGAAAATCAATTCATCGAATATCAATTCATCGAAAATCAATTCATCGAAAATCAATTCATCGAAAATCAATTCATCGAAAATCAATTCATCGAATGATCAATTCATCGAATGACCAATTCATCGAAAAAAAATATTTTGTAAATATTTGAGAGGAATGCCGAGGGGATCTGAAAGCCAAAAAAGGAGTGGTCAATAAAAGTTGACAGACTACACTTATTAAATAACTATCATACTTGGTCTATTAATAATTTTTAAATTTTCCATTCAGAAAATACGCCAGGTAAAAGATACCTGTTGGATTATTTTGAAATCGAACAGGGCTCCTTAGATCAGAAAAACCCGGTTAATGGGATCATAAATGTACTTAATACACCCATTCATAAAGGATTATAAAAATGGTATTTCCCATCTGTTAAGTCTTAAGGGTTTTGTGTTATGTACATAGTTTTACTATTCATATTTACTATACCACACATGATTTGTTCAATGTACGGTGATTCTAAACAGGTGGTATTGTTATGTTAGTGTGAGTTTGTTTTGTCATTAAACTAGATGATGGGTAGCTCGCTTCACTCGGCTTCTTCTAACCAAACCCTTACTAACCTAACCTAACCTAAGATAGTGTTTTGACATTAAACTAGAAGATGGGTAGCTCGCTTCGCTCGGCTTCTTCTAACAAAACCCTTACTAACCTAACCTAAAATAGTGCTTTGTCCTTAAACTAGAAGATGGGTAACTCGCTCCGCTCGGTTTTAGACTTTTACTAACTAAACCTAATCTAATTACCTTGTTTTTAGGCGCATAGTACTTTATTTTCCACCATATTAGCCCAATTAAAATGCGTATCATTGTGTATGAATTTATAAAAATTATTTGCGTGCAATTGCCCATAACCTGTCTTATTAAACCTTAAAAATAAAACATTTATTTCTTTTATTATATAAGTTTTCTTATTATATTTCTTTATTTATATTCAAACACTATGTCACTTTATTTACCTTTTTTAAAACCATATAAAAAAATTTACGCAATTATTTCTTAGTCTGTCTATTTTTATTGCCCACTGCTCTTTTGACTTTCCGATCCCCTCGGCATTCCTCTCAAAAATTTAGAAAATATTTTTTTTCGATGAATTGATCATTCGATGAATTGATTTTCGATGAATTGATTTTCGATGAATTGATTTTCGATGAATTGATATTCGATGAATTGATTTTCGATGAACTCGTCGGTTACCGAATTATTAGGGAGTTAGTACGTCGGACGGTATGATGATTTACTGCTCTGTCTTTTTATATTTCTCACTGTTACCGATTGGGCTTTTTCGGTACACAACATTTATGGTCACCATCCGGTACACAAATAAGCAAAAAGTCAAAGTGTGTTTTGTGTTTTTTTTGTGTTGAGCAAGTAATTTTAAAGTATGGTCAGTACCTCTGCACTATTTAGGCCATCGTGCTAATATATACGGTCGTAATCCCATTCTGTCATTCATATAAAACACGTTTAATAGTTAAGAATATTAACAAATCCATCTTGAATAGTATCTAGCCAAGAAATCAGTATGAGCCATCATTCTATGACTAATTCGAGCCGCAGTACCGTTATGTGTTGTGTTTACTATCAGATTGAGTTACTGTTAAGTACACAGCGCTATGCCATATACCACTTATGTCAAATGCGGTTAGTTTATTTTCTAGTTATCTTTATTTGATAACTAAATATTTGCGGTTCAAATTATTAATACCCTCTTAATTCAGTGGTTCTTTTTTACATAGATAGTTTTATAGTTGTTGATAAACAATTGTGGTTCGAAAATTACCACATGACCTCTCGATTTATTTACATAAAAAATTTATGTGAAGTGTGAATTTTCACACATTTCAGGGTTTTGTAGGTATTTAATAAGTGTAAGAAGCCAACATAATACTGGATGTCTAGGAATATTTATCACATATAGGAGGGTGCGCGATAAATATTTACGCACAGTGGGTGCGCCATTTACGCACTGCCCCCCCCCATGTACACCACTGACCAATACGCTTTCATGGTGTAATGGTTAGCATTGTCGCTTTCTAAATTGAAAACTAGAGTTGGCTTCCAGTCGGAGACAATTTTATTTTTTCTGTTTTTTTGCAGTTTTATTTTGTTTAATTAATAAATAATTAATTATTTTAATTAATAAATAACTAAATCAGAGGGGCGGAGATTATGACTTAAAACAACCAGTGGAAGCCATAGGCGCAATTTTCAAAATCGTAATGAACCTTGCTATATAAAAAACATACTGTACATATTTAGAAACCTAAATAATAGTATTAGGCACTCGAATTAAAATTAACAAAAAAATATAAAAAATTTGTTTTGGCATCCCAAATAATCATCATTCACTTACTAAATACCTGCGAAACCCTGAAATGTGTGAAAATTCGCACTTCACATCAATTTTTAAAGGGTGGCAAGTACGCTCGGTGTCCCTGGGCATAGCCTCCAATTTTATTAACCCATTAATGGCCATAGGTTCGTATACGCAACCTTTAAAATTTTTTTTTTTTAAGGAAAGTAATTGTTTTATTTTTATTGCATAATAATTTTACAAGCATTACTACGATACAATAGCTTCGTGAATATTTTATTTCGCAGTTTATTTAAAGAGTATATTTTTTAAATATTTTGAAATTGTTCAATTTTTGAAGATTTTACTGATTTATGAAAGCAGGCTTTTTCTATACACTTGTTGGTAATATTAAATATATATATATATATATATATATAGTTAGGGTTTTCCGGGATTGTCCCGGTTTTTGGTCAATTGTCCCGGTGTCCCGAAGACTGTCCTCGGGACACCCGATTGTCCCGGTTTTTGAATCTCTGCTCTTCACTTTGAATTTGGATAGGTGAGGACTTTTTTTTTTTGCTCTTCACTTTGAATTTGGGGAGGTGAGGACCTTTTTAGGGTTTTGTAGGTATGACCAAAAAACCCTTATACCGTCATTTTGTCGTCTGTCTGTCTGTCTGTCTGTCTGTCTGTCTGTTCGGTCAAAATTGTAGCCAAACGGCTAAACCTAGAGAGTTGAAATTTGGCATGCTTATACAACTCGTTGACCCGCACATAGGAAAAATACTAAAACATCTAAAAAACATATCCCTCTAAAAATATAAACAAATATGTGCTCATCGAAAAAAAAAATATTTTTTTTAAATTCTGAGTAGGGTATCAAATGAAAGCCCTTAGTACGTGGATTAACGGTCAAAATTTTATTTTTGCAAAATAAATTATTTTGATGCGATTTTTGCCAAAATTGTGCAAAAAAAATTTTGTCCCACACCCTGTAGCCCAGATGGTTTAAACTAAAAATCTGAAAAAATTCTAAGTAATGTACATTGGTGTGAACCGGAATAGTACAACAGGAATTTTTGATCAGATTATGTTTTCGGAAAATAACGCATTTTTTGTGTTTTTAACTAAAATATGTTAACTATTTAATACGTTGTGTAACATATCACAACAATAACTCTCGTGGCGTGGTTGGATTCGTCATGCGCTTAATAATATAGTTAACTTGCAAACTAGGGTTCGAATCCTGTTGATTTTATTTTTTATTTTGCATTTCTATTTTGTTTAAATTATTTTGTTAAAATTCTAGTTATATTTGGTAAATAGTGCATTTAATTTTTAAAAGCGTAAATTTAATAACCAGTGGAAAGTGTTGAAATTATAATTTAATTGTATGTTTGACGAAATCAAAGGGCGGGACTTATGATGTAAGCAACCAATGGAAGCCATAGGTGCAATTTTCAAAATCTTAATGAACTTTGCTATATAAAAAAAATACTGCATATATTTAGAAATTCAAATAATGGTATTAGGCATTCGAATTAAAATTCATAAAAAAATATTTTGACATAAAATTTGTTTTGGCATCCCAAATAATCATCGTTCAGTTACTAAATACCTGCAAAACCCAGAAATGTGTGAAAATTCACACTTCACATCAATTTTTTTTTTTGCTCTTCACTTGGTCCTGGGAGGAAACAAAGACCTTCTTTTTTTTTCCTGTGTCCCGGTTTCCCTTCACTGAAATCTGGTCACCCTATATATAGTCAAACCGTATGAGAACATTGTTATGAATTATCCTATTTTGAAAAAATATAAATTTTATCTGTCATGTTGCTGTGTACATCATCCAAATGTATAGGGTGCGTATACGCACCTTTGGCCAAATCAGTGAAATGTACAGGCGTGATTCAACATCGACAAGTCTCATCTTGTCTTAGCCATCTAACCTATTGTTCATTTCCATTGTGTGTTCTTTCATAGTTCAGTATATGTATTTACAGAATAAGTATAGTGAAAATAAAAATTAGTTGTCCAGTTGTCAAATGTAAGTAAAATTTCTTAATTGGTCACGACTAGCAGTTGCTCTTTTGAAGTATCAGAGTAATGCAGATACTGATAGAGAAGCAACAAAATCAAACTATGGGCGTCCTTCAAAAAACAGTTTATCAGATGTCATCAAATTTGATAATATTGGTCATCTGATGAGAGGCATGAAACGAATGTAAAAAAAAATGCAGTTTGTGTAAGAGCAACTCCATTTATTTATGTGTAAAATGTAAAGCACATCTGTGCCCAGAGTGTTTTGAAATGTTTCATTCCAAATAAGTTCATATTTCATTCATAAATAAAATAATTTGCTTATTACATGTTTACTTATTACCGACCGCCAACATATATAAGGGAGGTATTGTGATCATACCGATTTTGACATTTCCACGAATTGAGGTCCCTACATAACGTTTCGACTATTTTTAACATAATGTCTGTCGGTCTGTCTGTCCGTCTGTCTGTCTTTCTGTCTGTCTGTCTGCCTGTCTGTCCGTCTGTCCGTTTGTGTACACGTGCAGAGCAAATTAGGCTGAAAGGATTTTTATGAAACTTCATATTTAAGCTTCTGCTATCAATGGCACGAGTTGATCAACTTTTGGTAAAAATCGGTTGACTAAAAATGAGAGTTTACTCGTGTCGATTTTAATATTTTTGTAAATATTTCACAACAGAAAAATATTTCGAAAAAAATTATTGAACAAAAGTTGCTATAAAAGAAATAATTAATAACTTTTATTTGAGCAGTTTTTTGATAAAAAAAAATTTCGACAAATATTTGTAAAAATTTTTTAAGTCTCAATTTTTTCATACTTATATAACGTTTCCATGGTCATGATAAATAATAACACTGTTAGAAAATATTAGGCAAAGTTATTTCTACTCTGCTGCTAAATAAATACATTATTTTATATAAGAACTTTACGATGGCGGTCGGTCCTGTGGTGGCCACAGCTGATTTTATTTGATATTGTTATTAGCCAAGAGTGCGTATACGCATCCTTATATTCCTGTAGAGTTAAGCATATATATTTTTTGAAAATGCAATAATTGTCTAAGTTGATGTATTTTAATTAATTTGCATTACAAGATTTATGAAAAATATTTTGTCTTAATAGCTTGGCCATTAATGGGTTAATATAACAAATTATACTGAGGGGCCGGGCCGTAAACCCGTGGACCTGTTTTAGTGACCCTGGTCCGCTGGAATATTCGTTACAATCAATCAATCAGTTCGATAGATCGTGAAACAAACCATACCAAGATATTTGAAGGTAAAAATTCGAAATAGAATTCAAATAACTTCTGTGCGTTGTTACAATCTAAAAATGTGATCTAAACGCCACTATTTATATAAACTTTTCGAAGAATCCAAAAATAAACAATCACTAATCACCGATATTTGAGTATCACATGGACTTAAGACCTGTAATCAGTTGGCAGTGTGTAAAGGCTCTCTCTGTCTGTAAACAATAGCCGTAAGAAGGTCAAAGAGATGGTAACTAACAAGGTCAATGTTAAATTCTAACACGGAAACACTTTTTAAAACGCTATATCGCAGATGGACGCATTTTTAGAATTTTATATTAACTATTTCCGTGCAATTACCAAATCGGATATTACAGTTTAGTTGAAAAAAATTCATGTAACGAGTTGTTTCCTTTAAAGAATATATTATAGAAAGTTTTATTTATAAAAAGATGTGGTAAAGCCTACTTTATACTATGCGTTAAATACCTTCCAACGATGCATAAAGGCTGGTTTATAATAGTACCTGTTGGAATATGGGGTTTTTAGAGATTGTTAAATAAAACTCATATATAGGCTTTAAACTTCTTTATTCAATCATAGCCAGAAAAGAACTACTTCAGCATAAGTATTTTATATTATCTGAAAGCTTGACTCTCATGATGTCACCACATTATTATGCAGCCTCAGCCTAATTATGTTTGTATATTAAAACAATAGTTCTTTATATTTTGGTTTTGTCGACTTGACTTTAATTACTTGAAACCTTAACCTTTATTAGTTGAAATAATGAAATCTCAACAGTCCCATAACATAGTGCATGGGCATATCCATAAAGATTCACAAAAGGTTTTATTGCTTCGAACATCTTTTTGTAATAAACAGAACAAAGAGATTATTGTGATCTTTATGCTATGGTTATGTTATGTATTTATTAAAAAGCCTGGTTTATAATAGATATGCTATGGAACATAAGCATAAAAATTACACTATTCTCTTTAATGTTTAATACAAACAGATGCTTTGTAGGGTTAAACCCATTGTTCCATACGTATGCGTTATGTTATGGAGTTATTATAAACCAGGCTTAATGGTTTGATGCGTAGCATGAAGCCGACAGGGAAGATTTAAATAATTACTGGTTTATACATAAGGTGTGATTCAAAAATAAAAAAATCAGCTGTGGCCACCACAGGACCGACCGCCATCATAAAGTACTTGTATAAAATACATTCTAGCAGCAGAGTAGAAATAACTTGGCCTAATATTTTCTAACAGAGATATTAATCATGACCATGGAAACGTTACATATAAGTATGAAAAAATTGAGACAAAAATTTTAAATATTTTACAAAAACTTTTCGAAATTTTTCGTTTTATCAAAAAACAGTTATATCAAATAAAAGTTATTAGTTATTGCATTTATAGCAAATTTTGTTTAATAAATTTTTTCTAAATATTTTTCTGTTAATATAAATTTCTAAATATTCGCAAAAATCTTAAAGATTACTCTAAACGAGTAAACTGCCATTTCTAGTCAACCGATTTTTACCAAAAGTTGATCAACTCGTGCCATTGATGTCAAAAGCTTAAATATGAAGTTTCATAAAAATCCTTTTAGCCTAATTTGCTCTGCACGTGTACACAGACAGACACACAGACAGACACACAGACAGACACACAGACAGACAGACGGACGGACGGACGGACGGACGGACGAACAGACAGACAGACAGACAGACAGACAGACAGACAGACAGACAGACAGACAGACAGACAGACAGACAGACAGACCGACAGACATCATGCTAAAAATAGTCAAATCGTTATGTAGGGACCTCAATTCGTGGATATCCATCGAAATCTCGAAATGTCAAAATCGGTATGATCACAATACCTGCCTCATATATGTTGGCGGTCGGTAAAAACAATTTAATAAAAAATATCACAAAAAAATAAATTACATTGATAACTACATATATAAAGTAAATATAACATTTTAAAATCAAAATTCAAAAATTAAAACTAAAAGGAAAAGTAAAGCACTGACAGCGAAATAGATTTAAATTAAGTTAGAATTAAAAATGCAGGACATTTTGCGGGACATGTAATGGAGCGGGACATTGAATCAAAATGCAGGACTGTCCCGCAAAATGCAGGATTGTCCCGCAAAATGCAGGACAAATAGTCACCCTACATAAGTTTCCACGGTAACCAGTAACCAGAGACTTAACTACCGATTGAAAAACTAGCTGTTAATGTAATACAACATTTTTATTATTTATCTTGTGTATCTTTAAGGTACGAAAATATATTTTTTATGTTATAAGGAGGACTTATACGTACATATGTATTTTTATTATTTCCTCCTTGGTGTCCTAAACATGTGCTTATATTGATTAATAGTTAATCCAACCCCAAAATCCCCAAAATTATTATTCAAAAAGTTGGTTGTTGAGATTTTTTCCTTTTAAATTTCATTTTTTTAAGCTTTATAAATCAATGGGGGCCCAAGAAATATTTCGCATAGAGGCTCATGAGTTCTAGTTACGCCACAAAATTTTCCAACAATTTTCAATATCTATAATGTGTATATTTTTGTACAATAGTTTATTAGTTTTGTTGAGATTTCATTCTTTAGTCAATAAAGATTAAGAGGTTTCAAGTAATTAAAGTTAAGTCAGCAAAACAAAAAACATAAAGAACGACTGTTCTAATAAATAATCAGAATTAGGCTGAGACTGCAAAATGATGGTGTGACATCATAGCGTCAAGCATTTAAGATAAAATACTTATGCTGAAGCAGTTCTATTCTGGCTATGATTGAATAAAGATGTTTAAAGCCTATGTATGTGTTTTATTTAACAATCTCCAATAACCCCATATTCCAACAGGTTATGGGCCCAGGCTAACGCAAATTGGAGAAATAAAATAGTTAAACAAATAATCTAGACATTATTTACAAACTCAGTAATAATAGTGCTCATAGTGTTAGTGTTAATAATTTAATATTGAAAAGTGCATAACTGTTTCATTAAATAATTACGTGACATAAAATAAATAAAAGAATAAAGAAAATGGTGAAAAATAATCAAAGTTTTAATGGTGAAAAATATAGTGTGTGGAAATTCAGAGTGAGATCTTTACTAGCAGTACTTGAAGTGCTTAAAGTTGTGATAGACCCAATTTTACCACAAATAACACCAGACTGCACGAAAAAGAACTTGATTGCAAAAAAACACCATTATTGAATATCTGCACAACTCATTTTTGGGACTTGCAAAGGAACAGCAATATGCCAAAGACATTTTCGAAAGCTTGGATAAAATTTATTAAAGAAAAAGCTTAGCTACACAATTAACACTACGCACAAAAATTATTAAGTCTCAAGTTACAAGCAAATCAAACTTTGTTACAACATTTTACCACGTTTGATGAAATTGTAACAGAATTAATAACAGCCGGTGCCAAAGTATAAAAAAAAAAAAAAATGGATAAAGGTCCTGCAAACGACAAGTTCTTCAAGAACAACGCAATAATCATTTAAAACATGAATGGTACTATTATAAACGTACACTAAAAAATGAAGAAACTTCAAGAAACCATCAAGACAACACAGACAAAAATCATGTAACATTTATCCTGGATTCCGGAGCAACAGACCACATAATAAATAATAGCGAGGTTTTTACAACATATGAAGATTTAGACAGACCTTTAGAAATTGGCGTGGCGAAGACAGGCGCAACCATTAAGGCGACCAAAAGGGGAACAATTGAAGTAATAACAAATCAAGGCATTAGTGGACGACTGGACAATGTTCTTTTCTCTCCAGAAATGACCTGTAACCTTTTATCAGTTCGCCGAATTCAAGAGAGCGGTATGACAGTAATTTTTGATCCACAAGAGGTAATCATTAAATCTAAAGATCAAATTGTCGTCAAAGGTAAGCTCTTAAATAATTTAATTGGAGTCAGTTTTAAAATTAAAAAAAATAAATGGCTCATTTGAGTAATAATGTCAATGTTAATTATAAATTATGGCATGACCGACTTGGTCATATTAGTAAAGATAAGTTTGTAAAAATAAAAACAAACAATTTAATGCATGACATAAATTTAATAAAAAATATTACTCCAACAAATGAGTTATGTGAAGCTTGTATATAAGGAAAACAAGCAAGACTCCCTTTTTATAAAGTCAAAAAAAAAAAAACTTGATAATAGACCATTGTTTAAAGTACATACAAATCTCTGTGGACCGATCACGCCAACCACAGTAGATAACAAATATTATTTTTTGACTTTCATTGATCATTTTACTCATTATACTGCAACATATTTAATCACTTTTAAATGGGAGGTAATGAATAAATTCCAAGACTTTGTAGCTAAAGCCTCTGCTCATTTTAATTTAAATATAATAAATTTATATTGGGACAATGGGCGAGAATATCTGTCGATTGAATTCAAAAAAAAAAAAATTAAAAAAAAGTAAATAAAAATAAAAATAAAAATGTTCAGAAAAAGGCATAACATATCATTTAACAGTACCTCATACATCATAACAAAATGGTGTAGCAGAGCGTATGAACCGAACAATAACAGAGAAAGCTCGTACACAAATATACGGTTCAAAATTAAACAAATCTTTCTGGGGCGAAGTTGTGTTAACAGCAACTTATTTAATTAATCGCGCCCTCACAAATGCTCTCGCTAATAAGAAAACACCATGTGAATTGTGGCATAGGCGCAAACCCAATTTACAATATCTTAAAATTTTATGGTTCAACTGTATATGTACATAATAAAATAAAAAGTTCAAAATTTGATATAAAATCAAATAAAAACATTAATTGGTTATGAACCAAATGGGTATATATTATGGGATGTGCAAGCTGCAAAATTTATTGTAGCTCGAGACGTTATAGTAAATGAAATCATTTTTCTGACGTCTCGACCAAAAATAAATGAGGAAAATAATATGTCTGAATATAATTCTACTAATAAACTGATAAAAAATCAGAACCTGATATAAAATCAGGACCTGATAAAAAATCAGATACCTAATGTAGAAACACCTGAACATAAAAGTAAAAACTTGATATTCAAAATCAAGATAACTTAGAATTCAGATGTAGTGACAGAAATAAAAATCGTCCAAGACCCAATTACACTGAAAATGATTGAGCAAATGAGCAAATATAATTTAATAATGAATGCTCAATATTCTCTAGATAAAATACCACAAACATATAATGAAATAAATATTAGAGACAATCGAATTCAGTGGGAGCAGGCAATAAAAGGAGAATTAAATTCCTTAAATTTAAACAAAACTTGGAGTTTAGCTAAAAAACTCCCAATGTAAACATAGAAGGTTGCAAATGGGTATATACTAAAAAAAAAAAAAAAATAATAAAAAAAAATAAATAAAAAAAAAAAATAAAAAAAAAATAAAATAAAAAAAAAAATGACGTAAATGGGAATTCATCAAAATATAAAGCCAGGTTGGTTGCAAAAGGTTTTAGTCAAAAATATTTAATAGACTATCCAGATATTTTTGCACCATTTACTAGATTGTCGACATTTAGATTAATTCTAGCTTTTGCAGTTCAATATGATTTATTAATTCATTCATTATGGATGTAAGAACTGAATTTTTAAATGGCACTTTAAAAGAAACTATTTATATGGTGATTCCTGAAAACGTCAGTTCACAAAGAAACCAAATATGTTTATTGCATAAATCATTGTATGGGTTGAAACAGTCTTCTCGATGATGGTTCGAACGTTTCGATCAAATAATAAAAAATAAAGGTTTTAAAAAAAATTCAAATGTTGATCATTGTTTATATTTCTTAGATAACGGTGATGTATACAAAAATATAGTATTATATGTTGATGTTTATTAGAAGTAAAAAAAAAAAAATCAAACAACTATGAATAGTTTTAAAATGTATTTAAAACAATGTTTTCAAATGGTAGATTTGAATGAAATAAAATCCTTCTGAGGTATAAGAATAATTCAAAATAAATATCAACTAATTTTACAAAAATTTAATATGGCAGAATGCAAGTCAATGATACTCCACTACCTACAAAAATAGATTATAAAAATCAAGCTTTAGATATAGACTGCAAATCACCTTGCATAAATCTCATTGATCGTCCTGATCTATGTTTCGCAATAAATCTACTAAGTAGATATCAAATTAAAAAAAAAAAATAACAATAATGCAGAACTTTGAAAATGTTTAAAACGTTTTAAGATGTGTTAAAGGTTCCCTTGATTTAAAATTAACATTAAAAATGATAAATATACAAATAAAATCATTGGCTATGTTGATTCGGATTGGGGTAATAATGACGACAACAGAAAAAGTACATCAGGGTACATATTTAAAGTGTTTGAATCGTGTTGTACGTCGTGGAACGCTAAACGACAAAACACGGTGGCAGCATATTCAACCGAGGCTGAATTTATGGCTCTTTTTAAAGATGTAAAAGAAGCTATTTGGTTAAAATCACTATTGAATAGTATTAATATAAAAATACTAAACCCCATTCCTATTTACGAGGACAACACAGGTTGTATTAGCATAGCAAATAATCCTACAGATCATAAAAGAACCAAACATATCGACATTAAATACCATTTTAGTAGAGAATTAATAAAAAAGAAATTAATTAAGCTAGAATATGTCTCTACAGATGATCAACTAGCTGACATCTTTACTAAAGGGTTACCGAGTAAAAATTTGAGAAATTCCGTAAAGATCTAGGTCTGAAAAAGCATTTTCAATAATATAAATATAATAAAATATATTGCTTTTATAAATATGCATTAAAATTAAACTTTATTTTTGTTTTGAGTGGGAGTGTTGAGATTTCATTCTTTAGTCAATAAAGATTAAGAGGTTTCAAGTAATTAAAGTTAAGTCAGCAAAACAAAAAACATAAAGAACGACTGTTCTAATAAATAATCAGAATTAGGCTGAGACTGCAAAATGATGGTGTGACATCATAGCGTCAAGCATTTAAGATAAAATACTTATGCTGAAGCAGTTCTATTCTGGCTATGATTGAATAAAGATGTTTAAAGCCTATGTATGTGTTTTATTTAACAATCTCCAATAACCCCATATTCCAACAAGTTTTGTACATTAGTGATGTAACAGAGTATTTTGTTATAGAAGTTTTCTTAGTTTAATGGTTAAGTCGTTTGAAGCGAACTGAGTTAACTGCACTTCTAGCTGAACAAATTCTGGGTTAATTAAGCTTGTTTCTGAAGCCTGACTAATAGCTTATGCTCTGTTTCATTATAAATACTCTTATACCGAGAAACAAAACTAACAAAACAACTAA
This sequence comes from Liopterus haemorrhoidalis, assembly GCA_963971575.1. Lineage (NCBI taxonomy): Eukaryota > Metazoa > Arthropoda > Insecta > Coleoptera > Dytiscidae > Liopterus > Liopterus haemorrhoidalis. The sequence continues at coordinate 5,563,925 of OZ020625.1, forward strand.
ATTCTATAACATTATACTCGTATTTTAACAATAATCAAAATTTGCTATTAATAAATATCAATCAAATCATTGATTAATCTAGAAGCAAAAATAGTGTGCTACTGGTTGGCACCTCTTCAGGATTAGGGATGGGAATTTATTTTTGAATATCGATATATGCGCGATTCGATATATCGTAAGTGTGATATCGATATTCGATATATATCGAAGTAAAAATATCGATATTTTCGATATATCGAAATAACTAACACGTAACATGTAAGATATATAAATTACATTTTTTTTTTTTGTTTGGCTTGGCGGGAAAATAAGTCGCAATTTGACAGAAAATCACTTTACAGTTGGTACTCACCCAGCTACCAACCAACTTTTCAATATTTTCCTAGTTAACTACTCTTATAATTAAATACAGTATGTTCCAAACGGTTAAGCGGAACTAAATGGGAATTTAGTTCTTTTAGGTTGTCACGAGCTTGGGTTATTTCATTTTTCACGTTGGGATGTCAAAATTTAAAATTCCAACAATGAAACCATGGAAACGAATGACATATGTCAAAATTAAATATTTTTTTTTAATATTTTAATGACAAAAAAATAAATAAATGGGAAATTTGTATTAAGAATGACACAAAAAATCAAAATATAAAGAAAATGACATTTTAAAATGATATTAACCTTAAGCAAAAAATGTTTATTGTAAGTATGATTTACAAAGCTTAAACAAAACGGCCGATAGGCACGATTTAAACAATGAAAGTAACTAGATTGCAAAATCTAGTTCCGCTTAACCGTTTGGAACAGACTGTATATATATGCTGTTCACTTTTGTAAGGACAAACCAGATCTTTTTGGTTACTTTTATAGTAAATAATTTTTTTTTATATTATCTGTCTCATTTTGTAATACGTAACTAACAGGGAAAGTCAATTTTTTATGTTGTATATTTACAATACATTTACAATATTATCATAGTATTCAATACTAAGTATTGGTTCACACGGATACGTCAAAGTCCGTTTACATCACAAAAGTTACCAAAATCTTCAGATCTAGTTACGTATTACAAAATGAAACAACTTATAGTAAAACTATTTTTATAGTGTATTACGGACTTTAAATGTCGACTAAAAATATTCCCTACGTTGTAAAACCGACTTTAGATTTATTGGTTATGATCATTATTAAGAAAGTGAAAAGTTTCAAAGGTGCAAGACGAAATCAAAATTTCGCCTTATTTGAACGATTAGGCGGAACCAAATTCGGCGGAAATTTCGTTATTTTAGTTTGTGACGAAAAGGGACCTTGCTTGGGTTATATCATATTTCAGGTTTGGTATGTGAAAATTTAAAATTCCAACAATGAAACTAACGCCAGTGAAACCATGGAAACGAATGACATATATCAAATATTTTAATACATTTTTTCATATTTTGAAGACTGAAAAATAAATAAATGGGAAATTTATATTAAGAATGACAAAAAATTAAAATGCAATGAAAAGGACATTTTATAATGGCAATCAATGTAATCTAGAATTTGCAATGTGAGTATGATTTACAAAGCTTAAACAAAATGTCCAAAAGTCCGAATTAATAGATAATAATTACTGGTTTTCAAAATCTAGTTCCGCCTAAACGTTTGGAACTGCCTATAGTTTGTTTTCACAAAAGTGAACATCATATATTTAAATGTAAAAAATATACAAGAATACCGATATTTTGTGCGAATATCGATATTTTGCGCGATATATCGCATTTCAAATATCGATATAAAAATATCGATATATTTTTCTAAAGTATCGATATTTTCGAAATATCGATATATCGTTCCCATCCCTATTCAGGATTGACCCGAAGCTTCGGGGTTGGAAAACTTATGTCCGGGTTCTGGATTTATTATTATTATTTCCCTGGGTTGCCAAAATGCAAAACATATACAGTGAGATCTTGTTTTTTTAGAATTTGTTTTAAAAAATTAAATGGAAGCTCTTAGTTATATGGTATAAAAATGATTATCAAAAAACTATTCATTTTGATGTGATTATAGAAGAAATATTCTTAGACATCCAGAATTATCTTAGCTTCTTACACTTAATTAAATACACACAAAACCATAAAATGTGTGAAAATTCACACTTTACAAACATTTTTGAAACATGTATATAGGGTGTTTGTTTGAAACGGGGCACCTCGAATAACTCCTTTATTTTAAGAAATACAAAAAATTCTTCAGAATAAAAGTTAAACTAGACAAAAAGGCCCATCTAAAGGTTACTATAAGAATTCTGAGGCACTTCCGGTTTCACCGGAAATGATGTCAACTTTTGATCTAGCATAGGGAATCGATAATCTTATAGTTTTTTCCTAAAAGTACATTAAATTAGCTTTACAATGACACCAAAAAATCATATTTTTATGTTAACCATTTCAAAATGGCGACCATTTATTTACAAAATAATAATCAACATAAGTTTTACAAAGTTGAACGTAGCAAGCTTTGAAAATAATAAAAAAAGAAACAAAATATCTCTAAAATAAACTATTTGAATATTTAGAAAAAAAAAAACTATTACTTTTTACAATTATTTTACAAAAAAAAAAAAAAAATACAAATGTTCGATCAAACCACCATTATTGTCCACACATTTTCTCATTCTTAATAAAAACTCTTCCATCGCCATTATAAGAGTACACTCTTGGATATCACGGATTGCACTTCTAACCCTTTCTTCTAAATCTTCTATCGTCGTTGGTGTTGTCCGATACACTCTATCTTTTAAAATTTAAGTTATTTCATATTATTACATATAATAACTAGTTATAACAGTTTATTTTAGAGATATTTTGTTTCTTTTTTTATTGTTTTCAAACCTTGCTACGTTCAACTTTGTAAAACTTATGTTGATTATTATTTTGTAAATAAATGGTCGCCATTTTGAAATGGTTAACATAAAAATATGACATTTTGGTCTCATTGTAAATCTAATTTAATGTACTTTTAGGAAAAAAATATAAAACTATCGATTCCCTATGCTAGATCAAAAGTTGACATCATTTCCGGTGAAACCGGAAGTGCCTCAGAATTCTTATAGTAACCTTTAGATGGGCCTTTTTGTCTAGTTTAACTTTTTTTCTGAAGAATTTTTTGTATCTCTTAAAATAAAGGAGTTATTCGAGGTGCCCCGTTTCAAACAAACACCCTGTATATATTTCAAAAACTAAATTGTAGATAGCGCGGCCCGCGATAGCGAAGTTATCAGCCGCGAATAAAGAAAGCGGTCACAGTTATTTTCTCCACGAATAACCCACCCGCAAATAAGAAGATTTGATTGTATTACCAAAAAATTGTCAACTTCGAAAACCGAAATGTTTGTAAATTCACACTTATTAATAAAAGTTTATGATGTTAGTCCAGGTATTTTTTTATTTTATCAAATGTACTAGTAGTTCCTGTTGAAGAAGCACTGGTATAGAGGAAGTGTTGACTGCTATCATTGCAGTTCATTAGATTATTATGTTAAGTTCACGGACGGTATGCACGATACACGTGTCTTCACAATTGTCTTCTGGGGTGAAATATAACGACTTATAATTATAGAATTTTATACATTAACAACATAATAATAAACTGAACATAATGATGTCTATAACATTTGCTTTAGGCTCTATTATAGAATGCAATGCCACTAGACATTATGTCGCTATGCCATTATGTACTATTATGCATAGCATGATAATAAATTATTCAATTAAGAAATTTGGAATTTTATCATAATTGTTTTCATCTTGCTTCCATCTTTGCTTCCATCTTTTCAAAATATTCATAATGATAATTTTTGTATTTCAGTATAGAGATATCTAAAAAATTTGGACCTTCACTAATTATTTCTTGGTACTCTCTGGCAGGGTTGTAACTAGCTTTTTTCGGGCACTGGGCAAGATATTATAATTAGGACCCCCTGAACAATATATAATAAAAGAGACGACCTAAAAAAACAAAAATTGATGTGATGTGTGAATTTTCAGATATTTCAGGGTTTTGTAGGTATTTATGATAATAAGTGTAAGAAACCAACATAATACTGGATGTCTAGGAATATTACCCTACCTTCCCTATACATCATACATCCTCCATTGTATCCTGTACGTTCGTGAAAATCTTAGTGAGTTCCTCGGTCCATAGGCACGAGAAATAAAAACGAAATTCGTCCTCCTATACTATACTGGATAGGTCTAGATATAGTGCAAATTACTTTGCAATTAAATTTTTTAATGTTCTTCCAACACACATCAAGAGTTTAAGACTCTCTAATTTTAAAAATGTAACCAAGACTTATTTAACTGCCAAAGCATTTTACTCCACTGATGAATATCTTGCAAATGACTTTAGTGATTTGAATGAGATTCGGTACCCTAATTAGTCTCTTGTTTGACGCCTTTAAATTTTAAAAGTCTATATATATTTATTTAAATTTCATATTGTAATATTGACGAGTGTACAAATGTTAAACATTTTTTGAACTTAATAAATATGTTATTATTATTATTAATATTATTATTATTATTATTATTTGTTCTATAATCACATCAAAATCAACAGATTTTTGATAATTACTTTTATTCGTTATTTACGTACTAAGAGCTTCAATTTAATATTTTTCAATTTTTTTTAATAATTTGCCAAAAATCGTTGTTTTTTCTTCATTTGCTTCCTATTCAAGTCTTCATTAGATTAATAAGAAGTGTATTATTATTTTTTTTTTTTCAATTTCAGAAACGTATTCTCACTATTAACTGTGTATTATTGTTACAATGATTTTTAGGGTTTTGTAGGTATGACCAAAAAACCTTTATACTGTCATTTTGTCGTCTGTCTGTCTGTCTGTCTGTCTGTCTGTCTGTCTGTCTGTCTGTCTGTCTGTCTGTCTGTCTGTTCGGTAAAAATTGTAGCCAAACGGCTAAACCTAGAGAGTTGAAATTTGGCATGCTTGTACAACTTTTTGACCCGCACATAGGAAAAATACTAAAACATCTAAAAAACATATCCAACTAAAAATATAAACAAATATGTGCTCATCGAAAAAAAATATATTTTTTTAAAATTCTGAGTAGGGTATCAAATGAAAGCCCTTAGTACGTGGATTAACGATCAAAATTTTATTTTTTCAAAATAAATTATTTTGACGCGATTTTTGTCAAAATTGAGCAAAAAAATTTTTGTCCCACACCCTGTAGCCCAGATGGTTTAAACTAAAAATCTGAAAAAATTCGAAGTAATGTACATTGGCGTGAACCGGAATAGTACAACAGGAATTTTTGATCAGATTATGTTTTCGGAAAATAATGCATTTTTTGTGTTTTTAACCAAAATATGTTAAATATTTAATTCGCTATGTAACCCAGTAGATAAGCCAGTGCTCATAGCGATGTGCGTTTAGTCACTGGTTTTCTAATTTGCTAAACAGGTAACTTGCGATCTAGAGTTCGAATCCTGTCAGTATTAAATTTTTTGTTTTTTTTTCTGCAGTTTTCTTTTGATTAAATTATTTTGTCAAAATTAAAAGCGTAAATTCTTGCGTGCTTCCATTGGGAAGTGTTGAAATTATAATTTAATGCTATGTTTGATGTATACGAAATCAGAGGGCGGGGCTAATGATTTAAGCAACCAATAGAAGCCATAGGCGCAATTTCCAAAATATTAATGAACCTTGCTATGTAAAAAAAAATACTGCACATATTTAGAAACTTAAATAATGGTATTAGGCATTCGAATTAAAATTCATAAAAAAATATTTTGACATAAAATTTGTTTTGGCATCCCAAATAATCATCATTCAGTTACTAAATACCTGCAAAACCCTGAAATGTGTGAAAATTCACACTTCACATCAATTTTTAATGTATTTCATATCGCGTTCATAGAGTCTATACATAGGAATTTTTGAATTGTATTTTAGTTTCAAAAAAAGACACACTATCTTAGCCATGAATACAAAAAATCCATTACATTATTAGCCATAATTTAGCCATGAAAAACTGCAATATTTTTCAATAAACCCTCTCGTACATTTCCGGCTCAGATCAATTTACATTAACTATAATTTTTTCAGGTTTTTAGTTTAACCCCTTTGACTAAAAGGGGGCGGGACAAGAACTTTTTTAGCACATTTTTTAACGATAGCACAAAAAAATCGACATTTTTCGTAAAACTAATCTGATCAAAAATTCCTGTTGAACTATTTCGATTCCCATCAATCTTCATTATGGAGATTTTTTTCAGACTTTTAGGTCAACTCCTCTGGGTTGTAGGGTGGGGGACAAAAGTTCCGACTTATTTTTGCCTAAAACACCTTAAAAAAAAAGATTTTTCAAAAATTAAAATTTGCATGTTGATCCTCGTACTAAGTGGTTTCATTTGATATGCCACTCAAAATTAAAAAAAAATATATATTTTTTTATTAAATACATATTTGTTTATATTTATCTCGGGATGTGTTGTTTTGAACTCTTAGTATTTTTTCTATATGTGGGTCAAAGAGTTGTATAAGCATGCCAAATTTCAACTTTCTGTGTTAAGCCGTTTGGCTACAATTTGTACTGTCAGACAGACAGATACATGAGTGACGTTATAAGGTTGGTGGTCATACCTACAAAACCCTAAAAAAGGTCCTCACATCTAAAATAAAAGGGATGACCTAAAAAAAAATCTCATTAAAATACAATTATTATGCCAATATTTTCCTTTCTGGGCCGTCCCTTCGATCTGCGCTCAGGGCATGTACCCCCGTTGCCCCTGTCTAGTTACGGCACTGCCCGCTGGCCCTCCAAATTTGAAAGGTAGCACCGCTACTGATTACCAATTTATAACTATATGTATATAAATTTTACTTAATGTTTTTTTGTATTTTATTGTATTCATGTAATCCAAACATTGTGTATTGTTTAAGTATTCATGTCAGAAATATTGTTTGATATTTTAACTTTAATGTATTGTGTAATTGTAGGCGTCACAACCAGAGGTCAGTCAGACACATCGTTCGGAATTATAAATGTTAAATTCCTTGAAAGAAACTAGGCTCTAACGCTATTCTTAGAATTTTATCACAAATCAATTGTGAACAGAATTAACAACTCTATTACATCATTTTAGATAACAGGGAAATAAACAGATACTTATTCTTCTTCTTCTTCTTCTTCGGCCTCACTCACGTCCTCCACCTCCTCCGGATTTTTATCTTCTAATATTGTGCAGTCAACCAGTAGCGGCCCTAGTATACATGGCGCTCCCATGCAAAACTCAAAACTGCGCCCCCTTTTTAAAAATTTAACAAAAGAAATGTAAAAAAAATTTATGTGAAGTGTGAATTTTCATACATTTCAGGGTTTCGCAGGTATTTAGTAAATGAATGATGATTATTTGGGATGCCAAAACAAATTTTATGTTAAAATATGTTTTTATGAATTATAATTCGAATGCCTAATACCATTATTTAACTTTCTAAATATGTGCAGTATTTTTTTTTATATAGCAAGGTTCAATACAATTTTGAAAATTGCGCCTATGGCTTCCATTGGTTGCTTAAATCATAAGCCCCGCCCTCTGATTTCGTATACATTCAAACATAGAATTAAATTATAATTTCAACACTTCCCACTGGTTATTAAATTTACGCTTTTAAAAATTAAATGCAACATTTACCAAAATATAACTAGAATGTTGACAAAATAACTTAAACAAAATAAAAATGCAAAAAAAAAAAAATAGAAAAATTAAAATTGACAGGATTCGAACTTCTAGTTTGCAAATTACGAAGCGACGACACAACGCACTACGCTACGAGCGCTTACTATCTTACTTACTTATCTACTGTGTTACATAACGAATTAAATATTTAACATATTGTAGTTAAAAATACAAAAAATGCGTTATTTTCCGAAAACATAATCTGATCAAAAATTCCTGTTGTAAAACTAAGTAAAAAAAAAAAACTCTAATGTTTTTATGCGATTGTCTTTTATTCGCAAGTTATAACGTAATTAACCCTTTACCGCATAGTGTGCATATATGGCAAATTCCGATTTTTATTTTTTATTTTACTTTTAAAACTGAATCAGAACGTTACTTCATGAATGTTCATATATGCCACATACATAGCAATGTATCCTGCAGTATCTCAAGTAATGGGCTGCAATAGATTTGAGGATATCAAACGGAATTTGCACTTCAACGATAACTCTGAATTTATTGAGAAATGACAACTAGAAGATACGACCTTTTCTTTCAAAAATTAGAGGGCGACTGCTTTTAATCCCTAATGAAGAACACCTAGCAATTGACGAGCAAATAATACGGAATCATTTTCTTTTGTAACATAATGTAGAATCATAAAATTCCATGTATGGCACAAACCCTAAATTATTATTTTAATTATTATTTTTTCATAAATATAATAATTGTCTTATGATTGGATTAAAACCAGTCTTATGTGAGTGAGGCCAAAAGTCAACTCGATTGACAGTGGCAAAAAAAGAAATAGGCACCATAGACAATCCTTTTCCCACTCTGCCACGGTAGCTTAATACTAACAAACAAATATTAAGTTAAATTTAGTTGTATTAAGTATTATCAGTTTTATTGCATTCCATTTAAACATGCGTGTGATACGATGAATCATTTTCAAATGAAGAATCATTAAGAGATGCCCCATATTTGACTGTAATGGCTTCCATATCTTAAGTTATTAATATGTTTTAATCAAAAGTATGCCGTGAGAAATTCTTTTGTTAAAACAGTAGAAAGTTTAAAATATCTATTGTTAAAACCACACAAGACGTTTTATTATACACGTATTTTATATTCGTAACTTGATTACTGTATGTTTATTTCAAAATGTTATGTTTTCTTTTATAGAGTAATTTTTTACCTTTCTCTTCTTGAGCATTATCAGTAGGCCATACAGAGTGATTTTAAAAGATTGTTATTATGCAAAGTAGGACTCATCGGTCATAGTCTAAAGCCTGGTTTATAACAGATATGTTATGGAACATAAGCATAAAAATTACACTACTCTCTTTGTTCTGTTTATTACAAACAGATGTTTTGAAGGGTCAAATCCTTTGTTCAATGCATATGCGTTTATGTTATGGGCTTATTATAAACCAGGCTTAATGGTAATAACATAGGAGCAGAGCCGGCTCATCAATGCCTCCTACACACATATTTTTTTAAATAATTTTTTCTAAATTTCCTTTTTGGCGCCCCCACCCCCATTTACTAGAAGCCTGAAGTGCCGCCCAGTAAAAAAAGTAGTTTTTTTCTAAATTTCCTTTTTGGCTTCCCCCCTTAATAGAAACCTGAAGTGCCACCCAGTAAAAAAAGGTAGTTTTTTTTTAAATTTCCATTTTGGTGCCCACCTTTTACTAAAAGCCTGAAGTGCCACCCAGTAAAAAAGTTGATGTGAAGTGTGAATTTTCACACATTTCAGGGTTTCGCAGGTATTTAGTAAGTGAATGATGATTATTTGGGATACCAAAACAAATTTTATGTTAAAATATTTTTTTTGTTAATTTTAATTCGAATGCCTAAATAAGGTTTCTAAATATGTGCAGTATTTTTTTATATAGCAAGGTTCATTAAGATTTTGAAAATTGCGCTTATGGCTTTCATTGGTTGTTTTAGTCATAAGCTCCGCCCTTCTTGTATTTATAAGAATATAAATAGCAGTATAGCAGTAATATATTTAGGCACTAATATGATACAGGCATTATAACACATGACATAACATATATTTTATATATTTTATTTTTTTACTTGTATCCATGGTATTATATATAAGTTACTTGGTTGTAAGTCCAAGAGTATTCAATTTCAACAATTTCCACTGGTTATTAAATTTACGCTTTTAAAAATTAAATGCAATATTTGCCCAAATATAACTAGAATTTTGAAAAAATAATTTAAACAAAATAAGAATGCAGAAAAACCAGAAAAAATGAAATTGCTTCGCGGCCGGATTGAACTCAAGTTTGCAAATTAGAACGCCAGTATTCTAAGAATTACACCATCGAAGCGCTCTGTTTACTGTACTACATAATATCATTAAATATTTTACATGGCCAAGCAAAAAACACAAAAAATGCGTTCTTTTCCGAAAACATAATCTGATCAAAAATTCCTGTTGTACTATTCCGGTTCACACAAATGTACATTACTTAGAATTTTTTCGGTTTATTAGTTTAAATCATCTGGGCTACAGGGTGTGGGACAAAATTTTTTTTGCACAATTTTGGCAAAAATCGCATCAAAATAATTTATTTTGCAAAAATAAAATTTTGATCGTTAATCCACGTACCACGGGCTTTCATTTGATACCCTACACAGAATTGTAAAAAAATATTTTTTTGTCGATGAGCATATATTTGTTTATATTTTTAAGGGGATATGTTTTTTAGATGTTATAGTATTTTTCCTATGTGCGGGTCAAAGAATTGTATAAGCATGTCAAATTTCAACTCTCTAGGTTTAGCCGTTTGGCTACATTTTTATCGAACAGACAGATAGACGACAAAATGACGGTATAAGGGTTTTTTGGTCATACCTACAAAATCCTAAAAAGTAATTTTTTTCTAAATTTCCTTTTTGGCGCTCCCCTTGTACTAGAAGCCTGAAGTGACACCCAGTAAAAAAAAGTAGTTTTTTCTAAATTTCCTTTTTGGTACCCAACTTTTACTAGAAGCCTGAAGTGCCGCCTAGTAAAAAAAAGTAGTTTTTTTCTAAATTTCCCTTTTTCTGGACATATTTTTTATGAAATTTGGTAATCTGCTAGAGTAAAACCAGGATTCGAAATTTTTATTTTCGGGGGGGGGGGGTTATAACTGTTTATTAAAAAACTTAAAATATCTCCTTATTAATGACTTAACATAATAAGAACAAAAAAAAATAAATAAAAAAACAGATTCAGCCTCCAATTTTATTAACATAGATATCATTTATAAGAATAAATAAAAATATTTTAAACATTGTTGTAGGTTACAATCAGCTGATGGTTCGGTAGCCATCTTGATGACGTCAGTTCTGAAGTTTTACTATTGATGCTCAGAATTTGTGTTTTTAAATTAAATTTACTATTATTCTAGTGATAAAACTATATAGTTGTGGATAAAATATTGTATTTGACTTGCATATAATGGCTATATTACACTCGGATGATTACAACCCCCCTTTACGGCTCGTGTGGCAAACCACATTCGGCGTCTTCATTCTCCTCAGCGCTACACATGATTTGTTTTAATAGCATGAATTGCTGGATCTCAAATTACATCTGTTAAAAATTATAAACAAAATTTTTCTTGGAACTGAAATGTATGTTAAAAATATGAGATATCAAATGTATTAGCAATATGGCGTCGTATATATTACCATTAGTCAGAGCTGTTGATATTTAATCTATAAACAGTTAGCTAAAGAACGTGGCTCAATGAATATTTTAATTTAAAACAATAGATATTACGAACAAAAAATCTTACAAAAAAAACACGTTCATTGTTTGCTGGGAATGAGTAACATTTTAAACAATAATCGTTTCATGTTTTTAAATTTAATTTGTCACGTGTGTAACACATCTTATGAGTTGGAAGCATTTCGTTGACAACTAGGGTGATCAATTGTCCCGAATTTCGCGGGATTTTGGATTTCCACAGAAACGTCCCAAAAGAACTTTAGGCGAAATGCTATTTTCACAGAGCTTGATTGTTTTCACTCATATTGATAAGTTTACCCTTGCACTGCGAACAATAGGGTGACTACATAAGAGGGTTGCCTCTTATATTTCGGGATTGCGCTAAACTAGTGCTGCCATCTGGCAACTGACGCTTCTATCGTAAAGTTTCACATTTTTGACGGTATACGTACTCAGAATGTTTTGACGTACGAGCGCTATAGGGGAAACTTTTTAAGATCGCAGCGCCATATGCGGCAAAGCACACTCCAAAGTGACATTAAACTGTTACTCGTGTATTTGTTTACATAGTGAAAATAAACACGAGTTGTATTTTTCCTGTTTACCGAGCTTTTTTTAGGGTTTTGTAGGTATGACCAAAAAACCCTTATACCGTCATTTTGTCGTCTGTCTGTCTGTCTGCCTGTCTGTCTGTCTGTCTGTCTGTCTGTCTGTTCGGTAAAAATTGTAGCCAAACGGCTAAACCTAGAGAATTGAAAATTGGCATGCTTGTACAACTTTTTGACCCACACATAGGAAAAATACTAAAACATCTAAAAAACATATCCCCCTAAAAATATAAACAAATATGGGATCATCGAAAAAAAATATATTTTTTTAAAATTCTGAGTAGGGTATCAAATGAAAGCCCTTAGTACGTGGATTAACGATCAAAATTTAATTTTTGCAAAATAAATTATTTTGAGGCGTTTTTGCCAAAATTGTGCAAAAAAATTTTTGTCCCACACCCTGTAGCCCAGATGGTTTAAACTAAAAATGTGAAAAAATTCTAAGTAATGTATATTGGTGTGAACCGGAATAGTACAACAGGAATTTTTGATCAGATTATGTTTTCGGAAAATAACGCATTTTTTGTGTTTTTTGGTTGACGATGCATACATGTTATACTCTTATAACACACTAAGTTGATAAGCGTTTGGTGGTCTAGTGGCTCAGTTGCTCGACAACCACACAGGATCGTTATTCACTATACAGGTTCGTTCCTGGCTTGTGGAGTCAATTTTAAATTTGTTTTTTTTTTTTTTCAAATTTAGTATTCTTAAATTAATTTGTTAAAATTCTAGTTATATTTTAGCACATTTTGAATTTAATTCTCAAGAGCGTAAATTTAATAACCAATTTCCAATTATATTTTCATTCTGTGTCATTTATACGAAGCCAGAGGGGCGGAGCGTATGATTTAAGACAACCAATGAAAGCCATAGGCCCAATTTTCAAAATCTTAATGAAACTTGTTATATAAAATAAAAACTGCACTTATTTAGAAACCTAAATAATGATATTAGGTATTCGAATTAAAATTAACAAAAAAATATTTTAACATAAAATTTGTTTTTAAAGCTCTGAGATTAACAGACGATAAATTATTTTAAAAAGATCGTTCATTTTGCCGTGGTTACTACAAAGCAAAATTTGTCCTACACACTCAGCATGTCGCCTTCACTTATTATATACCTGCGAAACCCTGCAATGTGTGAAAATTCACACTTCACATCAATTTTTAGAATTAATCATGGCAAGTTTATTTTAAACCAATTATTACTAGAACAAATTGAACAACAAGAAGATAATAATTAAAAAATTAATATAGGTGAATAAAAAATATATACAAATGCTTTTTAGGAGATCAGTTCGAATTAAACAAAGGCAAAAACGTGATATGAGTGACCTTATAATTTACCTGAAGAAACGTTTTAAAATATTTTCATTTGTCTAAAACTTCTATGGAATACTTGTTTTACAAAGTTGTTTTTTTTGAAAATCCGAGAACTAAAAGATTTCCCTGTATATTGCAAGTAAATATTTAAAACTTTAAAATTGTGATACATTTATAAATTTCTCTGTTTGTTTAAAAATAAAAATAAGGTAAATAACACCTGAAAATAAAAATATCTAAATATAGAAGAAAGAAAAGAAAGAAAAAATATTGATACATTTGCATGTTATGGTAATATTATATTATTTACTTTCTGCACCCATAATTATTTATATACAAATATTGTACATTTCCGCAATATAGATTTATTATATTTGAACGTTGTTCATTCACAATTCAACCATAACACTTGTTTACATTAAATCCACACTTACACAAGCAATATACGTTCCCTTGTAGATAATTTCACAACATACGTTTAACCATAAGGTTAAAAAGTTCGAACTTAACGCTTGGGTTATAACCTGAGATACATAATAAGAAACCAGGTTAAAATTTTAACTCTTACTTGTAATGTTACTTTTTAACCGTCATTTTTAACCAAATCTTTTCAACCACAAATGATACAGAATATTTGCTATATACGCTTATGAATTGGATTAAAGGCAACGAAGCGGCAGATGCAGCTGCAAGAGCCGCCTCACACAGACCTATGACTGATGTAAGTTTAATTTGATGACGCAAAGAGTCATCTAAAACACCCGGTTTTAGACATGTGGCAACATGAGTGGAACACACAGAATGTTAAGTTACGATAGATTAAGGGAGACGTTAAACCATGGGGTTCTTCCTGCAGGATTAACCACCGGGAGGAAACCGCCATCACACGCCTCCGTATAGGCCACTGTTGGTGGACCCATGGACACCTCCTTCGAGGTGAAGAGTCCCCTATCTGTAACGTGTAACACAGATTTGTCTGTGTTACACATTTTAACTGAATGTGTACAATTCAAGGATGTCATTAAGAGATTAGGGCTGTGCTATGACCTGTCAGTTGCTTTAGTTGACGACAGAGTACTCATGGACAGGCTGATACTCTTCCTGCGAGAACTTAATCGTTTTATGTGTGAAGTCTTGCACCTTATTTTAATGTATTCTATTTCTTAACTGTGTAATTCGATGGTAATTGGTTCCTTTACAGCCTCTTACCATCACCCTGAGTCTGTTCAAATTTTCGAACAGACTTTTTATCTTATTTATTTGTGTTTGTCTGTGCAAGATTTCTTTTATTGAGTATTCGTAATTTTATTGATTTTATCTTTTTATTGATTGTTTAATTTATTGTTTTTAATATCCAGTGTAGTCATTTAAATGGGCTGCGTTAGGCGCAAATAACCTTTGTTGCTGTGCGCCAATTTTTTTTAACTAATTAACTAACTTACACTTGCACTGCAAAACCGAGTGCAGAATAAAATGTATTAACAACTTGAAATATGTTTTTGATATCTTGCTGAATCAGTTTTACAATTATAGACATAAATATGCAATTACTCATTTACTTTTTTTAATATAATTGCTTGTAGTAACATGTTTGTTTTTTGTTGCAGCAATATGCATGCATTTCTTGTTCCTGGCTGCGTTTTTCTGGCTCAACACGATGTGTTTCAACATCTGGTGGACATTCAGGTAATTTTTAGGGTTTTGTAGGTATGACCAAAAAACCCTTATACCGTCATTTTGTCGTCTGTCTGTCTGTCTGTCTGTCTGTCTGTCTGTCTGTCTGTCTGTCTGTCTGTCTGTTCGGTAAAAATTGTAGCCAAACGGCTAAACCTAGAGAGTTGAAATTTGGCATGCTTATACAACTCTTTGACCCACACATAGGAAAAATACTAAAACATCTAAAAAACATATCCCCCTAAAAATATAAACAATAATGTGCTCATCAAAAAAAAAAAAAATTTTTTTAAATTCTGAGTAGGGTATCAAATGAAAGCCCTTAGTACGTGGATTAACGATCAAAATTTTATTTTTGCAAAATAAATTATTTTGATGCGATTTTTGCCAAAATTGTGCAAAAAATTTTTTGTCCCACACCCTGTAGCCTAGATGGTTTAAACTAAAAATCTGAAAAAATTCTAAGTAATGTACATTGGTGTGAACCGGAATAGTACAACAGGAATTTTTGATCAGATTATGTTTTTAGAAAATAACGCATTTTTTGTGTTTTTAACTAAAATATGTTAAATATATAATTCGCTATGTAACACTTCAGATAAGAAACTCTGGTAGCTCAGATGGTTTCGTAACGCACTTTGTAAATTGCAGTGCGAACGTTGCAGAGTTCGAATCCTGTTAATTTTATTGTTTTTTTTTTTTGCATTTCTATTTTGTTTAAATTATTTTGTCAAAATTCGTTATATTTTGGTAAATGTTGCATTTATTTTTTAAAAGCGTAAATTTAATAACTAGAGGGAAGTGTTGAAATTATAATTTAATTCTGTGACGAAATCAGAGGGAGGGACTTATGATATAAGCAACCAATGGAAGCCATAGGCGCAATTTTAAAAATCTTACTGAACCTTGCTGTATAAATAAAATACTGTACATATTTAGAAACTTAAATAATGGTATTAGGCATTCGAATTAAAATTCATAAAAAAATATTTTGACATAAAATTTGTTTTGGCATCCCAAATAATCATCATTCAGTTACTAAATACCTGCAAAACCCAGAAATGTGTGAAGATTCACACTTCACATAAATTTTTTATTATTACTTTCATAACTTAAGGCTGGCTCTCATAGTTACTGTGAACTATGCAACCTTTATATCATTAAAAAATATAGATGAAGTGTGAATGTTCATACATTTCAGGGTTTTGTAGGTATATAATAAGTGTAAGAAGCTAACAGAATACTGGATGTTTAGGACAATATTTTTTCTATAATCACATGAAAATTAACAGTTTTTTGATTCATTTTATTCGTTATTTGGGTACTAAGAGCTATCATTTAATTTTTTTAAATTAAATTTAAATAATTTAAAAATATGTCCAGCTGTTTGACAGACAGACAAAAATTGTTTTTTTTTTTGCTGATATTGTTTTATAATCATCTGAACCATGCAGAAACCAAATATGAGGTCGAATAAATTAAAAAACAGATATAGCCTCCAATTTTATTAATGTAGATGGCTTAATAATAAAATAATTTATTTTTTCATTATCAGAAACGTGTTTTTCACTATTAACGATGTGTTATTTTATTTATTTATTTATTTATTTAGGTGGGTTAACCAACAGAATCGTCCTAATAGACGGTCCCAATTAGAGATGGGAATTTCGGCTCAGTTTGCGGAACCGGATCAGTGGAGGTCGTTCAGTTTGTTGAGCCGGTTCATTGATCCGGCTCAGTGATCCGGTTAAGTAAACATGTCTCCGAAACACAGGACGGTCGTTAGTTCGTAGGTAGAAAGTCGCTTAGAGCCGGTTCTTGCAATATATAAACTGTAAATATGATCCCGAGACACAGGTCGGTCGGTTGTTCGGTCGTAGGTAGAACGTCGTTTACACCTGGCTCTTGCTTAGAGCCGATTCTTGCAATATATGAACTGTAAACATGATCCCGAGACGCAGGTCGGTCGGTCATTCGGTCGTAGGTAGAATGTCGCTTAGAACCGACTCTTGCTCAGAGCCGGTTCTTGTAAACATGATCCCGAGACACAGGTCGGTCGGTCGTTCGGTAGAACGTCGCTTAGAGCTTAGAGGTAGAACGTCGCTTAGAGCCGACTCTTGCTTAGCGCCGGTTCTTTTAAACATGATCCCGAGACACAGGTCAGTCAGTTGCCGGTCGTCCGGTCGTAGGTAGAACGTCGCTAGCCCCGACTCTTATCTAACATTTTTGAAACAAGCAATTTACTTTATGTAGCTACTGTATTTTAAACCAGATGTGTTAAGTTTATGGCGATGTTTATTGCCCTTATAAATCGGACATCTGGGATTTGGGCAATATTTTTAATATTTTTATATAGTATGGTTGTAAGAAAATACAGACTAACCCTATTAGTTTCAAATAAAGTGCCCTACAAATTGATGACAAAATACACTTTATGATAATACATTACAAGCCAAGTTCTCGCGAAGTTCAACATGACATCGATCCAGATCCGGATCACTCCGGTCACTGTTCACAATCGCCCGACCAATCGTATCCTTGAAACTTGAAACTATACAGTGAGCCGTGAGCCGGCTCATTTCAATTTGGTGAACCGTGTCACTTCGGTCAGTGTACTGAGCCGGCTCAGTGAGCCGGCTCAGTGAGCCGGTTCGTTCATGAACGACCCATCTCTAGTCCCAATTACAGGTTAACACAAGTAAAGTAGATAATAAACAGTACAAAAATAAATGTCTTACAGAAAAAAATTTAAATAAATTTTAGAAGCAAAAGAGCCAAATTCACCCTTTATGGCATCTGGAAACATTTTAAAGAGCCATAATTTTGTTTTAATACATGACTTTGTGAATATATTCTTAAAACAGGAAAAAATGTCCAGATCCAGTTGACTCTGTTAAAAGAAGATATTCTAGCAATTGGTGAATTTATTCCCAGATTACTGTTGTAGCGGTGATTGTGTAACAGCCTACGATTTCTCTAAGCATATGGGTAACAATTAAATTCAAAGTAAGGAATTAAGTTGATAGAATGTATTTCATTATTTAATGTTCTATATAAGAAAGCTAGATCTAAACAAAAACTAAAATAGTTCAAACAATAGGTTGAATCATGACGTATAATAATATATCTATTCTCATGAACAGTTCTTCTATCACGCAGACTTTGCATCTTGTAGAATTTTTAATTTTCTTCGTATGAGCGAAAATGGACTATAGACACCTGTCTATAGTTCAATTTGTCGATAAATTTCTCTTGCACTTTTTCTATTCTGTCATTATATGCATTATATCAAGTATTTGATTTATAAGTAGAGCCCAGCAATCCGCGGGTATCCGCGGATTATCCGCGGATATCCGCAACTTTTCTGCGGATGCGGATAAATTATCATTTAAACCATGCGGATGCGGATCGGATGCGGATTAAATGTCATATCCGCTTATCCGCAATATCCGCGTGAACATTAAATCTTACTTTTAAAGGTTACTTTCGGAGAAACAAGCAATTGTGTTCTGACTACGCAGTCCTCGGTTATTTTCGGTTGTCTGTATATACATGATATTTTGTAGCATTCAATCTCACTTTATGTTATTTTTATTAAGACAATTGTCCATGATCAAGACTGAGTTGAGACAATCAACTTAACTTTCTTTTCATTATTGAATATATTATAGAAAATAATATTTTGGACAAAAGTTTCCTGGTACACTTTCGACGTAATTCTTCCTACCTCTGCTCTAATTCTGGCTTTTAAATCTGATAAAGGTTTTTTTTTACATAAAAAAATTAGTAAGTTTTATTTAAATACCAAAATTTATCTACATAATTTTTTCTCGAAAATTTTATTATGTAACCTGCCAATTTTTTTCCGAAGTAAAAAGTCTTGCAGATCCCAAAAATTTGAAAAATGACACATGTTGCTATTTGAAAAAGTTTCAACGCCTAACTCATGCGCGAAATGGCGTAAGAGAATTACTTGATCCTAAAAATATGAAGCACCTTCTATCAAGTAACTTTTTTGATTTTTTTTTAAATTCAATATTAAAAAAAGCAGTACGCCACTTACTCCATACGAAAAAGAACGCTTAGGCCCCCCAAAATTGTTATCTCTCTCTAGATTTAAATAAGTTATTAGCGCATCTAGGCCTTAAAACTTTTGGGGTCCCTTAGGTTAGGTTAGTAATAAATTAGCTGGTAAATCCAAAAATTTTCAGTAGCGTTTTAGAGCAGAGATTACCTAAACAGGCGAAATATGTTAGTTCTTTCCAAACTGACAGCAAAACCTGTAGTGCGGATAGTGCGGATATTTTTGCGGATGCGGATCGGATGCGGATTTGTTATTTACAAAAGCTGCGGATGCGGA
Organism: Liopterus haemorrhoidalis; assembly: GCA_963971575.1. NCBI lineage: Eukaryota > Metazoa > Arthropoda > Insecta > Coleoptera > Dytiscidae > Liopterus > Liopterus haemorrhoidalis. Next base: position 5,583,353 of record OZ020625.1, read on the forward strand.
TCGGATGCGGATCATGGATGTGCGGATGCGGATCGGATGTGGATACAGAAAAGCTTATCCGCGCAGGGCTCTATTTATAAGTATTTCAGTGTTATAAATGATTTATTCCTCTTTGATACCTTAAAAACAAAAACTAAAATAGTTCAAACAATAGGTTGAATCATGACGTATAATAGGCGGAGTTTACACTTATGAACGATATGCATTAAATAACATAGTTTAAGCCGCGTTTAAACTCGGTTCTCAACTGTTATTTTTTTTTTTATTATATTGGATTGTTACATAAGTAAGTCCGTTCTTTTTTTTCACTTTTTATTCAATAAAATATATATTCTAAAAAAAACTTTTATTATCAAATGTACTGTCCATTATTTTCTATCACTTTGGACAAACGCTCAGACAATTTCATAATGCCATCTCTCCAGAAGGTTCCGTCTTTGCTCTCGAAAAATCTGTAGAGGTGAATTTTGATATCGTCCAAAGATGCGAAATTTTTTCCGTTAAGGGAATTTTGTAGAGAGCGGAACAAATGGTAGTCGGAGCATATGGTCCAGACATTGCACCATCCGACTACCTTTTGTTCTGCTTATTGCTAATAATTATCTGATCAAAAATTCCTTTCGTACATTTTCGATTCAGAATACCACCCTATTGTACGAATTCTGATTTCTGCGCATATGACCAGTTCATCACTGGCCAGTTCTCGTCCGAAAAATACTTATGTTCCTACAATTTCTAAAAGTTTATCAGACAGTATGTACATAAAGAGTAATATTATTGACAGCCACTGGTACATATAAATGTTATCAACATATAAACAGAGAGCCCTCATATCTCGCAGTGTCGTCTAGACACAGACATACAGAGCTCAGACCCTCTGTTACTTGATGACATATCTGATGTATCGCCGAGCTAACTAAGCATTTTGACATGTAACTCAATACATACACACAGATATACGGACAGATTTATGGCCGAGTTTATTTTATTAGGGAGAGCATTAGATCGGAATTCTATAGGGGAGACATGGCTTAGAATTTATCACAGATATTAAGATTAAAGATACTGGTACTATAAATTCTTATTAGAATTTGTTTGGACGTTGATATTTTTATTTAGATTGGTTTAGATCTCTAACTAAAAGAAATAAAAGTCTGTAAAAGTATTTTCTATATCTGACATAGATAGGGTTGCCATTAGTATTGGGCGCGTGAATAACATTTTGTCACGATCACGCACGCTCACGAAGTCAGATTCAAAATTACACGCATGCACACGAAATCATAATATAAAATTTCACGGTCACGCAAGCGTGCTTCACGAACACGTGTGCTTCACGAACACGCGTGCTTCACGAACACGCGTGCTTCACGAACACGCGTGATTCGTGACTCACGCGTGAATAGTGACACGCGTGAATTTTTTTCACGTTAGCATGGCCAACCCACGCCCGTTCCAAAATTTTGTTATAATAAGAATCGAGTGTTATGTAGGTATATAAAAGAATTATATTTCTTTAATTTTCCTCTCTCCGCGTTACCGGAAAAATACAGATACACCAGAAGGCGAAAAGAATATGCATACCAACACTTCCAAAATATATTATATGATGATATTTAGAAAGAATTAAACAAATTAATTTATCCCATTTATGAGCAATAAATAACAAGGAAAGACCTATAAGATCAGCAAATTTATAAAAATGAATTCTTAATAATAAAACTAAATTCTTAAATGCATCAAAAATGCATAAAAAATTAGCTGTGGCCACCACAGGACCGACCGCCATCAAAAATACTTGTATAAAATACATTCTAGCAGCAGAGTAGAAATAACTTGGCCTAATATTTTCTAACAGAGATATTATTTATCATGACCATAGAAACGTTACATATAAGTATGAAAAAATTGAGAAAAATTTTAAATTTTTTTAAAATATTTGTCGAAATTTTTCGTTTTATCAAAAAACGTATCAAATAAAAGTTATTACTTATTGCATTTATAGCAACTTTTGTTCAATAAATTTTTTCGAAATATTTTTCTGTTTTGAAACATTCACAATAATCTTAAAATCGACACGAGTAAACTCCCATTTTTAGTCAACCGATTTTTACCAAAAGTTGATCAACTCGTGCCATTGATAGCAGAAGCTGCCGAATTTGCTCTGCACGTGTACACAGACAGACAAACGGACGGACAGACAGACCGACAGACATCATGCTAAAAATAGTCAAAACGTTATGTAGGGACCTCAATTCGTGGAGATCCATCGAAATCTCGAAATGTCAAAATCAGTATGATCACAATACCTCCCTTATATATATTGGCGGTCGGTAAAAATTAAATGAAAGCCCTTAGTACTCAAATAACGAATAAAAATGGTTCTAAAAAACTGTTGATTTTGATGTGATTATAGAAAAAAATATTGTCTTAGACATCCAGTATTCTTTTTTCTTCTTACACTTATTAAATGACTACAAAACCCTGAAATGTGTGAAAATTTACACTTCACATCAATTTTTTTAAAACTGCATTGAATCCCTCCTTATTGCAGCACTGGAGTATGTTTCTATTTAAAATAGTATATTTTGAAAATATCAATGAGATAAGTAAATTCCATGTTCATTATCACGTTTTAACTGTCAACTTGGGCATTTTTATATCTACACATATACATACATAAACACATACATACACATACACTTCCTGAAACAGAAATACATTACATATTTCAAGTACAAAGAACTGCATTTATATATTTAGAACAGTTTTTATGTATTGTAAACAAAAAACTTCAAAAGAATGTTTTTAAATCTTAATGGTCTACTCTACTCGCGATATATGAACCTGGTGCATATGTAACACAAGAAAAACACATCATTTATTAGGTATATTTAGTCAATATTTTGGTACCTTTTATTAGACCGATACTTTGGATAATGCAAAGGATTCGTTCCTAAAATAGCTCTAAATGAAATAATTTAAATGTTTAAAATTGCGCTAACATTCTGTGTCACTTCTGTACAGGTATTGAGAAGTGACATTACCGTTGGCGGCGCTGTATTCCAAGGCAATATGGCTGTCGTCTCTAGTACTCAGCTGTCAATATGCTAACAGCGAACAGGTTAATTTAAGCGCAGTACATTTTTATTTTATGAAAATGCGAGTAAATATTTGAGAAATTTTTTAATTTTTACGCGCTACACTTGTATTGAGGTGTATAACAGAAGGTGGACATCAAATTACAGTATTTAAAGTTTAATTTCAGTAGATTTATTGAAGAGTAATTTGTAGATAAGCAGGTGTTAAATGCTGTAATTGTATGTGGTACATCTGAGTGTCGGTCATCTGAATTTACAATATATGGATTCTGTTTGCAAACAAGTGCATTATGTTCATTGCCTCATGAAATAAAATTAGTTTTAGTTGGACAGGGGCAGCTAAAAGTTAAAATGCAACTTACAAGTGCAAGCAGTTTAGTGTAATTTTGTTTTTCTGCGACAAATGTAATGAACAAACTCGCATAGTATCAGTTACCTTTTAACTCAAAATATATTCCCATGCCTTCCTCCTGTCCAAATCTTTTCCAATCTGGACTTAATATTAACTTTCCCTTCATTTTTCTTAAGAAAATAAAAAAAAATAAGATGCCTATCTTTGTCCTGTCTTGAATGACAGCCAAAAACTCTACAATTTGTTCTACTTTTACAGTTTTTCACAACTTCTATAGACATTCTAACAAAAAATCAACATTAGAACATATGTAATAAGTTCAAACAGTACTACATGCGCCTAGTACAATATTTGACCACCAGACTCCGTATCCGAGCGTGTCAGTTCTCAATATTGTCACCACTTCTTATTAACACTTTTTTGCCGATCGTCACACATAGGGGAAACTTCCTAAGCGCCCTGACATCTGGTGGCGATTTTCGGAAGATACGGGAGAGACGTTGTTTTGTTTTGTTCAATGGAGAAATTCATGTTTTTTGTTGTTGTTTGTATTTTATTTTTGTGAATCATGGTAAAAAAACAATCATTTTGTTGTGTGCCGCAATGTAAATCGTGGATGAAGAAGAATCCCACTTTAATATTCTATAATTTTCCTAAATCGGGTTGATATACGACATTCTGATAAAGAGGTTGAAATACGAAGTATGTAAAGAGGTTGTATTGAAAGCCTATTTTTCATTATTTCAATCCCACTTAAACTATGGGATACTTATATGGCAGGGGTCGGGGAACATTTTGACCCATTACCCAAATATATATTTCTTTACACCGATGTTACCCAATGGCTTGTAAAAAAAAATTTAAGTGACAAGCAAAAAGGTCCTTATCTCCCAAAATCTAAATGATGAGCAAAAAAAAGGTTAATTTTGGTCGACCTTCATCACTGACGGACGCACGACCACGACGGAATTCTGCAAACCAATTGTAAACAGTCTTTTTAGATGGTGCTTCATTACCAAAAGTTGAACGAAACGAATCTATGCATTGTTGTTAAGTTAGGCCTTTACTAAAATCTTAAAAAATCATCCAACGAAAACCTTCACGAGTAATATCCATTTTTTCACAAGCTTGTTTTTTTTAACGCTCACTGTCAACAAACTACTCGGTCAATTTATAAGCTGCCACTGATTTCACAATAACAATGATGCATTTCAATATTGCCATCTAGTGGTCGTTTGTAAAAACTTACAACGTAACCCTCGAATTATATAAATAAAAATTAAAAAGTTTTGGTGTCACTGTACTTAATTATTTAGTTTTATTTTTAAATTTTGGTAATATTTTAGGATTAAAATCGAATCAAAATAATTGTATTTCAGTTCAAAAACCTCGCAAACTGGGCCAAAGTAATATAAACAATGTACTGTGCCAAAAGTTCTGCTCGACTTATAATATTGTATAATAAATGACTCACAAGTAAAATTTAATATCGTCTCACTGACCCAAATATTCGGTTCAAAGTCAGCAATTTATGAAATGTCAATTAGAGAGACATTTTTTGAACTATTTTGATAGAGGTTTTTTTGATGTATAACGTCTGGACTTTTTTTGTACAACAGATTTTAAAAAATTTGAAGTGAAGTGTGAATTTTCACACATATCAGGGTTTTGTAGGTATTTAATAAGTGTAAGAAGCCAACATAATACTGGATGTCTAGGTATATTTATCAGAATCAACAGTTTTTTTGATAATCACTTTTATTCGTTATTTGAGAACTAAGAGCTTCCATTTAATATTTTTAAACAAAATTTAAATAATTTGCCAAATATCCCAAAAAGTATTTTTCCTATGTGTGGGTCAAAGAGTTGTACAAGTATGCCAAATTTCATCATTCTATATTAAGCCGTTTGGCTACAATTTCTACCGTATAGACAGACAGACACATGAGTGACGTTATAAGGTTTTTTTGGTGAACATAACTACAAAACCATTAAAAGGTCCTCAGAGCTAAATTATAAGTAATGGACCTCCATAAAAAATTGATGCGAAGTGTGAATTTTCACACATTTCAGGGTTTCGCAGGAATTTAGTAAGTGAATAATGATTATTTGGGATGCCAAAACAAATTTTATGTTAAAATATTTTTTTTTGTTAATTTTAATTGGAATGCCTAATACCATTATGTAGGTTTCTAAATATGTGCAGTATTTTTTTTTATATAGTAAGGTTCAATAAGATTTTGAAAATTGCGCCTATGGCTTCCATTGGTTGTTTTAGTCATAAGCTCCGCCCTTCTGTTTTCGTGTATTTATAGGAATATAAATAGCAGTATAGCAGTAATATATTTAGGCACTAATATGATGTAGACATAACACATGACATAACATATATGTTATATATTTAATTTTTTTTTTACTTGTATCCATGGTATTATACAGGGTGTTTATTTGAAACGGGGCACCCCGAAAATCTCCTTTATTTGTTATACAGACGGACGGACGGACGGACAGACCGACAGACATCATGTTAAAAATAGTCAAAACGTTATGTAGGGACCTCAATTCGTGGAGATCCATCGAAATCTCGAAACGTCAAAATCGGTATGATCACAATACCTCCCTTATACAGGGTGTTTGTTTGAAACGGAGCACCCCGAAAAACTCTTTTATTTGTAAAGATACAAAAAATCTTCAGAACAAAAGTTAAACTAAACAAAAAGGCCTATCTAAAGGTTACTATAAGAATTCTGAGGCAATTCCGGTTTCACCGGAAATGATGTCAACTTTTGATCTAGCATAGGGAATCGATAATTTTATATTTTTTTCCTAAAAGTTCATTAAATTAGCTTTACAATGACACCAAAAAGTCACATTTTTATGTTAACCATTTCAAAATGGCGACCATTTATTTACAATATAATAATCAACATAAGTTTTACAAAGTTGAACGTAGCAAACTTTGAAAACAATAAAAAAATAAACAAAATATCTCTAAAATAAACTATTTGACTATTTAGAAAAAAAAAACTAATACTTTTTACAATTATTTTACAAAAAAAAAAGTGTGGGACAAATTTTTTTTTGCAAAAATCGAGTCGAAATAATTTATTTTGCAAAAATAAAATTTTGATCGTTTATCCACGTAGTAAGGCCTCATTTGATACCCTACTCAGAATTTTAAAAAAATATATTTTATTTTTCGATGAGCATATATATGTTTATATTTTTAGGGGGATATGTTTTGTAGATGTTTTAGTATTTTTCCTATGAGCGGGTCAAAGAGTTGTATAAGCATGCCAAATTTCAACTCCCTAGGTTTAGCCGTTTGGCTACAATTTTTACAGAACAGACAGACAGACAGACAGACAGGCGACAAAATGACGGTATAAGGTTTTTTTGGTCATACCTACAAAACCCTAGAAACAGATCCTTGTTGTGCACACATTTTTTTCTAAGCATTTGGGGGGGGGGGGCTCTTGCTAGCGCCACCACGGCCTACAAAACCCTAAAAACTGCTTGCATTGACCTAGCTGCTGCTAACTATTAAATAAGCTTCTGGAAGTCATTTTATATTTCAGCCATATAATTTCAAGAACAAAATAGTTAATATTAATTACACGCCTATTAAAGTTAAAAATACATATGTTTTTCGATCTATTTCCATTTTATTGCTATCATATATACTGGGATGCTGTCACATCCGCTTTTATAAATTTAAAATTTAACAACTTGCTTGTTAAAAGAAATGATTATTTATTTTTATATCCAAAATATTAACACTGAACTACTTTTATAATCATTTTTTAGATCTTGAAGTGTGTTTATTTTTATTAAATTTTAGCAAAGTACAGGAAGCAAAATATTACTCATAAACTCATTTTTGTTTGTAACATTATTTTTATAAAATGGTGTTTCTGTTGAGTTTTTTATAGCCTACAAATTAAATTTGTGTTTCTTTTTTAAAATTTCCTGTAACCAAAAATCTTCAAGTTTTTTGAAAGGAGAGCCTAGGAACTTTATATTAAGATGACCAAATTTTTTTTTATTGCCGGTCGCTATGTCGTATTGGTCAGCTCATTTGACTGCTAACCATGGGGACTCGGGTTCGAATCCCGGTGATTGCATGGATGTTTGTATTTGTTGTAAAAATTGATGTATCCATAATAAAAATAATGATATCCCAAAAATTAATTAAAAAAAAATATATTTTTTTTTAGTACTAAATTCGGGCGGGAGTTAATAGACGGAGGAGGAGGGTTAATTACTCAAGCATGATTGTTTAATTAATTTTTTTAATACAAATTATATAAAACTAATAATTATAATTTATAATAAATAAAGATTTCCAACCACAGATTTAACTTATATTATTAAGAGAAACATTATTAAAGTCACAGTATTTTCTAATGAATTCAAAATTTATTCATTAAAATTACTCAGTAGAAAACTTTTTCTCCACGACCACTATAGAATTTACCAATTCTAAAACCAATTTTAACTACAGAAAGTTAATATTCTAACACAAGAGTTGGAATGTTATTCTAAAGCACTTATCTTCTTACGCATTTTGCGTGTATTTCATTCCATCACTTGTTATGGAATAACTATTCCATACTTGTTGTCTTTTGTTTTTGTAGGGTTACATTAAGATATATGCAACGTTTACATTAAATAAATGCAACATAACTTCCTAACCTAAAATAGTGGCCGATGTGCGGTAAATTAAATTAAAATTAAACAAATAATAAATTAAAAAAATAGTTTAATTAATTGATTAATTTGTTATGTAATATAAATTATTTGTTAAGATAAAATGTTTGTTAAAATAATTATTTGTTATTTTTTTTTTCTTTCTGGTGGTCGTGGAGAAAGTAGGGTCTGTGACTCGGTTGGAAGAGAAAATTCGATGCTCGTGGTTCCTCACGCTCGCCTGCGGCTCGCGCTCGGAATGTTCCACGAAAGTTAATCGAATTTTCTCATTCCAACCTTGTTACAGAATATACTATTATATTTTTCCGAACTATGGATCTTTTTGAGTAGGTCTTTTTTGCTTTAAAGCTTTGTATAAAAATCCTCACAGTTTTCTTCATAATCTACTTTAATCAGTAATATTGCTTTTAATGTGTCTACATCAAGTTGAGTCTTGTCACTTGTCCAAAAGTTGTTTATCAAGAAAAATACCTTTTCGAGAGATTTTTTTTAGTTCAAGTTTTGTAAAAATAATTTTATAATAAAAATAAATTAAAAATAAAAATTGAAAATAAGTATCTTTTCCAAAATTCGGGATAATTCGGGACGAAAAGCTCGAATTCGGGACAAATATTGCCTCTGAAAAAAATTCGGGACGTATGGTCACCTTATTTATATGTAACTCACATATAGGCTTGCCAACTTTGCTCGTCATGGTGTAGTGGTAAGCTTGACTGCTAACCCTAGAGGCTCGGATTCGAATCCCGGTTATGGCATGGATATTTGTATTTATGGGCGACCACAGTTTTTTTTTTTTTTTTCAAGGGATGGGTCTAAATACGATGGCTACCTTCTAAATTTTTACAAAAACTAAGGACATTTTTTTTTTGGAACAAACTGTTTTATTGCTTTTCAAAATATTCGCCTTTAAGATTTATACACTTTTTCAGGCGTCCAAACCAATTCTCGAACATTTTTTCCACTCTGAAGTTGGTTTCTCAAAAACATGATTTTCGAAGGCTTCAACAGCTTCGTGAGGTGATGAAAATCACTGACCACTAGTTTTTTTTTTACATTGGGGAACAAAAAAAATCGTTAGGAGGATAAATCAGGTGAATACGGGCAATGAGACATTAATTCGATGTTTTTCTCCTTCAAATAATCAATTGTTTGACGTGCTGTGTGGGAGCTTGCATTGTCATGATGAAGAATGATGCGACGTTTTTGGTTGTTTTTCCTGATTTTGTCGATGACTTCTGGCAAACAAATTGTTGTATACCATTCAGCATTAACTGTCCTCTAAAGGAATGGTTCCGATATGTCCAATACAACCGAAGAAACAAGCGATCATTATTTTGGAAGTGCTTCGTGAGCGAACAACTTTTGTGGGTTTCGATTCATCTGGGAAGACCCAAACAGTGGATTGTTGCTTAGTTTCCGGTTCATATGAATAAATCCAAGTTTCGTCACCTGTAACGATGTTGTATACGGATTTTGCAGTGCCTAGGTTGAATTTTTTTAGCGTTGCCTTACACCAATCAACACGAACCTTTTTTTGAGCTTCGGTCAAATTATGCGTAATCCATCGGAACAGATCTTTTTCTCAACTAAATGTTTAAGCAAAATCGAATGTATTGCAGTCTGCGATATGCCAAAGCATGGCTCTATCTTACGGTAAGTCACATGCCGATCTTCTTCAATCATTTTGCGCACAGCATCGATGTTTTATTGAATCACAACCGATTTTGGTCGACCTTCACGAGATTCATCACTGACGGACGCACGACTACGACGAAATTCTGCAAACCAATTGTAAACAGACTTTTCTGATGGTGCTTCATTATCAAAAGTTGAACGAAGCGAATCTATGCATTGTTGTTGAGTTAGGCTTTTACTAAAATCGTAAAAAATCATCCAACGAAAACCTTCACGAGTAATATCCATTTTTTCACAAACTTGTTTTTTTTAACCCTCACTATCAACAAACTACTCGATCAATTATAAGCTCCACTGATTTCACAATAACAAATGTCAAATTTTACGAATTTAATAATGATTTCATATCTTCCCGTACGTCTTATAAAACAGAACTTATTTTCTCGGTACTGTATCGAGAAGAGTGCTTGTTTGGGAGCTGCTGATTTACGGAAGAAGCCAGGTACTATTTAAAGGTACGTTTTTGTAAACTTGGCGAAAGTCAGCCTAGACCTTCTTATTCTGTTGTCGCGGTTGACAATTCCTAAGTTCTTTAACCCAAGTCTTTTCGAGAATTTCTCGCTTGGATTGCCAGCTGCTATGCAATGACTAAATTCTGCCCATTTTTAAACTAATAAAAAAGTAAATAATAAAAAATATAAATTGAAAAACTCCACACCTTTTTTATAAATTACAGAATAACTGTCCACAACAGTGAAGGAAAACATGTGTAAAGTCCATTCTACATTATACTTTTTTCAATACTTTTTTCAATACTATCCAACTCTGACGTCATTTCAACTTTTGATACTACAGAATATAGTGGGGGAAAAAAATAAGAGACAGTGAAAAATTTTATATCTTCCATCTCTTATTACTTTTCATTGCCAACTTAAAAATTTTTAGGTTCAGATGGCAGACAACAATTTGGTTATAGTGAACCAATTTATAAATATTGTTTAATTGTGCTAAGTTTATATTTAATTATATGATCCAAATAAACTTCTTATCAACTTAATAAACTACTAAAAGTTAAGTTGTAAACAAAAACTAAAAAGTTGGTGTTGGTACGACTGAAAAGTACAGAACTGTCAATCAAAAATTTGACCGGGGGTAGTTTTGGATGACAGTTCTGTACTTTTCAATCGTACCAACACCAACTTTTTAGTTTTTGTTTACAACTTAACTTTTAGTAGTTTATTAAGTTGATAAGAAGTTTATTTGGATCATATAATTAAATATAAACTTAGCACAATTAAACAATATTTATAAATTGGTTCACTATAACCAAATTGTTGTCTGCCATCTGAACCTAAAAATTTTTAAGTTGGCAATGAAAAGTAATAAGAGATGGAAGATATAAAATTTTTCACTGTCTCTTATTTTTTTCCCCCACTATATTCTGTAGTATCAAAAGTTGAAATGACGTCAGAGTTGGATAGTATTGAAAAAAGTATTGAAAAAAGTATAATGTAGAATGGACTTAACATTGAGACATTAAAAAATATATATCGCGCAAAAAAAAAAACACAAATACCGTGGATATCCTTTATAACGACCAATGAAATTCGGTAATTATAACCGTGGGCAGTTCCGTTTTTTCCATTAGGGCACATGGGGCACGAGCCCAGGGCCCCCGGTTTGATGGGGGCCTCAAAATGCCAAAAGATCGTCGTTTACACAGAAAAAAAGAGAAAAATTTTAAGTGCAATTCTACTAAGAATTGTCGTTAAAATTTCTAAATGGTCTTTTATGGAACTGTGTGAATTTGTAAATCTGACTTTTGAATATTTGGTTAGGTTCTATACTTCCCCTTCAAGTTAATAAACTATTAACTGATTCAAATTTACAAACTCTTCATTGTTATCCAAACAATAAATGTTTTTAAAGAGACTTCTTTGTTATGAGAAGTATATTCTGAATTTTAGATAAATAGTTTAGATAAAATTGGTCTGGTGATCTACAAAAAATAATAAATAAATGGAAGAGTGACAACTGATTGACGATAAGTAAACTTGTCAATTCGGCTTCTAAAACAGAAGCTTGGACCAACATTATTTCAAACAGTATCATATAAATAAATATAAACCATAATGTGTCGACGGCGAGCCTTTTAAAACGTTTTTTGGAAAAATAAAAATATTTAGAACTGTTTTGGTAATGGTATTTGAAAGACACCGACAACTACGATATTTTTTTTTGTGTTATACTGGTTGTCCCAAATAACTTGTTAAGTATGGGAATCTCGAGAACGGTAAGAGATACGAGATTGCTTAAATTAGACCAAAGTCTCCGCATTAAGGGACCATTTCATCGATGTTTTTGTTTTCCTAAAAAAATACATAGGTTACTAGATAAGAACGAAAATGTAAATTTTCCGATTTTTAATTTTTGCTCATAACTTCCAAAATTAAAATATTAAGTGCTTTTGGTGTGCATTTTCTTCAGGCACTTTTTCATGGTGAATTTACAGAGGTTCTCAAATTTTGTTTATCGCGTACCGTTTTCAAGTTTAAGGGGTCAATTTTAATTTTCATACAGAGCTTATAGTAGGTTGTGATAATTTTGAATAGAACTTTTTTGCTATTCAACCATATAAACGCAGGGCTTCGAACCGAAACTGAACCGAAAACCGAAAAAAACCGTGGTTTTTGTCGGAACGAAAAGCGGAGCTAAACCGAAAAAAAAAAATCGGTTTATTTCGGTTCAGATAATGTTTATGGGAGTCAACATAAAATACATTTTATTTAAGATTATTTTTTAAATTGATGAGCAGAAAAAATCGTAATTTTTTAAATTGACAAGTTAAAAAAAACATTGCACTTCTATTATTTCGGGAGTGGGGGGGGGGCAGAATACCGCCCCAGCGGCCTTGGTATGATTATTTCGGTTCGAAGCCCTGTAAAAAAGTCCTATTTTATTTATTTTTTTTAAATTTTGAATGGTATACCAAATGAAACCTTTTTGACCCACATATAGGATAAATACTGAGAGTTTAAAAAAACACATCTCGAAATAAATATAAACAAATATGTATTTAATAAAAATATAAATATTAAGTGCTTTTGGTGTGCATTTTCTTCAGGCACTTTTTCATGGTGAATTTACAGAGGTTCTCAAATATTGTTTATCGCGTACCGTTTTCAAGTTTAAGGGGTCAATTTTAATTTTCATACAGAGCTTATAGTAGGTTGTGATAATTTTGAATAGAGCTTTTTTGCTATTCAACCATATAAACGCAGGGCTTCGAACCGAAACTGAACCGAAAACCGAAAAAAACCGTGGTTTTTGTCGGAACGAAAAGCGGAGCTAAACCGAAAAAAAAAATCGGTTTATTTCGGTTCAGATAATGTTTATGGGAGTCAACATAAAATACATTTTATTTAAGATTATTTTTTAAATTGATGAGCAGAAAAAATCGTAATTTTTTAAATTGACAAGTTAAAAAAAAAATTGCACTTCTATTATTTCGGGAGTGGGGGGGGCAGAATACCGCCCCAGCGGCCTTGGTATGATTATTTCGGTTCGAAGCCCTGTAAAAAAGTCCTATTTTATTTATTTTTTTTAAATTTTGAATGGTATACCAAATGAAACCTTTTTGACCCACATATAGGATAAATACTGAGAGTTTAAAAAAACACATCTCGAAATAAATATAAACAAATATGTATTTAATAAAAATATAAATATTTTTTTAAATTTTGAGTGGCATACCAAATGAAACCTCTTAATGCGTGGATCAACAAACAAATTTTTATTTTTGAAACATCTTTTTTTTTACTGGGTTTATTGGATTTTTCCCAAAAATGTGTCAAAAAATTTTTGTCCCCCACCCTATCTCCCAAAGGGTTTGATCTAAAAAAATCTCCGTAATGAACATTGATGGGAACCGAAATAGTTCAACAGGAATTTTTTATCAGTTAAATTTTTCGAAAAATGTAAATTTTTTGTGTCGTTGATAAAAAAAAAAATATTTTTTTAAAATTTATTGTGTGGTATCAAAAGAAAGCTCTTAAGACATAGATTACGGAACGATAGATAGTTTTTTTGAAATTCGTTTCTTTTAACACGAATTTAACTAAAAATGTGCAAAAGTTCTTGTCCCGCACCCTTTTACCAAAAAGGGTTAAACCAAAAATCTGAAAATATTATAGGAAATGTATATTGATTGAGCCGGAAATGTACGAGGGGAATTTTTGATCAGATTGTGTTTTTGAAAAATATGGCAGTTAATTCATGGTTAAATTATGGCTAATAATGTTATGGATTTTATTGTATTTATAGCTAAGATTTAGCTAAGATTATTAGCATTTTTTAATAGTTGCGAACTGAGTTACTCACACCACACCACACTACACTCTACATTGTAAAATATTTCTTATTAATCTAATGAAGACTTCAATACGAAGCAAATGCAGAAAAAAACGCTGGGATATTTGGCAAATTATTTAAATTTTGTTTAAAAAAATTAAATGGAAGCTCTTAGTACTCAAATAACGAATAAAAGTGATTATCAAAAAAACTGTTGATTTTGATGTGATAAATATACAGTCTATTCCAAACGATTAGGCGGAACTAACCGGAATTTTCATTTTTGTAAGTTGTCATTAGCTATATATTGAAGTTGGCTTTTCCTGAACAAAATGATCAAAAGCTTCAATCAATCGGTAAAAGTAACTAGAATTGAGAATCTAGTTCCGCCTAAACCAAAGAAACAGACTTTACCTAGACATCCAGTATTATGTTGGCTTCTTACACCTATTAAATATTTGCAAAACCCTGAAATGTGTGAAAATTCACACTTCACTTAATTTTTTTTTGTTTTATCCCGGTTTGATGGATTAAAATAGCGACCCTGCTTCTCGTGCTAAAGTTCCCGAGTAAGAATCCTGGTTAAGGCATGGATATTTGTATTTGTTCTTGTCACCTCATCCTCATTTAAATAATTTACAAAAATAATAATAATAGAAATAAAAAAAAAACGTGGTACTTGTAGACCTGTAACTTCACTCTTCGGGGTGAAACGCCCGTGCCCAATATAAAGGAGCAGTACGGTAGTGAAAACTACGGCTCGGTGAAATTACCGTGGGCCGTTTATGGGTTGAAGAAGAATGAATCCTACCTTTATACCCTTTTCACACTAGAACTTTAAGATCGGATGTTCTCGTCTAAATAACGGGTGTTTTTTTTAGAGGTATAGAACTTTAAATTGCAATAAAACAACGATGGATTATTCGATTGACATGAATTTTTTTTTATTCGAAAGATAATCTTGTGGCATTACATTAAATCATACCAACAAGATGGCGCAACATGTCACACAGCTCGTGCCACAATCGATTTATTGAAAGACACGTTTGGTGACCGCCTAATTTCACGTTTTGGACCTGTGAATTGGCCTCCAAGATCTTGTGATTTAACACCGCTGGACTACTTTCTGTGGGGCTATGTAAAGTCATTGGTCTATGCGGATAAGCCACAAACGCTTGACCATTTGGAAGACAACATTCGCCGTGTTATTGCCGATATACGGCCACAAATGTTGGAAAAAGTCATCGAAAATTGGACGTCCAGATTGGACTACATCCGAGCCAGCCGTGGCGGTCATATGCCAGAAATCATATTTAAAATGTAATGCCACAAGATTATCTTTCGAATAAAAAAAAATTCATGTCAATCGAATAATCCATCGTTGTTTTATTGCAATTTAAAGTTCTATACCTCTAAAAAAAACACCCATTACAAGCGATGTTTAATACAGAGATCTGAGTCTTAAACATCGTCCGCATTGCCAACTTAATTTCTATTATAAAAAAATACTCCTTGAATTTGTGCTGTCAACATTTAATATTATAATAAACAAGAATACTGTATTATATCGACGTTATAAGAAGTTTATACTTATTGTTATAATAAAATTATTTATTTTAATAATGTGTTTAATAAAATACAAAGCTACAATAATTGAGATAAAATGTATCAACTTACATGTTAATACAGGTGTAATATATTCTTTATTGTAGAATGAAATGAAATATCCATATTTGTTTATAATAATTCAAAATGTGCGTCTGCGCAGACAGTTTAAAACTGGTAATTTCATGACGGTAACTTAAGGACAAAATTACTGTAGCTGATGACAGCACCAGAGATTTAAGGATTCCACACACCAAAGCGGCCGCGGTGGCGGCCGCGGTGGCGATAATGCAGCGGCCTAACGCAACCTATACAATACAATGAGACCACGCACATACAAGCGTTCCGCTATCTGAGAACGCCACCGACTGCAGCGTTCAGTCTAGCGATCACCAAACACTGGCGGCCAAACTCGACAAGTTGCGTTAGGCCGCGCGATATTCATTGTTTATATACCACAGAGTGAATATATTTAAGAAAATAATGTCGAAAATAGATAATTTAACAGAAAAAATCATAGGTCAGTAAAGGATCATTTAATTTTGTATGACTTAGCACATCCTGATTACAAGAATATTAGGAAAACAAATAAAGTGTGGGACGAAATAGGAAAAGTTTTGGAAATTGATAGTAAAGTCTGTTCCAAACGATTAGGCGGAACTAGATGTTGCAATCTAGTTACTTTCATCGTTTAAATAATGCTTTTCAGCCGTTTTGTTTAAGCTTTGTAAATCATACTTGCAACAAACATTTTTTGGTTAAGGTTAATATCATTTTAAAATGTCATTTTCTTTATATTTTGATTTTTTGTGTCATTATTAATACAAATATCCCATTTATTTATTTTTTGTCATTAAAATATGTAAGATGTCATTAAAATATGAAAATTAATTTAAGTTTGACATATGTCATTCGTTTCCATGGTTTCATGGTTGGAATTTTAAATTTTGACATTCCAACGTGAAAAATGAAATAACCCAAGCAAGGTCCCTTTTCGTGACAACCTAAAAGAACGAAATTCCCATTTAGTTCAGCCTAACCGTTTGAAACAGACTGTAAGTAGATTATTATTTTTCCTCTACATACAATTAATTATTCTATTGTATTCTCGCAATCAATATTATCATACAACTATATACCGTGATTCAATAACTGATCGCTACCGCTACCGCCACTCCCACCGCGTTAGTGTGAGGAGACCTGATCGCTAGTCGTATCACTACCGTGGCCGCTACCGTGGCCGCCACCGCGGCCGCTTTGGTGTGTGGAATCCTTTAAACATCAAGTGTGAAAGCATACTGATGTTAAACATCGGTGAACTTTAAGTTCACTCGTCTTAAAGTTCTAGTGTGAAAAGGGTATAAGTACGGGAATCTCTGCTAATTACTTCTAAAATGAATAGAAATTTTCCAAATAGTTAGCGGTTTCTATAAATATGTAAATGATGATATGATATAATTTTCCATGAGGTTATAAGAGGAGGCCATGTGCGAATGACATATGTAATAATTGTGGCAATTATGAAGACAGGCGTTGGCATAAGATGTGCTAAATTTAATCTTTTGATTATAAGTCGCTCGCTGGCACTAACTACACGCAATTAAAACCAGAAATCATTAGCAATAATTGCTAAATTAATAACTAGAACTACTTAAAACAAATCTAACAAATAGGACCACATATTTAGCTTTATTTTGGTTATTTTCCATCATTACACGTTAGGAGAGCTAGGAAAGTTTTGAGATACGGGCTTACTTTTTAAACTTTTTCAAAGTACTTCCCATCATGTTCAATACACTTCCTCATACGTATAAACCACGTATTAAAATGGTTCCATGACAACTGGGGCCGTAAGACAATTCGGGCCGTTCACAATTGGGGCCATAAATATAAGAGCTAGAGTCTTCATTTGTTTAAAATAAAAAATAATTATTTTACGAATTGGATTTAGTAAATATGCGTGTTCTTTTGAAAAAAATATTTTAATGGTTTGATTAAGTACATTTTGGTGCTAATTAGAATAAATAAAAAAAATATATATTTTAAGGGTTGGCTTAAGTAAATTTTCGTGCTCATTTGATTAAAAAGAAATTGTATTTTAAGGGTTAGATTAAGTAAAATTTAGTGCTCTTTTGACTATATAAATAAAAAATGTATTTTAATTAAATTTAAGTGTTCTTTTGAATAAATAAATAAAAAATGTATTTAATTTTAGAAGTAAATATTTTGTAACTAAGTTTAATTAATATGAGTCAACTACGAGAAAATCAGTTATTTTTTATTTGACTATTTGATTTTCCTAGTTTTTTTTTATGTATGATTTAAACCTTAAAATACATTTTTTATTTATTTACTCAAAAGAACACTTAAATTTACTTAAGTCAACTATTAAAAAACATTTTTTATTTATATAGTCAAAAGAGCACCAAATTTTACTTAATATAACTCTTAAAATACTATTTCTTTTTAGTCAAATGATCACGAAAATTTTCTTAAGCTAACCCTTCAAATACAATTTTTTTATTTGTTCTAATTCCCACCAAAATTAATCAAACCATTAAAATAATTTTTTTCAAAAGAACACGCAATTTAATTTATGCCAACCTGTAAGAGAATTATTTTTTATTTTAAACAAAAGTATACTCTAGTTCTTATAGTTATGGCCCCAGTTGTCAAAAGCCCCAATTTTGTACGGCCCGAATTGTCCATCGCCCCAGTTGATAATGGCCCCAGTTGTCAAAAGCCCCAATTTTGTACGGCCCGAATTGTCCATCGCCCCAGTTGATAATGTCCCCAGATGTAAAAAGCCCCAATTGTGTACGGCCCGAGTTGTCCATCGCCCCAGTTGTTAATGGCCCCAGTTGTGAAAAGCCCCAATTGTGAACGGCCCGAATTGTCTTACGGCCCCAGTTGTCATGGAACTCTATTTCTCTAATAATTCACAAATTCCCAGCGAATGCCCATTCACAAAGCGGCGATTGTACGTTTGTGCGGACAAGTGTACGTTCGTACGGACATGGAGAAGCAATGTGAGTACCAAAAAATCGTAATCATGTACATTTATATGGAAATACACCGTACGGTTAACGTACAAATCGCTTAACGTACAACACATTGGGAACGCATTAGTACGTTAAGTGAGCGCTGACAGTACTTAAATTAAATGAGTTATAAAACACCATGAATATTGGATTCAATCTATTACCTTTAATTTCTTATTTGTTATCCGGATATATCCGAGTATTTTGAATTTTCTGTATTCGATATCCGGATATTCATTAATGTCGGATAATTGGAAACCCTAGAGGCTATCCTAAGTGTACTTTATGCCCTGTGCTATGATCTGCGATAAAAATAATTGTTTGTCTATTACGGTCCTGTTATTGGGACAAAAATATATTAAACCAAGGCTAAAATGAAGCTTACATAGTATCAAATTTATAAATAGTATTGAGAAAAAGACAGACTGCTTGATAGATAAAGTACGTTAAAATTTATTAGCTATCAACATATCAAAATTTATTGATATTATGAAATATCAAATAGAACAACATTGGCATAAACTGTGAAATTCTTAATATCACAAAATAAAATCTTGCTAATATGTAATATTTAATTCATAATTTACAGGAAATAGCTATATTATAAAAATTTGTTACTTAATTAGGCATGTTATAATAAAAACTAACATTCTGTACTGTGCGAAGTAATTGTAAGGATATCCAAAATCACTCCAAACATTTTCGTTGGAGTTTTTTTTTTTCTATTAAACTACATAAATTGTTGTGCATTAAAATTGTTAGAAGAACAACAATGCGTAGTACACGATCCTATATATACCAAAAAGTTTATTATTGCGCGGAAATTGTATATTAAATACCGGAAACGCATTAGCTAAGATTCCAAAATTGAAATTGTTTAAATATTTGCTTAATCTCAAGGTGAAATCGTTTTGTGCCATTATTTCGGTCTTACAGGAAACAACACGTTTATTATAATACAATAATATGAATTATTTTCCATACCAAACAAATAAAAAAGACAAAGATGCAAATTTATATGCAATTTTACTGTTAAGTCAATAATAAGGGATAAATTCAAAAGTTTAGCTTTAGGGTGCCCCCCGTTAAGTCAATAATAAGGGAGATATTATAAGTTTTTTAATAAACAGTTTTAACCCCGAAACACCCCTCTAGAATAAAAATTTTGTAATGCCTTGTAGCCTACATACAGTTGTGGCGAACTAATTAAAAACGATCTTGTGATATTCACGTATTCATATATTTTGATTGGTTAAAAGGCCGCCGTACATATTTTTTTCCATCTGACGCCAATCGATTAACCATCGTTTCATCGCTCCAAAAGATATGCTTCCATTGGGAAATAGTCCAATCATTATGTTCCTTGGCAAAAGCTAGCCTGTCCATCCTGTTTTTTGATGAAAGTAGTGGCTTCTTTCTTACAGCTCTTCCAAATAGTTGGTTCTCATTCAATCTTTCTCTGATAGAACGAGCTGATAGTGCATTAGGTTCTTCAGCAAATATCTCCTTTTGGAGCTAAGAAAGGGATTAGTTTTTGCTAATCGAACTATTCGTCGATCCACCTCTTCTGAAGTTTTTCGAGGTCGTCGATGTCTAGCTACATTTTCTGTGGTGTGATAGTCTTTTTTGATGGTGCTTCATTACCAAAATTTGAACGAAGCAAATCTATGCATTGTTGTTGAATTAGGCTTTTACTAAAATCGTAAAAAATCATCCAGCGAAAACTTTAACGAGTAATATCCATTATTTTACAAACTTGTTTTTTTACACGCTCACTGTCAACAAACTACTCGGTTAGTTTATAAGCTGCCACTGATTTCACAATAACAAATGTAAAATTTTATGAATATAGTACTGACACATTTCAATATTGCCATCTAGTGGTTGTTTGTAAAAACAAAAGGTAACCTATATATTTTAGTTGTAAAGTAAATAATAAGTGAAATAATTAAGATAGATAATTATCAAACTTTAAGAATTTAAACTTAATTACCAAAATCTTGCCAGTGAATTAATAGTATGACTATGATTAAATATGTTTTTTTTGCATAATAAAGAGGTGAGTTAAAATTAAGGTCAGACGTCTCGTCTCGTCTGGTCCATTTGCTCTGCTCGACCAATTATGGTGTGTTTTTATTTTATAGTTAATTCGTTGATGGTCGTAGTTTCAGAACAGGTTTACGGTACACGGTACACCTGTACCAATTTTCGACCTGGTTCACAAAATTACTTTCTCTGAATTCGGTCAGGTAAACAGACCATTGCCGTCGAGAATTACCTTCACGTTTTTAACATCTTTGAGAAGAATCATCATTAAAATTTATCACTAAAAATTGTTTTCAACTAATCGAGAAATACGTGCTTCGAACAGGTAGAGCTCCTCATAACTCCCCAAATATTCATCTTATTAAGAACTGTACTGAACAGAAAATAATCGTTTTTAGGGTTTGTAGATATGACCACGAAAAAACACTTATAACGTCACTCATGTGTCTGTCTGTCATGGAATTATGTACTGGAGAATATTGCCCGAATTCCAGAGGAGTGTTCATATTACAAAAAAATGGTTGTGAAGTGTGAATTTTCACACATTTCAGGGTTTCGCAGGTATATAACAAGTGAAGGCGGTATGCTGAGTGTGTAGGACAAATTTTACTTCGTAGTAATCACGGCAAAATGAACGATATTTTTAAAATAATTTATCGTCTGTTAATCATATAATAAGATAATTATTAAATTTACGCTCTTAAAAATTAAATACAACATATAACTAGAATTTTGACAAAATAATTTCAACATAATAAAAATGCAAAAAAAAAACAAAAAATAAAATTCACTCCATACTCGAACTCGAAACCCTTCGTTTACCAGCGAGTTTTAGCTTACAACACCAGTGCTCTAACCAATAACGCTATCGTACGCCTTGCATGTGAGTGTCTTACATTGGTATAACTTTTGTGCTTTGTGAACCAAAAACCACAAAAAATGCGTTATTTTCCGAAAACATAATCTGATCAAAAATTCCTTTTGTACTATTTCGGTTCACACCAATATACATTACTTAGAATTTTTTTAGATTTTTAGTTGAAACCATCTGGGCTACAGGGTGTGGGACAAATTTTTTTTTGCACAATTTTGGCAAAAATCGCATAAAAATAATTTATTTTGCAAAAATAAAAATTTGATCGTTAATCCACGTACTAAGGGCTTTCCTTTGATACCCTACTCATAATTTAAAAAAAATATTTTTGTTTTCGATGAGCACATATTTGTTTATATTTTTAGGGGGGTATGTTTTTTAGATGTTTTAGTATTTTTCCTATGTGCGGGTCAAAGAGTTGTATAAGCATGCCAAATTTCAACTCTCTAGGTTTAGCCGTTTGGCTACAATTTTTACCGAACAGACAGACAGACGACAAAAGGACGGTATAAGGGTTTTTTGGTCATACCTACAAAATCCTAAAAATGGTTGTGAAGTGTGAATTTTCACACATTTCAGGGTTTTGCTGGTATTTAATAGGTGTAAGAAGCCAACATAATACTGGCTGTCTAGATAAATTTATCACATCAAAATCAACAGTTTTATTCGTTATTTGAGAACTAAAAGCTTCCATTTAATTTTTTTAAACAAAATTTAAATAATTTTCCAAATATCCCAGCGTTTTTTTCTGCATTTGCTTCGTATTCAAGTCTTCATTAGATTAATAAGAAATATTTTACAGTGTAGAGCAGTGTTTCCCAAAGGGTGTGCCGTGGCACATTAGTGTGCCGCAAAATTTTACAAATGTGCCACGAAATCTTAAAGAAAAAAAAAAAATCAGCTGTGGCTACCACAGGTCCGACGGCCATCACAAAGTACTTGTTTAATTTATGCTGCTTTATCAAAAAATGTCTCAAATAAAAGTTGTTAGTTATTACTTTTATAGCAACTTTTGTTAAATAAATGTTTTCGATATATTACTCTGTTGTGAAATATTCGCAAAAATCTTAAAACCGACACGAGTAAACTCCCATTTCTAGTTAAGCGATTTTTACCAAAAGTTGATCAACTCGTGCCATTGATGTCAAAAGCTTAAATATGAAGTTTCATAAAAATCCTTTTAGCCGAATTTGCACTGCACGTGTACACGGACCGACCGACAGACAGACAGACCGACAGACATCATGTTGAAAATTGTAAAAACAGTATGTAGGGACCTGAATTCGTGGAGATTCATCGAAATCTCGAAATGGCAAAATCGGTATGATCACAATACCTCCCTTATATATGTTGGCGGTCGGTAAAAATTTCGTTATAAATTTCTTCTTCTATGACTACGTAGGTGTGCCGCAAAATTTTTCTTCTTTGGAAAATGTGCCACGAGAGTAAAAAGATTGGGAAACACTGCTGTAGAGTGTAGTGTGGTGTGGTGTGAGTAACTCAGTTCGCTACTATTAAAAAAATATATTATTTTTTAATATTTTTAATTGCAAAAAAATACACGCACAAGCTTAGCTCTGAATACAAAAAAACCATAACATTATTAGCCATAATTTAACCATGAATTAAATAAAATAATTAATTTTGTCAAAAACACAAAAACTGCCATATTTTTCAAAACCACAATCTGATGAAAAATTCCTCTCGTGTTTCTGACTCAGATCAATGTACATTACCTACATTTTTTTCAGATTTTGTTTAACCCTTTTTGGTAAAAGGATGCGGGACAAGAACTTTTGCACATTTTTGACTAAAATCGTGTCTAAACTAAACGTGACTAAAAAAAAAACAAATTTCAAAAAACTATCTTTCGCTCTTTAACTCTTAAGAGCTTTCTTTTGATACCACAGGATATATTTTAAAAAAATATTTTTTTTTATCAACGACCCAAAAAAATCGTAATTTTTCGAAAAACTTATCTCATCGAAAATACCTGTTGATGTATTCCGGTTCCATATCATTTATAGTAGTAAAATGGTTATAAATCAAATAACACATTATTAACAGTGAGAAATACTTTTCTAAAGGATTCCACACACCAAAGCGGCCGCGGTGGCGGCCACGGTGGCGGCCACGGTGGCGGCCACGGTGGCGATACGACTAGCGATCAGGTCTCCTCACACTAACGCGGTGGGAGTGGCGGTAGCGGTAGCGATCAGTTAGTGAATCACGGTATATAGTTGTATGATAATATTGATTGCGAGAACACAATAGAATAATTAATTGTATGTAGAGGAAAAATAATAATCTACTCACAGTCTGTTTCAAACAGTTAGGCGGAACTAAATGGGAATTTCGTTCTTTTAGGATGGAAAAGGGACCTTGCTTGGGTTATTTCATTTTTCACGTTGGAATGTCAAAATTTAAAATTCCAACAATGAAACCATGGAAACGAATGACCTATGTCAAACTTAAATTAATTTTCTTACATATTTTAATGACAAAAAATAAATAAATGGGATATTTGTATTAATGATTTTTTGAATGACACAAAAAATCAAAATATAAATAAAATGACATTTTAAAATAATATTAACCTTAACCAAAAAATGTTTGTTGCAAGTATGATTTACAAAGCTTAAACAAAACGGCTGAAAAGCATGATTTAAACGATGAAAGTAACTAGATTGCAAAATCTAGTTCCGCCTAACCGTTTGGAACAGACTTTACTATCAATTTTCAAAACTTTTCCTATTTCGTTCCACACTTTATTTGTTTTCCTAATATTCTTGTAATCGGGATGTGCTAAGTCATACAAAATTTATCCTTTACTGATCTACGATTTTTTCTGTTAAATTATCTTTTTTCGACATTATTTTCTTAAATATATTCACTCTGTGGTATATAAACAATGAATATCGCGCGGCCTAACGCAACTTGTCGAGTTCGGCCGCCAGTGTTTGGTGATCGCTAGACTGAACGCTGCAGTCGGTGGCGTTCTCAGATAGCTGAACGCTTGTATGTGCGTGGTCTCATTGTATTGTATAGGTTGCGTTAGGCCGCTGCCGTATCGCTACCGTGGCCGCCACCGCGGGCGCTTTGGTGTGTGGAATCCTTTAAATGAAGCCATTTATCAATATATTCCTTATTAATCTAATGAAGACATGAATACGAAGCAAATGCAGAAAAAAAAACGCTGGGATTTTTGGCAAGTTATTTAAATTTTGTTTAAAAAAATTAAATGGAAGCTCTTAGTTCTCAAATAACGAAAGTAAAATATAGAAAAATAAATAAACTTTGCTCCAAATTGCCCCAAAAATTATGATTTTCTCGTTCTAGAAACTTCCATCACCCCTCATATTTGACGTCATTGAGTAGAACTGTTTTTAGCTTTATTGTCGATTTAACCACAAGATTCGCTAAACCTAGTTTTAAAGTAAATATTAATTGTTTATTAGTGTTAATGCCTTGTTCTTAATAACCGACATAACACCATCTGTGTGATAACTAACCTATATTAAATATCTTACAAGTAATTACACTATCTAAATATTCTCTGCTGTACTAAATAACTCCAGGACATACTTCAGAGTACCAGGCTCTTGCTTCCTTTCTCTCTGATAAACAGATATTAAGACACTTATACTATTTTGAAGATGGTAATGAGCTCAAGTACATATACTGGCGCCATCTATTTGCAATATTGCAAAAAAGATTTCAAGAATTTTTAAGTATGAAGTGGAATATTTTGTGAATTAAAACAGGACTTTAATGGGAGGTCAAGCACCATAGTCCTCATATGTTTTGTATATACAGAAGATTCCGCTTAATTGGGCCACCGCTTAATTGGGCCACCGCTTAATTGGGGCAGCCGCTTATTTGGGCCAAATCTCAAAGAACAGAAACCAAACCAAGGAACCAACAGTAAATTTACATGTTTAATTGGGACAACATTCCGCTTAATTGGGACAGTAAATTTAAGATCAAAGTACATATTATGTTACACATATTCTCAAGAAAAAATATGTACAAAGAATTTAATATTACAGCGTTATTTTATGCAGGAAGGAAATGAAGGGAGCCCTACATCCGCACTGAATACCTGTGCTGATTTTGTAGAAGTGAAATGTTACAAAAACAAAAGACAGACTACACTTGACGCATTTTTGCATTGAATTAAATTGTGTGTACCTATTTATATTTTATTTTGGAATTTATTATTATTTTTTCTTAAAAGTTTATATTTTTTGGTTATATGTAATTTATAGTTTTGTCCAAGAGTTTATAAAGTAAAATTATTGAAAGAAAAATATGCATTGTTTACTTTTATGTGAAATTCGCTTAATTGGGCCAAAATACCTAAGTTCCGATGCGTCCCAATTAAGCGGAATCGACTGTATTCTTGATGTTAAGTAAATAAAAAGTGAGATACTTCGTTTATAAATCAAATTTTTCTTTTACAAAAAAAAGCAGTAAGGGCAATAGCTAATATTAATCGTAGAGATTCCTGTAGATCAAAATTTAAATTATTAAAAATATTAACCCTATACGGTGCTTTAATTCGAATGCTTAATACCATTATTTAAGTTTCTAAATATGGGCAGTATTCTTTTTATATATTAAAGTTCATTAAGATTTTGAAAATTTCGCCTATGGCTTCCATTGGTTGCTTAAATCATAAGCTCCGCCCCTCTGATTTCCTATACATTCAAACATAGAATTAAATTATGATTTCAACACTATCCACTGGGATTAAATTTACGCTTTTAAAAATTAATGCAACATTTACCAAAATATAACTAGAATTTTGACAAAATAAGTTAAACAAAATAAAAATGCAAAAAAAAAAAACAGAAAAAATAAAATTGACAGGAATCGAACCCTAGTTTGCAAATTACGAAGCAACGATGCTACGGACTACGATACGGGCGCTTACTTGTTTACTGTGTTACATAGCGAATTAAATATTTAATATATTTTAGTTAAAAACACAAAAATTATGCATTTAAATGCATTTTCTGTTAATTTCAACACTAATCATAATAAAATATAGCTTATTATTATTGTAAAATACATAAGTTATTTTGCTGTACGATTATGATAAATTTGTTAAATTTTCATTTCATTGGATCTTCAGAGGGGGCTTGTCCCCCCCCCCCCGCGTCTGAATAAGCCACTGTTGTTCAGTACAACTTATATCAGTCCTTTTTGTGTGTAAACCATCATAATTTCTTCATTTATCTACAAAATAAAACCAAATACCGATTTTAAGAGCGCGATTGTCTCCAAAACTACTCTCTTTATTATATTTCTACTATTTCTACTCTATTTCACGTTTGAGGTGTCATTTTAAAATTATATTCTGAAGGTTATACCGAAGTCAGATTTCCACTTTATCTTATCTGATTCGAGTAATTAGTTGTTTAAAACAGTTTTATCACTTGACTGGGCGAATATTTTAGTCGATGTGTCCGGGGGAAAAAGGATCAACGCTCCCCTTCATATAATTCGTTGGAGCATATTTGGAAAGTGATATATTTTCACTTGAACAATACTTATGTTACTTTATCAAGTGTAGGCAATCTTAAAAAAATATTTATTTACACAAAAAAAAAAATACGTCCAGCCGTTTTTGCGTGAATCTCAGACAGATGGACAAAAAATGTTTTTTTTTGCGGATATTCTCGTTAATCATGTGAAACGTGTAGAAATCAAGTAGGAGGCCGAAAAAATAAGAAAACAGATATAGCCTCCAATTTTATTAATATACAAAACTTGTTCTGAATTGCAGCAAAAACACCCACTATCAAGTTATTTTTAGTATTATAATTTATATAAAATAAAAAATGAATGATATAATAAAAAAGCAATTAATTTCAATATTTTCCATATTTCTTTTTTTTGTGGTGTCACTTTAAGTAAACTTAATAAAAAAACGTTTTATTTTCATTAATAAAATTATCATCAAGTGGTTAACATTCCAGAGAAAAAATACAAAAAATTACAAATGTACTGTACTTATGTTTTTAGCGACAATGTGGCGCTTGTTACAACTGGCGTCTGGCAGCGTCATTCATATAATAAGCATAATTTAAGACTATGATATTTATATTTTACTGAGAAATATTAATTTTTACTTCCTTGTTTCCTAAAATTAGCAAGCTCTTTTTTGGCAACTTAAATAAAAGAAATTACTAAAATAAAACAAAATTCTATTGATGTTCATTTTAATATTGGTCCTAAAGGCACCTATAGATAATAGGCGTTTACGTTTATTCAATCCACAAACTTGCTCAGATTGATCTGGTGACGTCACAAGATTAGTCGGATTGCTCAGATTTTGTTAACATTTTCGTCAGCAATATTTGTCTGAAATTAAGTAGTGATGCCTGGTGACGATGGCGCTAACTTAGGGCTGCCATACGTCCCGGTACACCGGGACATGTCCCGGTTTTGAGGTTTGTGTCCCAGTGTCCCGGTCCAAGAGTCATTTGTCCCGGTCGATTTAAAATTTATGCATATTAAAAAATTATTTTTCGATAAAATTGTACATATACATATATACATACTATATATAAATTATTTAACAGATTCGAGGTCCGAAATGTTCCGGAGTAATGCCGAGTACCAGTCAGCTAGTGTAACAAATCTAACATCAAATTTTTCCAGTCGAACTGAGTGTTCCAAAATGATTCACCATTGATCCCAACGTTTTGCTCTTGGAATACCTATTATCAATCTCTACTTTAATTATTTTTTTTTGTCGTTAAAATTTTTTATTTTTTTAAAATATTGTGCAATTTTTTATAATAAAGGTATTGTGGCGCCCGATCCCCGCCTAAGTAAGGTAGGGTGGCCAGACAGTCACACAAATGGTCTTCGGGGCGGACACCTCGAAGGACCACCAGCAGAAGGCTGGAATATAGAAAGATATACGGAGTTATGTGACACAAACACACCGAGTTGAGCCGCAGAGGAAGACACGGACGACCTAGAGGAGAGGAGAGGGGATAAAAACTCTTCTGCTCCTAGGGGCTGCTCTAGGAGACTAACACAAGGGTAATGGTAGCCCTAAGCTGGGGTGGAGACGGGTAAAATCCTAGGCCCACAAGTAATGGCTATGGAGGAACCAAACCTAAAATCCCACGACGTCTCTGAAAACCCTACTCAAGCGACAAAAATGCGGAGAACGGTGCTCAACACGGTGGACGTATCACATAAATGAAATACAGTGCCACAAAATACAATATGAAATAATACACTGATAATATAACAAAAATAAATGAAAATTAATCAGCACACGTGATCAAGAGATCAGCGTGTGTGAACAAAAAATTAATGCAAAATCGCACAGAGGCGTTAACAAAACTGAATTTAAGTTACAAAAATAAAATAATATTAAATTAACAATGAATAAAACGTGTGTAAAATTGGAACAGACTTACAGTAGCTGTATTCTTATAAATATGTAGAATATTTATTCCAATTTTACAGATGTGGCACTGGTTGGTCCCAAAAAACAGGTTCTTGGGTTCTGGACAGGTCCTGGATGTTCCTGGACTTCGTGTAGATACACTGATAATATTTTAATGAAGCACAGCAGGTGTAACTTCACTAAAATCGCGATAGATTCGCGAATTATTTAAGAAAAAATGTAAAATATTAAAACTTCACTAGCGAAGTGCACACACTGAGCAGGTCAGTAACAGGTGATTAGTGAGTTAATACAATGTTGGAACTCGCAAGTTGCGGCACTCAACATTTAGGAAACATAAAAAGTTTTTATGTTTTAAATTAAATTAAGATAAATTTAATTTATTATTAAACGCGGCCTACGGGCGCAACATTCCGCCGGCCAAAACGAATGTTTTAAACCGTGGAAAAAACAAAGAAAGATAAGCGGTCAACGCTCGGCAAGAGGGCCGAACGGTAATGGAGCCAGTTTAACTACTGGCCTGACAAAAGTTCCCTTGGCGGTTTTGACGGTAGCGACTCGTATTACTCCGTCCTTGCCTGGGGTAACTGAGACAACTCTCCCTAGCTTCCATTGAAGGGGAGGCAGGCAGTTGTCTTTAATGAGGACTAGTTGGTCCATTTGGAGCTGTGGTGATGGTTTGGTCCACTTTTGGCGCTGTTGTAGAGTGTTTAAGTATTCATTATTCCAGCGATGCCAAAAGTCTTTCGATATATGTTGAACCATTTTCCATCTTGCTGAGTGCGTGAGAGAGTCACGACTCGAATTGGGTTCCGGCAGGGTAACTGCTGGTTCATAGGTTAAGAAGTGGCTGGGCGTGAGTGATTCGCAGTCATCAGGATCTGAAGTTGCAGGACATAAAGGTCTCGAGTTGAGTATGGCCTCAATTTGACAGAAGACTGTGGCCATTTCCTCGTATGTAAGGATCTGTTGGCCGATAACTCTGTTCAAGTGGAACTTTACCGACTTAATGGCAGCTTCCCACAAGCCTCCGAAGTGTGGAGCTGATGGAGGGTTGATGTGCCACTGTATTTCTTCATCCGCTAATTTGTTTGCCAAGTAGTCGTTGTATGTTGACGAATTAACGAACCTTTGAAGATCCGTGAAGTAACTTTTGGCGCCAACAAAATTAGTCCCTCCGTCGCTATACACGTGGGAGCATCTGCCTCGACGGGCGATTAATCGCTGGAAGGCTAGCAAGAACTTCTCAGTAGTTAAGTCCGAAGCTAGCTCTAAATGTACAGCCTTGGTCGAGAAACAGATGAACAAACACAGATATGCCTTAGAAGTAGTGTGACCTCTACCACGTACGGGCGTGACGAGAAATGGACCACCATAGTCGGTGCCTACGACGGAAAATGGTTTCTGCGGAGTTACACGGTGATGTGGTAAGTCACCCATTAGCGGATTGCGAATGGTCGGTTTATTGCGGAAACAGTCTACGCATTTACTGCACAAATACCTTATAAGATTTCGGGCTCCTACTATCCAAAAGGAGCGCTCGATAATGGCTTGCAGTGTCCTGGGCGTTGCATGCAGATACTTCTTGTGATAATACATTACTAATAGCTTAGTAAATGGATGATTTGCCGGTATGAGGATAGGATGTTTGCGACAAAATGTCCTCTCGGCGTTCTCAAGCCTACCACCCACTCTTAATGTATTGGACTGGTCGAGGAAGGGGTTCAGCTTCCTGAGCGACTTGGAAACCGTCTTGTTTTCCCGAAGCAGCTCGATTTGATCCTCATAAGACTCGTGCTGTACCAGGCGTACAAGCAGGAGTTGAGTTTTCAACAATTCTTCCGCGGAGATTGGACCGATGATCTTATTCTGACTGTTGCGACAATTATGTGCAAAACGTAGGCACCATGTAGTTGATCGTAACAGCGTGTTGAATGATGAGTGCCTCTGAAAAATATCGTTTTCAGTGTGATTGTCGCGTACTAAACAAACGATAACCTTGGCTTCTTGCGAAACTGCGTCTTCAGATGACGAACTAGTTGTAGAAGAGATCAAAGGCCATTCAGAGGTAGGTTGCTGGAGCCATGGCGGTCCATTCCACCAAAGTGAATGGTCAACTAGTTCAGTAGGAAGCAGTCCTCTAGAGGCACAATCAGCAGGATTGTCCTGTGATCGTATGTAATGCCAGTCTTCAACTTGAGTGAGCTCTCTAATTTGTGCCACTCTATTGGCGACAAATGTTTTCCATTTGTAGGACGGTGACTGTATCCAGCATAGTGTGACAGTAGAATCTGTCCACAAATATGTTTTGTTGAATACAACAGACAGTGTAGTTCTAATATAGTCTATTAATTGTGCGAGCAAATAAGCAGCGCACAATTCTAATCTCGGGAGAGATACTTGTTTAATCGGTGCTACTTTAGTCTTTCCCATTACTAATGATGTATTTATTTTGTCGGATCTAGAAACGATGTATACGACGGCTGCGTATCCCTTCTCGGAAGCGTCGCAGAATCCGATTAAATCGATCGTGCTGTCAGCAGCGGGAATCCACCTGGGTATGGAGATGCCTTTAACCGCAGGGAGTTGTGACTTGTAGTTCTGCCATTGGAGACGTACCGAATCTGGGAGAGGTTCATCCCAATCAAGACCTTTTTTCCAGAGAGTTTGGAGAATCATCTTGGGGACGATAGTAGTGGGAGCCAGCCAACCGAGAGGATCAAAGATCCTGGCGGCTTCAGATAATAGCTGTCGTTTGGTGAGCTTCGACTCCGGCAACTGAAGATGATATACGAAGGCATCGGCGGAAGGATCCCACATGACGCCTAGTATTTTCACTTGATGATCAGGATCAAGTTTCAGGTTACTGTCAAACTGACAATGATCAGGAGGGAGATCCTCCAGTACTTCTTCACAGTTACTTGCCCACTTCCGTAGTTCCATTCCTGCCGTTGCCAAAAGCTTAATGAGTTGGCTCTTCAACAGGCGGGCGTCAGAAAGATTATCTGCGCCTGTGATGATGTCATCTACAAAAGTGCTGGATTTGAGGGCAGCGGCCGCTAATGGGTAACTGTCGCCTTCGTCCATAGCCAATTGATGAAGAGTACGTATCGCGACGAATGGTGCGCACGTAGTTCCGTAAGTTACTGTGTTCAGTTCGAAGATTTTAGGAGTTGCTGACAAATCGAAGTCCCACAGGATTTTTTGATAGCGCCTATGGCGATCAGGCACTAAGATTTGGCGGAACATTTGACGTATGTCCGCAGCTATCAAAATAGGATGCAATCGCTGTTTCATCACAACTTTTGCTAAGTCCGGTTGGAGAGGCGGTCCGGACAATAGTGTGTTGTTTAAAGAAGTTCCATCTGCGGAGGGCTTAGAGGCGTTGAACACCACCCTCAACTTCATGGTCGGTCCACTGTTTTTGACAACACAGTGGTGAGGAATGAAGTAGCCAGAATTCTGGTTGTTAGAATTAAATTTAAGCAGTGACATGTGCCCTGCTTTGTGATAGTCTTCCATGAACTCTACGTAGGCCTTGCGAAGAGCCTCATTACGACTGAGTCGGGCCCTAAGTGACTTGTAGCACGCAAGAGCGGGAGCAAAGGATCCCTTCAGGTCTGGAGTACTGCCTCGGAAGATAAGTGGCACTGTGTACCTGCCATCGGAGTTTCGCGTATGTTCTTCTTTAAAAATCCTTTCCGCAAGAAGTTCTTCGTCGGTGTAAACAGGTTTGGCTGTTGGAACTTCTTCAAGTTCCCAAAATTTGTGCAACGTATTAGAAATTTTTTCATCTACGCTAAGATGAAACGAATTAAATGAGTTGCACTCTGCGTGGTTGCCTGTAGTAGATACAGGTCCAGAAATTACCCAGCCTAGGGTAGTTTCTACGGCGTGAGGACCCTCTGGTAGTTTGAGGGCGATTCCTCTGGTCAGGGAGAAAAATACATCGGCCCCTAACAACATATCTATGGGTCCGGGTACGTAATAAGTTGGATCTGCGAGATGTAGTGTACTTTCCAGGGCGGACGTAGTTAATCTGTCGAATCCTTGAGTAGGCAGTTGAGGTGCAATAGAGTTGACGACCAGTGCGTTAACGGAGAAGTTAGTTTGACGGTCGCGTGGTCGGAAGTTGCAAGTAACAATTCCTTTAACTCTTTCTAATTCTACATCTGAGACTCCTGATATGGTCAAATTCGTCGGTCTTCGTTTCAGGCCGATCTTGGTTCTACAGCCTTCCGTGATAAGGCTGATCTCGCTGCCGCTGTCCAGTAGAGCTCTGACTTCAATCCATTTTTTACGCGAGTCTTGAATATATACAATTGCTGTACTCAATAAAACGGATGAAATCTTAGAAGAGCTGTTTGTCCTGACACTTGTAGAGCTTACAAGCTTCTTAGAGGACTGGCTTGATTGCTGCGGATCGTCGAGACGTGGATTAGATCCCGAAGCAGTAAGTTGAGAAGAATAACGAGCCTTCTGGTGATTATTTTCTCTTGCGGGCTTCGTAGGTTCGTTTAGGTGAAGCAAAGTATGATGTCTTTGCTGACAAGTTTTACAGCTGACTTTGGAGTTGCACCCTTCTGCACGATGGTTAGGGGCTAGACAATTATAACAGTAGTTATTTGTCTTAATCAGCTGGTGCCTCTGACCGGCTGACAGATCCTTAAACTTAGTGCAGCAGTACAGAGGGTGTACTTCTTTGCACTCTAGACATTTAGGAGATCTATTAGAAGTAGTCAGGAAGGCTTTTCTTCGTTCAGTCGGTTTCGTGGACGGACGCTCACGAAAGTATGACTTCCCTTTAGGAGGAGTGTATTTCTCTGATGAGAGTGTTTGCCACTGTTGAGATGTGACGTATTTTTGCAGGAACGTTAGGAGGGTTTCTAGTTCTGGTAACTCGTTGTTATCCAGATCTTCCTCAAAACGGTTACGTACCTTCATTTCTAATTTAGTTGAGAGAATCACTGCTAGGATTTTTCCCCATTGTTCAACAGGTTCATTAAGGGCTTGGAGACAAGCTGTATGCCTTTTGACAGTCGAGACGAATGAATTTACACTGTCATATGTCGTGTCTTTGAGAGCAGGTATGTTAACAATACCTTGGACGTGAAGGGTTGAGATGAGACGGTTACGTTGATAGTTTTCCTTAAGGATACTTAAGGCAATCTCATAATTGGCTTCAGTTACCTTCAAATCCTGGATTTGGTTCAGTGCTTCGCCTCGCAGAGAAGACCGAAGGTACTGTAACTTCTGGACCGGTGATAGAGTCTCATTGACATGAATCGTAGTGTTGAACAGGTCGAAGAATGACTGCCAATTATCAATGTCTCCGTTGAACGGTGGGATACTCAACTTAGGTAAATGTGTATTCTTGCAAGCCGACTGGCTCGCGTGAGAGAAGCCTGAATCGAGTTGAGCAGTGCGATCGAGAGTGGAGTTAACATCCTCTTTGAATGGGGGTGCCTCACATGCTGTAGTAATGCGCATAACTCTTACTTGAAAATCGTCAAACTCTTGGTTCAGGTCATCTTGATTGGCCGCATTCTCAGGGAGGGCCATAAGCTCAAGTAGACACTCTTCAAAAGTGTCCCTACGTGAGGGTAGTTGTTTAAACTGAGTTCGTACATCAGGAATTTTGGATGAATCGGTTAAAGCTTCATTGATAGAGCGCTCTAACGCATCGATAAACCTGATGGAGAAGCCTTTTTTTATAGTAAGCTTCGTAGACTTTGCCATAGTGGACTTGTGAAGACAGTCACTAAAATAGTTGGCAATTTTTTGCTCAATGATTGAGGCGAATTAGTACGTAAGACGATACTAATGTGTTTGAAGAATATTCCGCCGGCCGTAGCGGGCTGAGATATTCTAGGGGGAGTTACTGAGTGTAACTAAAACTACCGGACATAGAATGTCCTGGTTAATGGAAAATCCGGAGATAGGATAATCTAAAGTAGGACTAGAGAATCCAGAAAACACGTAATAAGTTATAGAAACTGTAGTACGTAAGTAAGTCGACTTAGGATTATTCGGAGATCAAATAATCTAAAATCGGATAAACCAAAAGTCGGAAAATCCGGTTGAAATTGGTTTATAAATATAATCCGGTGTATGGATGATCCAAAAATCGGAAAATCCAAAGTCGGACAAAAATCGGACAAACCAAAAATAATCGGACAAGCCAAAAAATTAGATTTTCCAGTTGAGACAGGCTCAAAAATGTTGTCCTGAGGACGGACAATCTGAAAATCACAAAAATCAAAAAGTCGGCGAAACCAAAAAAATCGGCCAAGCCAAAAAATTAGATTTTCCAGTTGAGACAGGCTCAAAAATGTTGTCCTGAGGACGGACAATCTGAAAATCACCAAACTCAAAAAGTCGGCGAAACCGAAAAAATCGGCCAAGCCAAAAAATTAGATTTTTCGGTTGAGGCAGGCTCAAAAATGTTGTCCTGTAGACAGACAATCTAAAAATCAAAAAAATCAAAAAGTCGGCGAAACCGAAAAAATCGGCCAAGCCAAAAATTAGATTTTTCGTTTGAGACAGGCTCAAAAACGTTGTCCGTATGACGTAGAATCCAAAAATCGGACAAACAAAAAAAGTCGGACAAATCAAAAAAGTCGGACAAACAAAAAGTCGACTAAAAATTTGTCCTGAGTGCGCGTAAGTACATCCGGCTCGAAGGACCATAAAATGTGGCGCCCGATCCCCGCCTAAGTAAGGTAGGGTGGCCAGACAGTCACACAAATGGTCTTCGGGGCGGACACCTCGAAGGACCACCAGCAGAAGGCTGGAATATAGAAAGATATACGGAGTTATGTGACACAAACACACCGAGTTGAGCCGCAGAGGAAGACACGGACGACCTAGAGGAGAGGAGAGGGGATAAAAACTCTTCTGCTCCTAGGGGCTGCTCTAGGAGACTAACACAAGGGTAATGGTAGCCCTAAGCTGGGGTGGAGACGGGTAAAATCCTAGGCCCACAAGTAATGGCTATGGAGGAACCAAACCTAAAATCCCACGACGTCTCTGAAAACCCTACTCAAGCGACAAAAATGCGGAGAACGGTGCTCAACACGGTGGACGTATCACATAAATGAAATACAGTGCCACAAAATACAATATGAAATAATACACTGATAATATAACAAAAATAAATGAAAATTAATCAGCACACGTGATCAAGAGATCAGCGTGTGTGAACAAAAAATTAATGCAAAATCGCACAGAGGCGTTAACAAAACTGAATTTAAGTTACAAAAATAAAATAATATTAAATTAACAATGAATAAAACGTGTGTAAAATTGGAACAGACTTACAGTAGCTGTATTCTTATAAATATGTAGAATATTTATTCCAATTTTACAGATGTGGCACTGGTTGGTCCCAAAAAACAGGTTCTTGGGTTCTGGACAGGTCCTGGATGTTCCTGGACTTCGTGTAGATACACTGATAATATTTTAATGAAGCACAGCAGGTGTAACTTCACTAAAATCGCGATAGATTCGCGAATTATTTAAGAAAAAATGTAAAATATTAAAACTTCACTAGCGAAGTGCACACACTGAGCAGGTCAGTAACAGGTGATTAGTGAGTTAATACAATGTTGGAACTCGCAAGTTGCGGCACTCAACATTTAGGAAACATAAAAAGTTTTTATGTTTTAAATTAAATTAAGATAAATTTAATTTATTATTAAACGCGGCCTACGGGCGCAACAGGTATTATTGTCGATAAAAGTTTTTTTTTAAGTTGTTTTTTTTTCGGGGGGGGGGTGTCCCGGTCGGTAGTCCGACAATTATGGCAGCCCTACGCTAACTACAACTGTCAAACTTTTGTTTCCTAGAATCATCGACAAAATCAGGAAAAAAAACAAAAACTCCCACACAGCACGTCAAACAATTGATTATTTGAGGGAGAAAAACATCGAATTAATGTCCCATTGCTCGTATTCACCTGATTTATCCCCTAACGACATTTTTTGTCCTCAATGTCAAACAAAAAATGCGTGGACAGCGATTTTCATCACCTCAAAAAGCTGTTGAAGCCTTCGAAAACCATATTTTTGAGATACCAGCTTCAGAGTGGAAAAAATGTTTCGAGAATTAGTTTAAACGCATGCAAAAGTGTATAAACCTTAAAGGCGAATATTTTGAAAAGCAATAAAACAGTTTTTTCCAATAATATTTTTATCTTAGTTCTTGTAAAAACTTAAAAGGTAGCCCTCCTATAATAATTTAATATTAATTTATTTTTTTACAGAGATTTGCGACCTGCGAGTATGGAGAAAAGGCAAGAACAGTGGAGGCTTCGTCTTTACGAACTCTACGCATGGGGAGGACCGTTGGTTATTGCTACAGTTGCCACCGTTTTGGATGTCCTGCCATCAACTCCTGAGTATAATTTCCTAAGGCCTAGATTTGGAGAACAGTCTTGCTGGTTCTATGGTAAGTACATACTCGTATTATCCTTTCGTCGAATTTAATGGCTATTTTTGTAGCTTCTATTTTGATGTTGTCCAATTTCAAATTCTCTAATAAAATATACTCTGGTGTGCATTTGTCTAGGCCCAACATCCATTTAACGTATTTAATTTGCACTACTTCTAATATTTCCTGGTCTTCCCACTAATCTAAAAAGATTTCTTTTATAATTATATTTATTGATTGTATGTTCAGTGGGTGCATAAGTTGATTATATTATATGATTCATCTCGTCAGAATCCAAGGGCCGTTGACTTATTTCCCAAGTACGAGTAAATCATATAAGGATGCGTCCATTAAAGACATGTAGGTGTCTTATTATTATTTAAATTCACTTAATTTAATGCAGTAGGCGCTTAATGGACATATTCAAATATTTATTTAACTTAAGTGCTTTTAAAAGAACCATAAAGATGCAATTGTATTGTAGTTTCTTTCATTTATTTATTTTAATTAAAGAACCCACACATATATAATAGCTACAATGGAAAATAACCGACAAGATATTAATACTCAGGTTTCATAATATATATAAGCAAACTTTTGGGAAAACGTTGGTCTACGATGGTCAAAATTATTAAAGTAAAGGTTGTCTGGTAACTTGTAGTGGTGGAGGTAAATAACGGAGCTACACGTCATCTGTCTGCTAACGGGACGTCAACCATTGTTTAGCGTATATGTTATATACACGTGAAGTTTGAATTTTGTCTATAAATATAAAAATATCGTTTAATTTTTTTTATTTCCTACTTGTTTTAATTTCTTTTTTCTTCTAAAGGAATGTTACTTCGTTCTAAATAAAAAAAAAAATTGATGTGAAGAGAATAATAAATGAAATATTTCAATATTTTAGTTTTAGGGTGACCCCCGTAACTACCCTAATATTCATCAAACTGAAAAAATGCAGAGAACAAAAAGATTTGTTTTCTTATAAACAACATTTATTGTATAGTTTTTTTTGTTAAGATATTTCTGTTTATCAAGGAAATATTTTAAATTTTTTAGTATCAGTTTTAACCCAGAAACACCCCCTAAGAAAGAAAATTTTGAGATACCTTGCCTATATTTAAATCCTGGTTTTGTTGTACCAAATTTCGTTAAAATACGTCCAGCCGTTCTTAAAAACAGATATAACCTCCAATTTTATTAATTACTATATTATTATAACAATTTGTTTTTCTATTTTTATTTAAATATACCAAAAATTATATTTGTATAGGATTTTATTGTTATTTATTAACTATAATACAAATACACATCACCTTCAATTTTATATGAATCAGTATAAAATTTCCTTAGGTTTTTATTTATAATTTATTCAGTAGAACTGTCTTGAAATAGATATCTATTATGAATATAGTCAATAAAAATATTTAAAAACGTGCAACATCTATATTAATTCTGTATGCCAGTTTGAACTACGCATACGTGTGACGTATTCCCTCTCACGCTCTGATTGGTCAGAAGTTACGAGACAACCTTTACTTTAATAATCTTGGCGTAAAATGGGTATAGCTAGGCCTAAAGGGTTGCCAACACTACATTTTCACTGATGAAAACAAGCAAGAAAGGGCAAGCATTATTAAATCAGAGAAAAATATAAAATTTGGAAAAAAGTGGAAATGCAATTTTTCATATAACCGGAAAACGTGCAGGGGTTTAGTACCCTCCTTTCTTTGTTATGTAGGGTAAATATTATCTCCTCAAAAAGGCATGCTGTATGAAATCGGAGACTATAAACTGTCATGAGTTCCCGGTCTATTTAAAATGGTCAGTTTTTGACGTTAAGATTTTAACAACTTGTTTATACCCTTTTCACACTAGAACTTTAAGACGAGTGAACATAAAGATCACCGATGTTTAACATCGGTTTGCTTTCACACTTGATGTTTAAATCTCCGGTGCTGTCATCAGCTACAGTAATTTTGTCCTTAAGTTACTGTCAGGAAATTACCAGTTTTGAACTGTCTGCGCAGACGCACATTTTGAATTATTACAAATATGGATATTTCATTTCATTCTATGTACAATAAAGACACTACAATAAAGAATATATTACACCTGTATTAACATGTAAGTCGATACATTTTATCTCAATTATTGTAGCTCTGTATTTTATTAA
This sequence comes from Liopterus haemorrhoidalis, assembly GCA_963971575.1. Taxonomy (NCBI): domain Eukaryota; kingdom Metazoa; phylum Arthropoda; class Insecta; order Coleoptera; family Dytiscidae; genus Liopterus; species Liopterus haemorrhoidalis. The sequence continues at coordinate 5,623,108 of OZ020625.1, forward strand.
ACACATTATTAAAATAAATAATTTTATTATAACAATAAGTATAAACTTCTTATAACGTCGATATAATACAGTATTCTTGTTTATGATAATACAAAATGTTGACATCACAAATTCAAAGAGTATTTTTTTATAATAGAAATTAGGTTGGCAATGCGGACGATGTTTAATACGCAGATCTCTGTCTTCAACATCGCTTGTATTTAGACGAGGGCATACGTTTTCACATTAGCGTTTAAAGACACATTCACTTTAACATCCGATCTTAAAGTTCTATTGTGAAAATGGTATTAGAGAATAGACCCGCTATAGTACCAATCATTTAACTTAGTACTTAGCATTTAAATTACATCTTAAAACTAAAATTTGGAATTTATGAATGAGTGGTCTGTCTGTCTGTCTGTCTGTATGAGTATACGGAAAGAGCTTGATATGCATCTGTCTATGGAATTTCAGTGTGCCACCTGTCTCGTATAGGTTTAAGTAGGTTGTGGAATGCAAGTGGGTTCATTCTAACAGACTCGTGAATTATATTTGTAAATATTGCAAATACTTAGACTGTGACTTCATGAATCCACCCACGGAGAAAGGCAAACCGTTCGTTCTCCAGGTATAATTTATTGTTGAACAAACAATAATATTTAAAAAATTGTATGGAGAGGTGCTGAAAGCATTTAGAATGTATTTGCTTTTTATTAAAGAAATTAACACGTTTAAAATGTCTTTTAAAAAACTTGATCACAAGTCCGTTCGTTTTTTTTTTTTCACCTTTTCAGTAAAATATACATTCTAAAAAAAAACTTTTATCGTAAAACATTTACGTACTGTCCATTATTTTCTATCACTTTGGACAAACGCTCAGGCAATTTCATAATGCCATCTCTCCAGAAGGTTCCGTCTTTGCTCTCGAAAAATCTGTCTAGAGAGCGGAACAAATGGTAGTCGGAGCATATGGTCCAGACATCGCACCATCCGACTACCATTTGTTCTGCTTTCTACAAAATTCCCTTAACGGAAAAAATTTCGTATCTGTGGACGATATCAAAATTCACCTCTACAGATTTTTTGAGAGCAAAGATGGAACCTTCTGGAGAGATGGCATTATGAAATTGCCTGAGAGTTTGTCCAAAATAATAGAAAATAATGACAGTACATTTGACAATAAAAGTTTTTTTTAGAATGTATATTTTATTGAATAAAAGATGAAAAAAAAAAAATGATTTGAAGTGTGAATTTTCAAACATTTCAGGGTTTCGCAGGTTTTAGTAAGTGAATGATGATTATTTGGAATGCCAAAACAAATTTTATGTTAAAATATATATATATATATATATATATATATATATATATATATATATATATATATATATATATATATATATATATATATATATATTGTTAATTTTAATTTGAATGCCTAATACCGTTATTTAGATTTCTAAATATGTGCAGTATTTTTTTTTTATATAGCAAGGTTCATTAAGATTTTGAAAATTGCGCCTATGGCTTTAAGTCATATACTCCACCCCTCTGATTTCGTGTATTCTATTTCAACAATTTCCACTGGTTTTTAATTTACGCTTTTAAAAATCCAATGCAACATTTGCCAAAATATAACTAGAATTTTGAACAAAATAAAAATGCAAAAATAAAACAGAAAAAATAAAATTGTCTCGAGACCGAATCTTAGCAAATTAGAACGCCAGAATGCTAACCATTACACTATGAAAGCATGCTGGTTTACTGTGTTACATAAGTTATTAAATATTTTACATGGTCAAGCAAAAAACACAAAAAATGCGTTATTTTCCGAAAACATAATCTGATCAAAAATTCCTGTTGTACTATTCCGGTTCACACAAATGTACATTACTTACGTTAATCCACGTACTAAGGGCTCACATTTGATACCCTACACAGAATTTAAAAAAAAAAAATTTTTTTTCGATAAGCTGATATTTGTTTATATTTTTAGGGGGATATGTATTTTAGATGTTTTAGTATTTTTCCTATGTGCGGGTCAAAGAGTTGCATAAGCATGGCAAATTTCAACTCTCTAGGTTTAGCAGTTTGGCTACAATTTTTACCGAACAGACAGACAGACGACAAAATGACGGTATAAGGGTTTTTTGGTCATACCTACAAAACCCTAAAAAGGTCTTCACTCCTAAAATACAAGTGATGACAAAAAAAAGGTCTTCACTTCTATTTGAAATACAAGTGATTACCAAAAAAAGTGATGGCCCGGGACCCCCCGCCCTCCACAGGTGCGGGGCAGTAATTGTTTAATTATATTTTTGGAAAAAATAGTAACCAGTTAGTGATTTGATCCAGCAACTCGTTTCATTCTTTCAAAGTACCTCCGTTTGCGGACGGTCAGTCAAGTTACCTTTAAAGACAAACAGAAATTTACTCCCTACTTGCATGTTCAAACCCACATACAATGTTAATACAATTTCTTAGCTGTTACTTTGTAAATAATATGGAATTTCCATTAAATTTAAAGGGTTTCGTGCTGAAACTTGTAAACAGTGACACTGGTTGGAATGTTTATGGAGTTGCAGACATATATTCACACGAGCAAAGAGACGTTATACGACATGACTCAATACAGAAGTCGCGTACAGCCTTCAGAGAGCCTTGCGCTCGCCGCCTGTCTCACTTCTCTGTCCCTCTGTTCGTTCCTCCATGTCAATGACCACAAATAGGAAACACACAAGTCACTACCTGTGTTTCAAGCCCTGTCACACTAACACACCTTGCACATACTAATAGTATCAACTATTTGGCCAACTTTCTTTAAAAGCAGTTGATGCGTTCATCAGGCTGAAAACTTTTGCATCTTTTGATATG